>CM046426.1:43597812-43696630 GCA_025506505.1 Flaveria sonorensis | reverse complement strand
AAGTTACTATCCTTAGTAACCTATGAAACATGAATCAAAATCGAAGCTTTCATGCAAAATCGCCGTTAACTAATATGCATACCACCTAACTAGCATCATTACAACATTAAACAACCAACATTCAACATCACTTCGATCCAAATCATACAAACTCTCGGCCAAAGATGATCAATGAACAAACAACCACAATCCAAACTTTATTACATACTTGACGTTAATTAGCATGCATTCTATCTAACAAACACATTAACATCAACAAACAAGCAACATTCGGCCTCCAATTCATCCAAATCGCACAAAACTTTCGGCTAGAACAAAATACATGAAAGAAAACGAAATTAACCTAAAATCACAAAAAGGAACAAGCTTTGATGCTTCTAGTGTCTTCTAACCCTTGAAATCGATCCAATCCGAGGCTTATTCACTTGTTCTTGTCGAATTTGAAGAGGAGAGGGAGAGGGAGTGCAGGTCGCGCCGAGGGAGTGTTTAGGGTTAGGATTTTTGATTTTGTAACTTAATTAATCATATTTACCCTTTTAACCCTTATAATTTGTATTTTATAAAAATAAGACTTTTAAATACTCTTTTAAAGCGTTTTTAACTAGAATAATAAGCATATAAACTAACAATAATAATCATATGCATTATCTTCACTAGATACAAACATACGGATTAAACACACACGTTTCCACTTTACGCGATAAAGTTCACAATTAACATTTAAATCACATAATCACAACTAATAATCCATAGTTTAACATTATTAATTATTATTAAGTCACCAACGTTCAACGACAATTAGTGTGTGCTCCCGACACGTGTATGCAAGACTTAACGGAAACTAACGAAGTTTGGTAACGGAAAATTACCGGATGTCACATTATCCCCATGTTGAAAGAATTTTCGTCCCGAAAATTGCGTTACATGGTGAGTGTTCCATCACTGGTCTACTGCATTGGCACAAGGAAATCGAAATCGTGTGAGTTTTGGATGATTGTCACATCATCCCCATGTTGAAAGAAATTTCGTCCCGAAATTTAATCAGTACCTTCGCCGGCTGGCATCGTCCTTTCGAATAGCTGAGGGTACTTAAGCTTCATTTTGTCTTCACGTCCCACGTGAATTCTGGTCCACGTCTCGAGTTCCATCGGACTTTGACAATGGGTATCTTGCTTTGCTTAAGTGTCTTCACCTCACGATCCATCACTTCGACAGGTTCCTCAATGAAGCGTAACTGTTCGTCTACTTGAACTTCTTCCAGTGGTACGACCATCGTTTCATCCGTTAAATTTTCTTTAGATTTGAAACATGGAATACATCATGGATTCCACTCAATGAATCAGGTAAGGCTAGTCGATAGGCCACTGGACCAATTCTTTCCACTATCTCAAATGGTCCAACGTATCTCGGATTTAGCTTTCCTCGCTTACCAAACCGAACTACGCCTTTCCATGGTGAGACCTTTAATAAAACTTTGTCACCAACTTGAAATTCTAAAGGTTTCCGTCGCTTGTCAGCATAGCTTTTCTGTCTGTCTCGTGCTGCAGCCATGCGGTTTCTTATCTGGACAATCTTCTCAGTTGTCTCGTGTACTAACTCAGGACCCGTTAATTGACTATCACCAATTTCAGCCCAGCAAACTGGTGATCTACACTTTCTCCCATACAAAGCTTCAAAAGGTGCTGCCTTTATGCTAGTGTGATAACTGTTGTTGTAAGAAAATTCCACCAATGGTAGGTGAACTTCCCAGTTATTCCCGAAGTCAATCACACAAGCACATAACATGTCCTCCAAAGTCTGTATAGTACGCTCGCTTTGACCATCAGTCTGTGGATGATAAGCAGTACTCATATCCAATCGCGTACCTAAAGCTTTCTGCAACGACTGCCAGAAGTGTGATGTGAAACGAGAATCGCGATCAGAAATGATTGAGATCGGTACTCCATGCCTCGAAACGATCTCCTTCAAATAGAGTCGAGTTAATTTCTCCATCTTGTCTGTTTCCTTTATCGCTAGGAAATGAGCAGATTTTGTTAATCGATCCACGATAACCCATATTGTATCACTACCCGTAGAAGTGCGAGGTAACTTAGTAATAAAATCCATTGATATCTGATCCCACTTCCACATAGGGATCTCGGGTTGTTGTAGTAGACCAGATGGTTTCTGATACTCCACTTTAACCTTCGAGCAGGTCAGACACTTGCTCACATAAGTAGCTACATCTGCTTTCATGTTAGGCCACCAATAGTGCGCCTTCAAATCGTGGTACATCTTGTCAGATCCAGGATGTATAGAATACTTGGACTTGTGAGCCTCACTCATCACCAAGTCTCTCAGGTCTCCGTGTAGAGGTACCCATAGTCTATCCATGAAGTAACGAATTCCATCCGCTTTTACTTCCAATTGTTTTTCCATTCCCCTTAACGATTCAGACCCAATGTTTTCTGCTTTCAGAGCTTCCGTCTGAGCCTCTCGGATTTGTTCAGGTAATTGCGTACTAATCGTTAGCTGTAGAGCTCGCACTCATCGAGGTTTAGCAGTCTCTTTCCTACTCAGCGCGTCGGCAACTACATTTGCTTTCCCCGGGTGGTACTTAATAGCACAATCGTAGTCGTTTAACAATTCCACCCAGCGTCTTTGCCTCATGTTCAACTCCTTTTGCTCAAAGATGTGCTGAAGACTCTTGTGATCAGTGTAAATAGTGCATTTGGTACCGTACAAGTAATGTCTCCAGATCTTTAAGGCAAAAACTACCGCACCCAGTTCCAAGTCATGGGTGGTATAGTTCTTCTCGTGAATCTTCAATTGTCTAGAGGCGTAAGCTATCACCTTATCCCGCTGCATCAAGACGCATCCAAGTCCTTGAATAGACGCATCGCAGTAGACTACGAAGTCATCACTACCATCCGGTAACGCTAATATTGGTGCGCTACACAATTTATGTTTCAGCAACTGAAAAGCAGATTCCTGACTCTCACCCCATTTGTACGTCGTTCCTTGTGAGTCAAGGCTGTGAGAGGTTGTGCAATCTTAGAGAATCCTTCAATAAATCGTCGATAATATCCCGCTAATCCAAGGAATTGTCGTATCTCACTTGGTGTCTTAGGAACAGACCAATTTTATCGCTTCAATCTTAGCAGGATCAACATGTATTCCCTTCTCGTTGACAATATGACCCAAGAATTGTACCTCACGTATCCAGAAATCACACTTAGAAAACTTTACGTACAGTTGTTCCTTTCTAAGTAATTCTAAGATTAAACGTAAGTGCTTCTCATGTTCTTCCTCGGTCCTTGAGTATATCAGTATGTCATCAATAAAGACGATAACAAACTGATCAAGATAGGGTTTGCACACGCGATTCATGAGGTCCATGAATACTGCTGGTGCATTCGTCAACCCAAATGGCATGACAAAAAATTCATAGTGACCATATCGTGTACGGAAAGCAGTCTTCGAGATGTCCTCTTCTCGAACTCTCAGCTGATGATACCCAGACCTCAGATCAATCTTAGAGTAATAGCTTGATCCTTGCAGTTGATCAAACAAATCATCGATACGAGGTAAGGGATATCTATTCTTGATAGTAACCGTGTTCAGTTCCCTATAGTCAATCCACATTCGAAATGTACCATCCTTCTTCTTCACAAATAAAACTGGCGCTCCCCAGGGCGACGAACTCGGTCAGATGAACCCTTTATCTAACAACTCTTGTAGTTGAGCGGATAATTCCTGCAGTTCGTTCGGAGCTAACCGGTACGGTGCTCTCGCAATTGGAGCGGCTCCTGGAGTCAACTCAATCTGGAATTCAACTTGCGATGAGGCGGTAATCCAGGCAGGTCTTCCGGAAACACCTCGAGAAACTCACGAACTACGGGGATATCCTCTATCCTCTTTTCCTCGATCTGTTTATCTATGACGAGTGCCAATATGGCTAGTCGACCCTTTCGTAACAACTTCTGTGCCTTCATAAACGAGATGATGCCTATCACCGCACCACTCCTATCACCTCTGACCGTAAGGACTTCTTCACCAATGGGAATCCGTATGATCTTCTCGTGGCATATGACTTCTGCTTGTTTACGGAAAGCCAATCCATGCCTACTACCACATCAAAGCTTCCTAACGTAACAGGCATGAGATCTATGGTGAATGTATGACCAGCAAGCTCTATCTTGCAGTCTCTAAGAATATGCGTTACGTGAATCTGTGTGCCGTTAGCTAACTCCACGTGTATTTAGATTCTAAGGCTGAGGGCATATCACTTAAAAGACTACAGAACCTAGTGGACACGAAACTTCTATCGGCTCCGGTATCGAATAATACGGTAGCAAAACAACCATTAACCGAAAATTTACCAGTTACTGTTGTAGGATCGTTTAGAGCCTCACCTGAGCCAATGACGAAGGCTCTTCCTTTGACTCCATTGTTGTTTCCACCATTGTTGTTGCCATTACCCTTGTTGTTGTTATTGTTGTTGCCATTGTTATTGTTGCTGTTGTTCCCATTGTTGTTGTTGCCATTACCATTCCTCTTAAGCTGGGGACAGTTGCGTTTGTAATGGCCCTCTTTTCCGCACTCAAAACAACCTTTCGGAGTGTCTTGTGATTGTTGTGGCTTTCTCATCAGTTCACCCCGGCAGTCTTTGGCCGCATGCCCAACTTTACCACAGCGTTGGCATCGGAAGTTGTCACACCTGCCGGTGTGATGGTAGTTGCATCGATTGCACTTAGGACTTTTCCCCACATAGCCTCCTTGTCCCTGCGATGCCGAGGAAGGTTGATTGGAATTTCGGTTGTTATCAAACCTCCTTTGTTGCTGTGGATGCTGATGCTGCTGAGTGTGCTGTTATTGCTGCTGAAGTTGCTGAGATTGGTTGTTTGACAAAGATCCCTTATTGCCAGAGTTGTCCCAGTTGCGTTTATTGTCAGGCACTCTTGCCATAGCGCCCTGTTTGGGTAGCTTTCCCTGCTCCACTGCTTGGTCAGTAAGCTTGTGAGCCAATCAAATAACCTGCTGGATAGTGGTGAGGTTCACAACAGTCACCATGCTTTGGATCTCCGGAACCAAGCCACGCTGATAAAGCTCAATTCATTTGATCGGCGGATTGATCATGTCTGGGCAAAGCGTTGCCAAATCGTGAGACCTCATGGTGTAAACCTCGATCTCAGATTCCTTCCATCTTTAATTGCCAGGAAGCCTCCAACTTCTAGACTTCATCCAGTTCTTCCTCCGGATCATCTTCTGGTTCTTCCTCATTTAGGGTCTTCCCCAAAGGTGCAGGGGCTTCAACAACCTGAAGTGCTGCTAGCTGTGCCTCTAAATCAGCAAACCTATCATCGATCACTATGTTATGGTGATCCTGTGCGTCCATGCGCCCACTAAGTGCTACCACGTTGCCTGCCAGCGTATGATGTCTACCAATGGCCATCGAAAGTCGCTCCTGAAGCGTCTTTACCTGGAAACGCAGCTGACGCATCTCAGATCGTAATGCAGAGTTCTCATCAGTGAGTCCTCTAATCCGCTGTCGCTCTGTGTCCAGTGTGGCTACTAGGGCTGCAAATGCCTGCTCCAGAGGGATGCTCAAAGTAGGAAGTGTAGGCAAAGTAGAGGCGGTCGATGACCTAGTCCTAGGTCGTGTAGGTGCTACTGGTGGTACGCGCTCTCTATATGCCATACGGTTTATGTAGGTGGGGTAGAAATCCCAGTTCCGCAGAGGATCGAGCTCAGGAGGTATGAAAGGCTGATCCCAGTCTATCTCGCCAGGAGGATAAGGATGTCGAGGCCAGTTAAATCCCCTATCCGGTACGGGAGAAGTAGGAGGTGACTCAGATCGTGCAGGTCTCTTGCCTAAATTTCTGGACGACGATGCCATGCTGCGAAGTACGTGTTGCGTATGCCAATGAGTATACAGTAAGGATAGTAAGCGATGAGTAACTAACAACTGTGCGGTTATAGTCTAGTGTGTGTATGCAACCTAGTTCCCTATAACCAATGGCTCTGATACCAATCTGTCACACCCTCAAAATCCGCGTGCGGGGTTTTACCGCGAGGCGCGTGACATACCAGGATCTCAGTCATTAGTTACCAAGAACGACTCTATATGACTAATAAACAAAACCAGAGTTAACGTTTAAAATACTGCGGAAGCGTTTTTTTTTAAACTAGAAAACCCAAAACAAGTAGTATGTAAAGAGAATGCGCAAAACATACGCGCCCCAAACACAATTGTTTAATATGAAAATAATCCCAAATTTGTAAACAAGGCAAATGTAGACAACTCAACAATGCTGACGTGCGTGCTCCTAGGCAACTGGCAACCTTAACCTGAGAATAGCATACTAAACAAGTCAACACATGGTTGGTAGTTCAAGAGTTTGCGTTAATAGGTAAACCGATAAACAGTTTTCAAATCATAAGTAGTGTATTGCAATAAATAGCTAGTCTATTAACATAAAAATATTAATCATAGTGATTTCGTGATTGAAGCTGACTGTGATAGTTTGTGCCTCCCGTCACGACTTACCAGGTCGTGACGAATATATGTTAGGACAAAATTGCACCCGTATGACCTCGAGTCACACAGGTGGGGCTCGTCAGACCCAGTAGTACTACCCAAAATTTCCCCCTAGTCAATATTAACAATCCGAAAGTGTGAGGACTTTCCATGGTAAACAGCACTATATCAATATTATACACACTCATATATAAAAGCGTTTGTGATCAACAGTATGCTATCTCCCCCAAAAGAGATTATGTAAAATGAGTGGGGCAAGAACTCACCTGATGCGCGCAAGAATTAACTTAGAGCTTAACTTGAAAGAAAGAGGGGAAAGACAACCTTCAAAGGTCACCTAGAACACATGAGTACATAAGTACGTGTACACAGAATCAACATGAAACCCTAAGTGCTTTACAACCCAAAGAACTCAAGGTTTTAGAAAGACAAGACACATTTGACCCGTTGACCCGTTTGACCCGTTGGTGACATTATAGGTGATAATTCGTTAATACTAACACAACAGCATATCATACATGATCAACATACAACTTGATATCATACAAGTCATGCGAATCTCAACTATTATCATGCTCATAACATTTAAAATGTTATTCTTAATCAATCATCAATCCACAAAAGTCCTAGCTTACCTATATAACTCATAGCATGATTTTTCCACAAACAGGCCAAAACAGGTAACAAACCAAATCAACATTCATACAACATAAACAACACATTTAATCACCTTAGAAACCATCCATGAACACACTAGCATGGTCCTAATATCCCAAACATGCTCAATTTATCCAATTCACGGATTTGCACAAATAAAGTTTCCCTTTTGGGAAAGTTCATCCCAAATTCATCAAACTCATACTACATTCATGAATTCATCAATTGTATACCAATTCAAGTCCATGAAAACATCTAAACATGATCAACAACACCTAATCATCATGATTCATCAACGTCCAACACCAAAAGTTACTATTTTTAGCAATGTATGAACTATAAGACATCTTCTTGTTTTTCAATTGTTCATATCATCAACCTAGCATCTAATCATCATCACAAACACATCCATAACATTCATACATCATCAAATCATCAATTCATGCAAAATAAAGTTACTATTCTTAGTAACCTATGAACCATGAATCAAAATCGAAGCTTTCATGCAAAATCGACGTTAACTAATATGCATACCACCTAACTAGCATCATTACAACATTAAACAACCAACATTCAACATCACTTCGATCCAAAATCGCTACAAACTCTTGGCCAAAGATGATCATATGAACAAACAACCACAATCCAAACTTTATTACATACTTGACGTTAATTAGCATGCATTCTATCTAACAAACACATTAACATCAACAAACAAGAAACATTCGGCCTCCAATTCATCCAAATCGCACAAAACTTTCGGCTAGAACAAAATACATGAAAGAAACATGAAATTAACCTAAAAATCGCAAAAAGGAACAAGCTTTGATGCTTCTAGTGTCTTCTAACCCTTGAAATCGATCCAATCCGAGGCTTATTCACTTGTTCTTGGTCGAATTCGAAGAGGAGAGGGAGAGGGAGTGCAGGTCGCGGCCGAGGGAGTGTTTAGGGTTAGGATTTTTGATTTTGTAACTTAATTAATCATATTTACCCTTTTAACCCTTATAATTTGTATTTTATAAAAATTAGACTTTTAAATACTCTTTTAAAGCGTTTTTAACTAGAATAATAAGCATATAAACTAAAATAATAATCATATGCATTATCTTCACTAGATACAAAACATACGGATTAAACACACACGTTTCCACTTTACGCGATAAAGTTCACAATTAACATTTAAATCACATAATCACAACTAATAATCAACATAGAAATTATTGTTTAACATTATTAATTATTATTAAGTCACCAACGTTCAACGACAACTAGTGTGTGCTCCCGACACGTGTATGCAAGACTTAACGGAAACTAACGAAGTTTGGTAACGGAAAATTACCGGATGTCACAACTAATCATATCGCCATCAATTAACACAATATGATACATAAATCAAGAGGTATTTCTCGGGTTGTAATGTTAGGTTAAGGGTTAGGTGGGATAGAATGGGCTTAAAGTGGCTAATGATGAATTAAATCCAATTTAAGCATGCTAGTTATTATTATTATCAACATCACTCATCTACGTGCAATCATCCCGTAATTTTCACACTATTTTTGTTGCTTCATACTTTGGTAATTTTAGCCTCATATTTAGCTTTTTCTCTTTCTTTTTTATCATATATTCATAACCAATTATACTATTATTGAACTATTTCTGAAACGACACTTCTAAGTATGTCATGGATTGGACTTCATCACCTGTTGTGTCATAAAAAGGCTAAGGCTTTGTAGGCTTATTTTGTTAGGTTATTCAAACGACAAGTTAGGGCTCAACATGGTGTTTAAAGGAAAATTATCAAGTTATGGACTTCAAAGGAAGAGGTTCAAGCAAATGGTTCATTCCTAATGCCTCTATCACATTTATGCATATATTGGTTCATGATCTTGACACGCATCAATTACACAATTTCTAACTTAAATGCACATTATGGTTTCTCTCATTATTAAAAATATAAAGCAAACAAACATATGCTATGAATTGCTCAATTAGAATCAACTCTCACGAAAACAGTGGGAAAGGGTTAAAAATATGAAACGCTTATGTCATCTACAACTGGTTCATTATGCCTCCTAAGAATTCTACTTTATTTTATAAAAGCTCATGATGGGAGTGCTTTACTATAATTCCAAAACTACCATGCCAAGAGATCTATACATGCACAAACAAGTGATAATTACCCGTGTATAAAAACTTTTAGGTCTCATGCATAATTAAATTTATTATAAGATTTATTTTTCAAAAACGTTCAATTTTTCAAAAAGCATTTTTTTTTCAGTTCTTCCTTATTCCCACACTTGAGATACATTGTTCCCTAATGTATGGTAGTTTATCTTATGACACACAAAAAAAATGATTAAAATCCCAACTTACTTTGCATTCCAAAGATAATCATACAAAAGACAAACAAGAAAAGGAAGGAGTACATGAACCTATTCATTAGTGAGAGCTCTTATTAATTGACTTGCGCCTCCTCACACTTGAGTATTTACATATGGTGATTGAACTATCAATGTAAAACAAAGAAAACAAAAAAACTAATAAAAGAATTAAAACTTACTTTTGTAGGAATCACGATTGCATTTAGCATATGCAACAAGCCTTTAAACCCCTTGGTAGACCCGAGAGGATGAGTTGTAGTCTCATGAGGGTTTCTAGTGAACACACCCACAAAGTTCACGAGTTGCCTCCCGTTAGTACTAAGTTTAAAGCATTCATCCGGACTGGTACCTGAACCACTTATGGTGGTCTTATTGAGTGCTTCTCTCTAAATTTCCCTTCAATGAATTACTTATCCCAGCTTGGTAGATTTTCTTGTTCGCTCCCGTATTAGTCAAACATCTCTTCTTAGACCCTTGAATTCATTTGATCCGGTGGTTTACCCATCTTTACCTTTTGTCTTGGATTTTCCTTCCTTAATGGCTCCACCTTTATATTTTTATCACCTTCCGCATTATCAAGCTCAAACCTGTAAGGATCAAAACTATTTTTCTTGGTGATGTCATTGCTTACATGTAAAATGTAAGGAGGATCACACTTGTTAGTAGCATCTGATACAAAACAATCATTGTTAACTACATATGTAATAGATTTTGAAAACACATTAAAGAACAACTTACGACTCTCGAATGTCATGTCGATAATTCCATCTCGGCAATTGATTTGAGTTTTGGCTGTTGCCAAGAATCGTCGACCTAAAATTACCTTTGGTTGCTCATTTATCCTTACCGGTGCATAATCAAGCACTATAAAGTCCACGGGTAGTAGAACTCTCCTAGCTTGATGATCACATCCTTAACAATCCCACGGAGTTGTTTCCATGTTGAATCAGCAAGCATCACTGTTTTATCAGTTTCATCTAATGGACCAAAGTCATATTGGTCATATAAACTCCCCGGAAGGATGCTCACCCCGGCTCCATAGTCCAAAAGTGCCCTTTTTATTCAAAATTTCTCGACTTGAATGGGAATGATTGTGGCTCCCGGGTCACTTCCTTCTTCTTCATCTACTTCCTTATCGTTACCTGCAACTACTGGACGAGTAGAGGTTAAATCATAATCAATATATTTAGATTTAGGAAAGATACTAACCGAATTGATGTGCACATTCTTTGAACTTGAGGCTTGATGTTAAGGGTTCTTTATTGTATCACTTGGAAGCTTCCCCGGTTCTCGTTTGGACATTTGTTTAGCTAATTGTCCCAGTTGCTTGGTAATGGCCTCATTGGTCTTTTCTTGCACCTCTCTAAATTGCTTAAACTCTTTCATCTCCTTTGCAAGATCTTGAATTGCTGACAAAATTGCATTGTCATTGCCATTGTTAGTAGAAGCACCTTGTTGATGTTGTTGATTCCTTTTTTGATATTGACAACCTTGTTGGTAGCTTCTTTGATAGTAGTTGTTTCTTTGATAACCGCCTTGATTGTATTCTTGTTGTTGGCCTTGATATTTGTTGCTTCCTTGATTTGGTACCTGCAAAGGAGGATTTAATTGGTTAGTATTGTTACCATATCTTAGATTTGGGTGATTTCTAAGACCGGGATGATATGTGTTAGAATTTATATCATATGTCTTCCTTTCTCCTTGGCCTTGTAATTGAGGTACACTTTAACTCTTCCCCAAATTCAAGTAGCATGTGACTGATGTATGGCCGATGTCATTGCTCATGTCACACACTTCATACTCACAAGATATGTTCGCCACACCACTCTTTCTAACTTTAAGGCTTGCAATTTCTCGTTCTAGAACCACAATTCTATCCATGGCCACATGATCATTTCCATCTTCACATTTGCACCCCTTGACCTTCAACGTGATTGTGCACGCTTCTTGGAGATTACACTCATCCTTTCGAGAACATCCTAATCATCATCCTCATGGTTTAAGG
This sequence comes from Flaveria sonorensis, assembly GCA_025506505.1. Taxonomy (NCBI): domain Eukaryota; kingdom Viridiplantae; phylum Streptophyta; class Magnoliopsida; order Asterales; family Asteraceae; genus Flaveria; species Flaveria sonorensis. The sequence goes on along the minus strand of CM046426.1, from coordinate 43,685,067 downwards.
TGAACGTTCCTACACTTGTGGAATTTACATCTCTAACATCCTTTGGTGATAATCCATCATATAAAGCTGAAATCAACTCCCACCTAGCTATGCCATGATATGGACAAGTTCTTAGCATCTTTTTGAATCGGTGAAAAGCTTCATGAAACTCTTCACCTAATCGTTGTGTAAATCCTCGAATGGCTTGCCTTGCATCACTTATCCTTTGGGAAGTATAGTATTAATCCAAGAATTGTTGTTGCATTTGTACCCATGTATGAATACTTGCAAATGGTAGAGATAGGAACCATTGTTTGGCCTTGTCTTTTAGGGTGAATTGGAATAGGACCAATTTAACTTAATTCGGTGAAAAGCCTTAGCCACAATAGTGCTACATGATGCCTAAAATTTGGATATATGCAAATAGGGTTCTTCAGTTGCCATACCATGGAAGTGAGGGAGAATTCCCAAACATTATGGTCGGACTTCAAAAGCTCGTCCCCTTTGTGTTGGTGAAAGTATAGGAGATGAATTAATGGCAATGACGGAATGAAAGTGACTATCCATACCATGTGCTGGTACATAATGTTGCGCTCCCAAATTGGCAGGGATACCATTAAATGGTTGACCTTCAATGTTGTTACGAATGGGTAGTTGAGCATAACCACCCTGATCCTAGTTTGGATGGAGGTTTCGATAGCCCGGTTGATTCCCATAATCCTCAAAATCGTGTTGGTTTGGTCCCTCCATATCGACTTGATCTTCAATCCACTCATCCACATAATTAGTGTGATGACTTCCTTCCATTAAAAGCCGTTCCTCATTACTATGATGACTACCTTCCCCGTTATGCTAAAAACTTGGGTTACGCAGCCTAGAATTTGGCATTGGTTGGTGTTACACACCTTGATTTATAGGGATCGGCCCCTGAGGTTAAGGTTGCATAGGTTGTGGTTGAGGTGGAGGATCATCAGGTTGAGGGAACATAGGTAATGGGATATCTCCTAAAGGTTGGTTGGGTTATGGCCCTCCTTGGTATTCTGGATTATTCATCCTTCTTGATTGGTTACTTTTGGTCATTCTTAAAAGTCTACTTAGAATCTGATGAGCTATTGCTGATGATGTACCTTCTTCCGATCTTGTTTGACCACAAATTTGAGAAGTCCTTGAAGGTGATGCTTTATGAAATGCCATATTCTCTCTTGCAGTTTTCTCGATTTCTAGATCAATTTGCAATGGAGACATTCTTCCTGAAAATCTTGTATGCATTAACGTATTGGGTTACCTACAAACAAGAAAACACAGAATACCTAGCGTAATACTGAATAAGGAAACGAATTAAAAAGAATAACATAAAAATAAATTCTTTTTGGGTTTTTTTATAAATTTTTAAGAAAAGCAAATAAAAACAATTAAACACTGAGCGCACTAATTCCCCAGTAACGGTGCCATTTTGATCTGGTTTCCGAGACTCGATCAAAAACAAGTTATTATATCGGTCTTAGCTACCTTTATTGTGTAAGGGTAAGTAAGGTCGTCTCTACAGAGAATATGTGGAAAGTGTTTAGCAATATGTTTCAATTAACTTAAAGACATAAATTTTAATATTAAAAATTGGAACTTTGGATGAATTAATGAGAAAAGGTGCATAAAGTAAGAAACTTTAGAATGAATTTACTTAAATTATGAAACATAATCACTTTTGGTTTCCAATTCCTCAAGATCAACAATTGGTGTGTTTAACCTAGGGTTTGTAAGAACAATATTCAAGATCTTAGCTTTTGATTAAAGTGACAACAAAGGAACAAGCTTTTAAGATTCGTTCATTCATAATGTTACCAATTTACCTACATCAAATTGTCTACTTTTCTTAATGAGCTCACGTTGCAAACAAACCGAAAACTAATAGTCAAGCAAACAACTTTATTTATAAGAAAACCTTTTAAATCAATCAAAACATAATGCTTCATTCACTAATCCTTTATTCAAGACAAAAACCTAATTAACCATACCAATTGTTTCACTTGACCAGAATTGTACTTCGAAAAGCAATCAAAGAAGAACTTAGCCACTCATGGTCTTCATCGGATCCTCAATCATGTTTTGATGATAAAAAATGATGATTTGGTGTGAGTTGGGAAGCTTGAAAGCACCCAAAATCACCTTGAATAATTTGCTAGATTTTGGCTGGAAAAAGTTATTCTTCGCATTAGGGTTAGATAGATTTATAAAAACTTGAAAATCCACTAAATCTGGGGTTTGTTCAGCAACCGGCGTTTGATACGCCTACCTTGGGCGTATCATACGCCCCTTAACTTCCATACGCCTAACTTTCTGTAATTTTTTCCAAATACGCCCACTGATATGCCACCCATACGCCAACCGGCATATTATACGCACATACCCGGCGTATCATGAGCAAGTACACCTAAATTTATGCCTTTTTTGTAACTTATGATATTTACATCTTTAGTCCTTACAGTTGCATGTTTTGCTTCTTTTACTTCCAATTAAGCTTGTTTAGGCTTCGAACACCTATAAACAAAACACAACCAAAGTAATCTCATTACATAATAACAACAATGTAAAATCACATAGTTAGATCAATTAAACATTGAATTATTATTATGCGATCACATCACCAAACTTAACCTTTTGTTTGTCCTCAAACAAATTTACTTGCATATTTTACCTTAATCCATCAAACATGCTAAATTATCACAATTTTGTATAGATTAAGGTCCCAAGGCATACTTATTTTTCAACTTTCATCATATAATATTCACAACCCAACATGTAATATCATTCATATGTTTAAACTTAGAATCACTTTAGTTGGCATAACCTCACATTTTGCTTCAATCATAAACATAATTAATACAAAAATTAAAAAGTCTTTTTAAGTTTTAAAACAAACTAAAACTAAAATTGTTAAATGAGAGATGTTGAAGAAATTAAATAGTATAACTAAGAGTTCATATTTTAAAGAACTAAAACTAACAAACCAAAAATATAAAAATGTTTAAGTGATCAAACAGAAATGAACACATAACAAGTATAAACGAATAGATCATTGAACATTCACGAATATAAACGAACGAAAGTTTATTAGTTTTAGTGTTTGTTCATTATTAACAAACTAAACAAACAACATTTTCTTTTTCGTGTTTGTTCATTTATTAATCTGAAAAATATAAAAAGAACTTTCCGGCGAATGTTTCACGAAATCTTCATTGAATATTCGGTTCATTTATAACCCTACTAATATTTTATAGATAACGTTTAACTGATGGACAAATACGCATTTAGACATACACATTAACTGTATGTTGAGTGGTAATTAAGATAGTTTGACAATAGCTCCCAGTGATGTTTAGATTGTCGTAAAATGCGATCCTAATAAACTTATAAAAGGCATTTCAAAAAAAGAGAAAACTTATAAAAGTGAAAATTAGCTAACTGATAGATGGTTATACTATATGCAGGACCGGTGAAGGAAAGTCAATGCAATAGTTTCACAATGTTTGGACAATGTTAGAACACTTATCAGATCAAATACGGAACCAGTGTATGATAAAATAAAGAACTCAAGTAAAGAACAAGAACAAGAACAAGATAATATGGTTTTCAAGAATGTTGTATATTGCTCTCAAGTTCTTACAAAGTGTTACAAAGCTTATATACTAAAGTTATACAAGTTATTGATATACTTTATACTACATCCTACAGCCAACCATACTTTGAAGGCCAGCTTAAAACACTAATCTAGACAACAAGATCAATGTAGAGTCAAAAGACAGATTGCCTTTTGCCTAGTGGCTATGACATGTGATAGCTCAAATTCTAATATATTACAAAAGGATAAAAGTACAATAGTAGAAAGTTACAGACAAAAGATCTTAATCTACAGTTTGACAATAGTAAGGACTTTTCACTAACTCGTGTAAGTTGGTGAGTCATCAGAGATGGCAGCAAAAAATGGTTTAGCTTTTGTCAAAAGGTGATTCAGAAAAAGCATTTCTTCTCTGTCTTTGGAAGAAATCAGTCTTTGGCTTCGAAAGATTTGATATTTTGGCTTCGGAAGATTTGATACTTGAAATAGTTCACTGAGTTATATCAAATCTTTTGAAGTAACTTCCTTGTACTTCACATGTGCATGCTGAGAGTTCTTTGGTTGTATCAGCCTCTAAGTGTGATCCTTACAAACTCCCCCTAGACTGATGCTAACAAAACTGGAGGAGAGCTTTGAAACTTGATTCTTCATCTGTTGACAGTCCTCATCAGAATCAATACCATTCCCTTTATCATCAGTTGGTCAGGATTCTTCAGACTCTCAAAGTATCTACTCATGTCATAGAGATCATCCAAAGGAGGTCAAGTATGTTTTACCAGAAGTACATGTCTTGACCCCCTTGATCTCTAGTGACATACCATCTATCTAGGTTAGTGACAAACCCCCAAGACACGATGCGTCTCTTAGTAGTAAGAGGCTCTACTTGAATAAGAGTTAAATGAGCAACCTCTTCTTGATCACCCTCAGGATGTTCTGACCCATCCTGAGCTGCAGAGGTAGATGCATTGGACTTTTTCTTCTTGTCCTTTTTGATGGCCATCTGTTTCCTCTTTCTTTACTTTAACTGAGAAGGCTGGCCTGGAGTACTAGATGGTTTTTGTTTGTCCTTCTCAATTGGGTCCTTTTCCTTCACAAGTTCAGAAGGAGAGGGATTAAGACCCTACTATGGATCAGAAGATGAAGCTAGCTGTGATGCAGGACTAGGTCCAGGTTTTGTTGTCTCTTGGGGTTCAACCTTGACCTCAGTTTTAGGTGCAGCCTGACTTGGTGGAGAATGCAAGTCAACTAGCTCACCTTTTTTGATCTTCTGCTTGATCACTCTAATGTGCTCATCCATGGTGGATAAAGACATTGGACCAAGTCTCCTTCCAGAAAATCAATACAGCTTCAAGAAGCTCACCATCTTTTGTCTGTTGGTAGACTTCTTCTGATTTGCTCTGATGGTGGCTCTTGACTTTGCAGCCTCTTCCCTCGTCTTACTCTTAGCAGCTTTTTCTTCTTTTAGCATTTCTTGCTCAAGATGCTTAAGGTATTCAAATTCAATGTATTCATAGGACAAGGGAAGCAGGTCTGCTGCCTGATAGAGGCTTGTGACACTCAGCTAGGTAATCATGTTTTGTCTGTCTTGTTCCCTACCTACAAGAGCTTGTTGCTCAGTGGACTGATCTGGTTGTCAAGATTGATCTAAAACAAGTTATTATATTGGTCTTAGCTATCTTTATTATGTAAAGGTAAGTAAGGTCGTCTCCATAGGGAATATGTAAAAAGTGTTTAACAATATGACTCAATTAACTTAAAGACACAAACTTTAATATTAAAAATTGGAACTTTGGATGAATTAAAAGCAAAGGTGCATAAAGCAAGAAACTTTAGAACGAATTTACTTAAATAATAAAAAACAATCACTTCCGGGTTTCAAATTCAGCAAGATCAACAATTGGTGTGTTTAACCTAGGGTTTGTAAGAACAATACTTCAAGATCTTAGCTTTTAATTAAAGTGACAACAAAGGAACAAGCTTTTAAGATTCATTCATTCTTAATGTTACCAATTTACCTATATCAAATTGTTTACTTTTCTTAATGAGTTCATGATGCAAGGAAACCGAAAATTGATAATCAAGCAAACAACTTTATTTATAAAGAAACCTTTTAAATCAATCAAAACATAATGCTTCATTCACTAATCCATTGTTTAAGTCAAAAACCTAATCAACCATACCAATTGTTTCACTTGACAAGAATAATACTCCCAAAAGCAATCAAAGAAGAACTTAGCCACTCATGGTCTTCATTGGATCCTCAATCTTGTTTTGATGATGATCAATGATGATTTGGTATGAGTTAGGAAGCTTGAAATCACCTGAAATCACCTTGAATTTGCTAGATTTCAACTGGAAAAAATTATTCTTCGTATTAAGGTTAGGTAGGTTTAAATAAACTTAAAAATCCACTAAATCCGGGGTTTGTTCAGCAACCGGCGTATGATACGCCGTCCCTGGGCATATCATACGCCCCCCTCAGCTTCCATATACCCAACTTTCTGTAGTGTTTTCCAAATACGCCCACTGATATGCGCCCATACGCCGACCGGCGTATTATACGCCCATACCCGGCATATTATACGCCCATACCCGGCGTATCATACACCTGTACACCTAAATTTATGCCTTTTTGTAACTTATGATATTTACATCTTAGTCCTTGCAGTTACGTGTTTTGCTTCTTTTACTGCTAACTAAGCTTGTTTAGGCTTCGAACACCTATAAACAAAACACAACCAAAGTAATCCCATTCCACTATAACAACGATGTAAAATCACATAATTAGAACAATTAAACATTGAATTATTATCATGTGATCATGGCGAGAACCTCTGCCTTAGGGCTTTCCTGAACTGGGAGAAGGTTGGAGCTTTGTAGAGTCTTTATCTTCTCCTTTCTTCTTTGATTTTAAAGAGTAATCTACATCCTCAGCTTTCCTCCTCTCCTTTGACACTTTCATGTCAGCCAGTTCATTTAGTTCATCTAAGGGGAGAGAGATGAGTTCATCAATATTGTAGTTCCTGAACCCCAGATAGTTCAGTCTGGCTGCCCTCAACTATCTTCTTGAATGCTTTGCCTGGGGACAGCCTTGATAACAGCTTCCATAAACCTAGGGGTCCCATATGAACTCTCTCCCCTTGCCTTCCACTTCCTCTCTCTTTTCTCCTGCTCAATCTCCTCAGAGGTCATTTTCCTCTTCCCTTTGTCTGCCACTAGCCTGTGTGACTCAAGGTGGAGAGAGCTTTGGCTTTCATTGCTTATTGTTGCACTAGAACTCTGCACTCAAGATCATATCTCACTTCCAAAGCTGTAGGACTTGTTCTAACACCTTTAGCAATGCATTCAGGAGTACAAAGATGTTCTAATACCTCGGCTTCTTCATGATAACCATCAGTGCTTGGTTTGGAGAAGCATCTTCTACCTGAAAGCTCCAGTCAAAGCCTCCTTCTTCAACAACAACAATAGTATGTTGTTTTATTTGGCTTGGATTCTTAGTTCTGGGAGGTCCATCAGTGTAGTTTGGTCTGGATTATGCTTGGCCACCATTTGTCCTTGATGCCTTGCACTCCCTAGCAAAGTGTCCCATTTGGTTACGGTTGTAACACTTCACCTGGTTTATCCAAGCCAAACTTTCCACTAGCCACATTGCTTGGGAACTTCCTTCCTATTCTCTTGTAAAACTTCTTGGCTCTATGAGCTTCCTTCCTGTTCTCTTGTATAACTTTTTAGCTCTATGAGTGAGAAGAGCCACCTACTGGACTATCTCCATATACTCCAAGTCATCTGGATGGATGCAATCCAAGTCTTCAAAAGTGAAGAGAAAGTTTCCACAACTTTCATCAGCAGACACAAAGGCTGAGTAGAGCTTATCTCTTGGAATGGGCTTCCTTGGATGTAACTCTCCCTTGGTGTCTCGTAGAAGGTGATGAAAGGACCCTTTGTGAATTGTCAGGGTAGCATATAAGGTGATGTTGTGGTGATCTGCTATCCCTTTTAACCACATGAAAGGCAAAACTCTGTTGATTGTTGGAAGAGCTACTTGATGGGTTTGCATGTTCATCTCTATCTGGTAGCCACTAAGGATACCATACAACTCTGTGAGAGTAAGGGTAGAGAGGTTTTCAGTTCTCTTAGTGGCCACATAGTAGTGAGTCCATTGTCTGGGAAGAGAGAACATGAACTTCCATACAATGTCCTTATTCTCAAGTTTTACTCCAACATCCATTAGAGTATCCACAATCTCAACATACCTGAAGTATTGTTGAGTCATGGTTTCACATGTCTTGTAGGTGAAGTTCTCAAATTGCTGCTTCATGAGGTCTTTCTTATTTTCCTTGGCTTCTTCAGACTCCTCATACATAAGCTTAAGTGCATCCCAGAGCTATTTAGCAGTTTTTCACTTCCAGAAGCCTGTGTAGATAGAGTTTGGAAGAGTAGTTTGGAGAGCGGTCATGGCTTTCTGATCTACATCGATTTTCTTTCAGTCTTCCTCAGAGTAGTCAGCAATTTCCTATGGAATCATCCCACCTCCAGCAGTGGTTGTAGAGGTGCTTGGGATGTGAGATCCTTCAACAATAGTTCTCCACATCATGTTGTCTTGAGACTTGATGAACCCTTCCATACGTTGGCACCGAGTATCAAAGTCATCAGGAGTGATTAGTGGAGACTATGTCATGGTACCGGTTTCCATATCAGCCTTTGAGATAGCCGCCATTTGAGCTGGTTAGTGTTTTGTAAAACTGAAGAGATCTAAGATGGTGAGATCTTACAATCAAGAGACTGAGATGCTTTGATACCAATTGCAGGATCGGTGAATGGAGGTCAATCCAACAGCTTCACAATGTTTGGAGAGTGTTAGAACACTTAACAGATCACATAGGGAACCAGTTTATGATGAAACAAAGAACACAAGTAAAGAACAAGAACAAAATCAAGATAATATAGTTTTCAAGAATGTTGTATATTGCTCTCAAGTTCTTACAAAGCTTATCTACTAAAATTACAAGTTCTTGAGATACTTTATACTACATCCTACAGCTGGTCATACTTTGAAGGCTAACTGGAAACACTAATCTAGACAACAAGATCAATGTAGAGTCAAAAAGCAGATTGCCTTTTGACTAGTCACTATGACATGCCATAGCTCACATCCTAATATATTACAAAAAGGATAAAAGTACAAGAGTCAAAAGTTATAGACAAAAGACCTTAATTTACAGTTTGACAAAATTAAGGACTTTTCACCAACTCATGTAAGTTGCTGAGTCATCAAAGATGGCAGCGGAAAGTGGTTCAGCTTTTGTAAAAGATGATTCATGAAAAGCATGTCTTCTCTGTCTTTAGAAGAAATCAGTCTTTGGCTTCAGAAGACATTGTCTTTAATGCTTCGGAAGACTTCATATTTGGTCGGAAGATTTGGTATTTTGGCTTCGAAAGATTTGATACTTGGTATAATTCACTGAGTTATATAAAATCTTCCGAAGTAACTTCCTTATACTTCACATGTGCATGCTGAGAGTTTTTTAATTGCATCACCTCTAATGTAATCCTTACACTATATATAAACGGTTTTTTTAAGACCGTGTAAAGATCTCTTTGAGATTTTTTACACGCATCTTGGAGAATAGTTGTTAATGCTCTAGCAGTAACGGATCTTGAACTAAACTATTAAAGGGTGCGATCTCTCTCCCTCTCACTCTCTCTCTCTCTCTCTCTATACGTATTTATTTAAACTATCGAACAAAAAGTTAACACTATTGATGAAAAAAGATGGTGGTGCCATCCCGGCCCCTATTAAGCTCTGCCCATGGCTCTAGGCATTATTAACTCTATAGTGATTTTCATTTAGATGCTATTTTCAAATGTTCAACGCAAGCCATACAATGATAACATCCCTAGTTTTGTCGTGTTTTTCATGTTTATTATGTTTATTGTGTTCTTGTTTTGCATGTAAGAACGTTTTTCATATTGAAGAAAAACTTACAAGATATAATGGATTTTGAACCTTATTTAACGTTTAATTGAAATATTATTTGAGAAATCTGATGAAGTCCTATTTTTCAAGATCTTGAAGCAAAACAAGCCGATTCAAATATTTATTGAAAAGTTGTTTGAGAGAGAAAGTGAAAATTTTACTAATATAAAGGGTTTCAACTTGATTAAATTAAAAGATGAAAATTTTACTAATATAACTTTGTTAACGGTAAAAAAGTAATTTATAGATAAGATAACACAAAGAAAAAAGACAAATAAATACTCTGGGACTCATTCAATCAATGTATTTAAATCAAGGTTACAATTAACAGAAAAGATAACAACATATCACATGCTTGAGCTCCAACCATATATTCCACATTGATGATAAGATGGGTACATAAAATATGAATTGGACGAAACGACCCTTCTTATACATGCCATTTATTTTGTATTATCTCTTAGTCCACATCCACTTAGTTATAGATAAGGTACTTGATGTTTTTTTTTTTGCTTCATGTTGCTTCAAAAATAAAATAAAGAATGCATACTATTACTACAATAGCAACAAGAGCGACATAATTACCGACGATTAGGTTTTTTAGCGGCGACATCAAGCGTCTACATGTCGTTATTATTGATTTATGATCCGTGTTCGCACACCAAAGGAAAATCTGGTTGTTGATCAGAATCTAAATCTAATGGCTTTGATATACTAAGTTATATTTTGATTAAAATAAGGTTCAATAAAATATAAACATTATTCTTTTTTTTTCTTCTTTTCTTTCTTTTATAATTTAAGTGGTTTGATTAAAATAAAGTTTAACAAAATAAAAACATTATTCTTTCTTTTCTTTCTTTTATAATTTAAATGGTTTGACAGTTTAATCATAGTGTCTTAGGCGTTGTTTGTTTTTTCTGTAGCAAAATATATACAGTCTGCGGATCACATCTACAGACATCTTCAGGAGAACAGATGGACCAAACCTCTGCAGTCTGCAACAAGAAAAGGGTCTGTTTTTTAACGTCTGCAGACTGCTAAAATCAAATGGTGGTGGTATACGGCGGTGCTAGACGGTGTGGTGATAGTAGATGTTGGGTGGTGGTGGACGGTGGGTGGTAGTGGTGGCGGACGGTGGATGGTGACAGACGGTGGTGGAGGGGGTGGTGGTGGTGGCGGACGGTGGTGGCGGCGGACGGTGGTGGCGGCGGCCGGTGGTGGTGGTGGACATGGGTGGTGGTGGGTGATGGTGTTTAATCTTCTACAGACTCTAGAAGTGGTTATGCCAAGTCTGCACCATGCAGACCTCGCAAAGATTTTTTTTAATGAAAAGTCTTCCAAAAAACAAACACTCTGAGGCTCTCAACGTATGCGCATGGTCTGCGCGGCACAAACAAAAAAGGTCAGGAAGAGCTTTTCTGAAAAAACAAACACCCCCTTAGTCAAAACACTTTATTATAGCTTCTAATCCTTAAATTGTTATAAGCCTAGCTAGTATATTATATTGTATATTACACGGATTGATTATATAAAATATTAAATAGTTTGTAATAAAAATCTAAAAATTGTAAGGATCAACATGTTACAATGATCAATCTTGTAATGAAAATGCGGAATGTTGACATCACGGAATAAGATTGAATAGTAATTGAACAACACAAACACAAATGTAAATAAACTTTGATTGTATTGCTCTCTGACTTAGAAACTATTACAATACGAATGAAATCAGGAAAATGACAAAAGCTTTTGAAATACATTATAAAACTTCTATTTATACTATTCTATGAAGTTCTCACGCGACTAACAAGTTCTCGCGCGATCAATAGGTTTTCGCGCGAGAAGCAATTTATCGCACGGCAACTCTAACTATTCGCGCGACATGATCTTTTTCATCTTGATTTGATTTCCCGAGCCTCTAGGTTCATCACCTACAATCTTCCCCTAGGCTCGGTAAATCAATGCATTAAAAGTCCACGTCATCCACCTTGTAACTACCTCCATATGCATACATCTTGTTGTTCGGGGCCTTCGTGATCATCCAACCAAACTGTGCTGCTATGAAATGTATAGATTTATCAGCTGTAATTGGACAAGCCTGCAATCTCATCAAATGTTCTTTTCCAAATTTTAGCAAATCTACAAGGTCGATGACACGGTACTCTTTATCCACACAATAAATTAACGCGTGCCCCGTATCCTTCTCACAAATCCACCACATTAGCTTTAACAAGCTCTTAACTGGTACAGGAGCATGTATAGGGATCTTCCTTGCATATCTCGGATGCTTGAACACTCGTATCTTCATTGGTTTGTTAGTATTAGGATCTAGTCGTGTCTCATCTTCAATGATTTTGGATTTGGCAATTTTAAAGTCTTTGAAGTTGGTCTTGCTTTGCTTCCAAATCATATTCCTGATCCACTTTGCCTTGCTGTAGTTACTAGGGTTAATGACTGGAACACGACCCATTGCATATAAATCTAACGCTCTGAGTGTATGGAAATCGTGTCCATCCTGATAGTACTCGATAGCTCCACCCTTTCTCTTAATCACATACATATTCTTCTCCGCATCGTAAGCCCGGCTAAGTATTGATTCTGAGTTTCCGTACCTTGTAAAAGGTTTGGAATGTCTCAACGTGTGAATGTAAGCTGGTGGAGAAGGAGCAGCAACTGTTAGGTTCCCCACCTGACTCATAGCACTTTGACCAGTAATATTAGCAGTCTCGTCAGTCATTTCTTGTGTGCTCGTCTCTCTAACGATCTCCCTTCTTCAGTCAATGTATCTAAAAACAAGTCCTTAAGACTATTTTCAAATATGTCAGTGTAATCTATTCCTTCATCCAAATCATCAAAAGCTTTAAAATCTTCTTCTGTCTCTTCAGCAATGATCTTTTGCTGGAATGTATAGAACTCTCTGTCATAAGCTTCTTCTATAGCTGGATCTAATGGTATGTACTCAGTGGTATCGTCAGAACTTGGTATGGAGACATTGTCAGTACCCGATGACCCAGAAGCACCAGTTGCAGAGCCTACATCTCCTCCTTGATCATCATCGTCATCTTTCTTGTCATCTTTCTTACCATCATCACCCTCATCACCATCATCATCATCTTCATCATCATCATCAACTTCTTCTTCATCACCAGAAGCATAATCAACCAGATCCAAACCTATCATCATCAAGTACTGGGCTTGGAATAAAAACATCATGTTCAGGCTCTACAAACACCTCTCCAGTATAAACCATAAGTTGATCCTCAGTAGCCATAGTATGATCAGTGATAAGTGGCTCTTGATCAACATCAGCAGTCTCTGTTGTCCTTTCTATAACAACACGATCAACATCATGCTCTATAGTGTCAGCAGGATCTTGAGAAACTATAGGATCAGTAGTTTGCTGTCACTAGATTCTCCAACTTCAATGGCATGTTGTTATGATGATGAAAAATGCACACGTTAAGTGAGATCTCTTAAGCTCTGCTCTAGAATCTGCCTGCCTCTGCATATCATTAATGGTTTGTGTCTTCTTTAACATCTCCCTCTCTAAAGTACTGATTCTTTGCTCTAGTGTAACTGATGTAGTTGAACTAGTAGAAGTACTAGCACCTTGTGTTGGCGTATGAGGGATGTTAAGAAAATCTTCCATGCCTACTGTCTCCTCAAACCCTTGATCTCTTGGTGGAGTACTCATTACATCCTCAGTAGCAGGCATAGTAGATCTTGTCTCTAAAGTAGCAGCCTTTCTAACTGTGGCAGGAGTCTCAAAGATAGGTACTTCTTCTTCAGTCGACACAATGGTCACAGTGGTCCGACGCTTTCTCAAAACACCTTGTCCTCTACCCCTACCACGTGGACTTTCACAAGATCTTCTTGTCATTCTCTTCTTTCTACCCTGAGAAATTGGTACATCTTCAGGAACAAAATTTGCATCACGTTCCTCAGCAGTGCGTTTGACTCCCGTTTCTTGCACTCTGAGACATTCCTGGAGAACATATGGCACATTGCCAATCTGATCATTATCAGTTTCGCTTCTAGAACTGAACCATGAATCTATCTCAGCATCAATCAAAGTTCCAGCTGGTTGTGAAGTTTTAGGAGCATCTTTAGGAATAGTAGTTGAAGGGCCAACTTGATCATCTTGTGTAGCCACTTCTTCAGTCTGTTGAGCATCTTCCTGATAATCTTCTACAAATCTTCAAGTTTAGAAAAATGAGCTCCATCTCGTGCATTGCCTCTAGCCCCTATAAGATAGGTGAATATATCCTTCTTCATCATCATCACAGCATAAGTAGATGAATCAGATATTGCTAGCTCAGGATGAGCAACATTCACAATCATCTGTTCAAATCGTGGGTACATAATAAACTTCTTCCTAACTACAGCTATTACATTCTTCTGCATCTCAGAGAATATCGCCTTGGATATGTTGTATGGTAGATTATCAACTAGAGCTATCAGCAGTGTTTCAAATATAGCACTTAGGCTATCCATGCTGGCTTTCAGATTGCTTAGGCAATGTATAACAACATGAAATAAGTACTTCCAGAATGGTGGAAGGTACTTCTTCTCAAGTGATGGATATTTGTGATCATATCCCATCCACTTCTAGAAATCTCTAACCACGTCATCATCAATCTTGATAGGCAAATTTGGTCGATCTTCCAATAACAGAACACTGTTAATCACTTCGGCATTGATAACAACCCTCTTGCCTTTGATAGTGGCAAATATACATGGTTTGCCAGCCTCATCTATCTCATTTACAGCCGACTGCCAAAACTAATCTATCACGTCTGTATAAATAGTCAGATTAGCAGAAATGGCATGATAAATCCGTGAAGTCTTCAGTCCATTAATTAGTGATCTAAATAAGGCTTTATCATCTAGAATTTCTCCAAGATAAGCCACAACATTATGGTTCTTATTAAAGACCATAGATCACGCCATCTTAAAAGTTAAACAAACTTGTATAAGCACATAATAAAAATTTTCACACTTAGAAAAATTTTGGAAAAATTAAACTTCTCGCGCGAAAACATCAACTACTCGCACGAAAACATTATGTTTTCAGGTTCAACTTTTCACTCTACAAGAAGGGTTTTCGCATGAAACTAAATTTCACCAGAAGTCAACTTCTCACGTGACAGGTCTACTTTTGACGCGAGTAGTTCTATGCGAATTTGAAAGTTCTCGTGTCTGTTCATTTTCAACACACTTTTCGCATGCGATAAGTCTGTGTTTGTTTTTTAGATTTTCAATCAGCCAATTTCAGAGTGTTTTAACTAATAAAACATGTTCATTAAGTGTCGTCTAAGTAATTATTAAGGTTTATTATGTTTAATTTGTTCAATTTAAGATGTATATATCCTTTTAAGATTCGGTCAAGAATCAAACACACTTAAATCTATGCAAACAATGTCAATATACCTTATCAAACTCTTGGATATCAAAATGCAATCACTATGAACACTAAAATTGAAGCAAACGAGGTTCTAATACTTAGAATTTTTTTAGAGAATATTTCTGGGATTTTTCATGCAAATAGTGTACTTTTCGCTCAACTGTTCCTTTATAGCCTTTTGACTTCTCGCGACAGAAGTCAGAGTTCTCGCACACTTGAACTTTTCGCACCTTTTAAACTTTTCGCACTTTTTGAAATTTTCGCACCTTTTGAACTTTTCGCACGCGAGAAGTTCAATTCCATTGAACTTTAAAAATTTTCAACCTTTTAAATTTGTTTATCTTATGAAGCCATTTGATATGTTACGATAAAAATTATGTTTAACTAAGTGTTTACAGTTATCAAGAACACTTAATTCTTGAAACTTTTGTAAAAACAAAACAAGTGTAAAACAAAGCTTAACATAAAATCAAACTTATATTTTTCTTTATATTTATAACTTAAATTTTTTCAATAAATTTTCAAGTATAGGATCGTATTTCTTATAAATTCGATCATAAACATCGTCCAGGTTTATTCAAATAAGACTGGTTATGTTGATTGTCAATATATTTTACCCATATTAAACTTAGACTTCAATAATTTTCCTTGGACAAATGTTCTGTGATTTTATCATGTTTAGATTGAGTTATATAAAATTTGTGAGTCCCACAATCAAAAATCCTGTAGAACCCTTATCCAGCTTCAAGACACTTTTGAGAATTAAAGTCACCCCAACTTGACTTAAACCTTTTACCTTTGATAAGCATTTTTCAGAATCATTTCTATTATAATATCTTGCATAAATAGCCCGATAAACATTTCTAAACATAGAATATTAACAAGTTTTAGGACTTATTAACAGCCAGTCGGGCTTATGTTTTGCCCTCGCAAGACGTTTAGGACTTATATGCCAAATCGGACTTACATGCCCCATCTTTTGATTTTGCCTCCTGTGTCAGAACATATTCTCAAAAAGAAAATATTTATCATATAGTATGTATGTCTATGTCTATGACATATCTTTTTTTATTGTGCTCATTGGCATCTTTTATTCCTATATGGCCTTTTGACATCTTTTTGCTCTTTTGTTTATCTTTATTTTCACTTTTGTTTTTTCTTGTCATATACTTTTCATCCTTTGATATATATATATATCTAAAAGATACTGAATCAAATGATAATGGGCTTGAGTATGACTACACTATAACTCTTAGCCTGTTTTAGCTTGAATCAGTGTTACCACAAAACCTTGATGAGTAACTCACTACAATCATTTTGAGTTTACTTTAAATGTATCATAGATCATAGTGCTTTTCGGTCTTGGAAGTCAAGTCTATCAACATATCAAACATAATCCAAGTCTGTTTTTTTATGCCTTAAGCTGTAATGAATCAAAACTAAGAAATGTACTATCATTTCCTATATATATTTGAAAATTTTAATTTTCTTAATTTTAACCCACTACAATCATTTTAATTTTAATCATTTTGCAAATTTTCTTTTACTCCCCCTAAGAACAAAAATCTTTTTCGAGATATTTTCAAATTTTTAATAACAAAAATCTTTTTCAAAACATTTTCAAATTTTCTCCCCCTAAAACTATGATTATCTGCAAGAAAATAACAATTTTAACTAAAAATAAAAACAATTGTTGAAAAGGGTGTATGGATAACCGTTAACCAAAGTTAATGATTCCTAGATATTGGACTAAAAATTCAAATCTAGAATGATCAACCGCCTTAGTAAACAAATCAGCAATGTTGTATTTGTTTTGCACAACGTTGGGCGTGTGTTTGCGCATGTTTACATTGTGCTACATTATTCTGGTTTTCATATTTGTTAAACGCTTCCGCATCATTTTAAAGTTAAACTCTGATTTTGCTTGAATGTTTCGTATAGAGTCGTTCTGAGTAACTAATGACTGAGATCCTGGTTTGTCACACGCCTCGCGGTAAAACCGCAAGTCGATTTTAAGGGTGTGACAGATTAGTATCAGAGCCATTGGTTATAGAGAACTAGGTTGCATACACACTAGACTATAACTGCATAGTTTGTTAGTTAGTCATTACTTACTTCCTTACTGTATACTCATTGGCATACGCATCACGTACTTCGCAGCATGGCATCGTCATCCCGTGATTTGGGCAAGAGACCGGCGCAATCTGAGTCACCTCCTACTTCTCCTGTACCTGATGGGGGATTTAACTAGCCCTGGCATCCTTATCCTCCTGGCGAGATAGACTGGGATCAATCTTTCATACCGCCTGAGCTCGATCCTTCGCGGAACTAGGATTTCTACCCCACCTACATAAACCGTATGGCTTATAGAGAGCGTGTACCACATGTAGCTCCTACCCGACCTAGGACTAGGTCATCGACAGCCTTTGCATTTCCTACTCTTCCTTTAGTGGCCACTCTAAACACGGAGCGATAGCGGATTAGAGGACTCACTGATGAGAACTCTGCCTTACGATCTGAGATGCATCAATTGCGCTACCAGGTAGAGACACTCTAAGAGCGACTCTCGATGGCCATTAGTGGACATCATACTTTGGTAGGCAATATGCTAACGCTTACGGAGCGCATGGACGCACAGGATCATCAGAACATAGTGATAGATGATAGGTTTGCCGAACTCGAGGCACAGCTAGCAGCATTTCAGGTTACTGAAGCCCCTGCACCTGTGGCAGACCCTGAAGAGGAAGACCCGAAGAGGAACCGGAGGAAGCCCCTGAAGAAGAACCGGAAGAAATGGAAGAAGACAGTACGGATCTGACGTGTTGGACTGATTCTACTTTTATATGACTTGGACTATATAGTGTTTCTTTCCTTTTGAAACCTATGTGGGAAGGGTTGTTTCCCACCCAACTGAAAAACTAAAATTTTGACATTGATGGAATATTTGTGAATCATTTACAATTTATTTATCTTTGGTTATTATTTTTTGTTATAAATGTTGTGGTTGTGGCAAATTCATTATTTCTTACTATTTACCATACTTCAATGAGATTAATGTGTTGGATGTTACTCACTATTGTATTTGTGAATGTAAAGTGAAATATGGATGGACGCGGTAGAGGACGTGGACGCGGACGCGGTTGTGGAAGGTGCCGGTGGACGTGGTGCTGGTACTATCAACATGACTCCTGCTGAGTTGGCAGCTCTGATTAACGAACATGCTCAGGCGACAGTGGCTGCTGCACAAACAGGACAGCCAGCAGGTAAATGATACCAGTGATCTAATCAATATCTCTGTTGTCATCCGGGATACTCAATTAATGTTTTGGTTTGACGGAACAGGACCCCCACCCTGTACCTACAAATCTTTTTGGATTGCAAGCCCCATACCTACAGCAGGACTGAAGGAGCTGTGGGACTAGTGAGATGGTTTGAGAAGACTGAATCTGTTTTCGCGAAGTGTAACTGTCTGCCAGCTGACGAAGTGAAGTTTGCAACTGGAACACTTGAAGGCGCAGCTCTCTCCTGGTGGAATGCCCAGGTGCAAATGCTAGGCCAGTATATGGCTAATGACTTACCTTGGGCTGAATTCAAAGCAATGATGACGGAGGAGTATTGCCCCCGTGATGAAGTACAGAAGTTGGAAATTGAGTTTTAGCAGCTCAAGATGCAAGGTTCCTAGATTGAGGCCTATACTACACGGTCTCATGAGTTGGCCACACTATGCCCAGGGATGGTTAATGAGATGCACAAAAGGATTGAGCATTACATAAGTGGACCGGTGCCTGAGATTCAGAGTATGGTGACTGCTTCCAATCCTGACACCATACAGCAGGTTATCTGGTTAGCCCATATGTTAACTAACCAGGCAGTAGAGCAGGGAAGATTACCCAAGCGGGGCGCAGTGGCTAGCGTACCCGATAACAAACGTAAGTGGGAGAATAC
Source organism: Flaveria sonorensis (assembly GCA_025506505.1). NCBI lineage: Eukaryota > Viridiplantae > Streptophyta > Magnoliopsida > Asterales > Asteraceae > Flaveria > Flaveria sonorensis. The sequence goes on along the minus strand of CM046426.1, from coordinate 43,666,149 downwards.
TGGTGATAAAGGCTCATCCTCTAGCAACCAGCAACAACAACAATAGCAGTACGTTCAGAAGCACCAACCTCACCAACAGCAAAGAAAGTACGATAACAATCGTAACTTTAATCAGTCATCTTCAGCACCACAGGGACAAGGAGGCTATGTTAGGAAAAATCCCAAATGCACCGATGCAATTACCACCACACTGGCAGGTGTGATAGTTTCCGATGCCAGCTTTATGGTAAAGTTGAACACGCAGCAAAGGATTGCTGTGGTGAATTGATGAGGAAGCCTCAACAACCTCAAGAATGCGGGAAAGAGGGCCATTTCTGGAGAAACTATCCACAGCTGAGGAAGAACGTAAATGGTGGAAACAACAACAATAATGGCAATAACAACAACAACAACAACAACAATGGCAATGGCAGTAATAATGGTGGAAACAACAGTGGGGCAAAAGGAAGAGCTTTTGTCATCGGTTCAGGTAAACCTCTAAACGACCCTAATACTATTACTGGTAAATTCTCAGTTAACGGTCATTTTGCTACCGTACTATTTGATACTGGAGCCAATAGAAGTTTCATCTCCACTAAGTTTAGTAGTCTCTTAAGTGATGTGCCCTCAGCGTTAGAATCTAATTACATCGTAGAGTTAGCTGACGGTAAGCAGGTTCACGTGACACATATCCTTATGGGTTGCAAGATAGAACTTGTTGGACATACCTTTGACATAGATCTCATTCCTGTTACACTCGGCAGCTTTGATGTAGTAGTCGGCATGGATTGGCTTCTGACAAGCAGGCGGAAGACATATGTCGCGAAAAAGTTGAGTTGAACGGTATGGTCTAGGGAGTGAAAAAGATTATACAAATCCATCACTCGGTCAGAGGTTCTCTCGGTTATACAAATGTGAATTAAGCTGTTCTAGGGAGTGAAAAAGATTATACAAATCCCTGTTGGCGAAGAAGTTCTCTCTGTCAGAGGTGAACGGTATGGTGTAGTGATCGGTATCATATCATACATGAAAGCGCAGAAGTTGCTACGTACGGGTCGATTAGCTATATTAGCCCTCGTCACTGATAAGCAACCAGAAGGAAAAAGGATAGAGGATATCCCTATCGTTCGTGACTTTCCTGAGGTGTTTCTAGAGGATCTACCTGGATTACCACCTTATCGTCAAGTTGAGTTCCAGATTGATCTAACTCCAGGAGCTGCTCCGATCGCGAGAGCACCTTACCGGTTAGCTCCGAACGACCTACAAGAATTATCTACTCAACTACAAGAGATATTGGATAAAGGGTTTTTTCGACCGAGCTCGTCGCCTTGGGGAGCGCCAGTTCTGTTTGTTAAGAAGAAGGATGGCACATTTCGAATGTGCATCGACTATAGAGAACTGAACAAGGTTACGATCAAGAATAGATACCCGCTACCTCGTATAGATGATTTGTTTGATCAACTTCAAGGATCAAGCTACTATTCTAAGATTGACTTGAGGTCTGGGTACCATCAACTGAGAGTTTGAGAGGAGGACATCTCGAAGATAGCTTTCCGTACACGTTATGGTCATTACGAGTTCTTGGTCATGCCATTCGGGTTGACGAATGCACCAGCCGTATTCATGGATCTCATGAATCGTGTGTGCAAACCCTATCTCGATCAGTTTGTTATTGTGTTTATTGATGACATATTGATCTACTCAAGGACCAAGAAAGAACATGAGGAGCACTTACGTTTAATCCTGGAATTACTCAGGAAAGAACAACTGTATGCCAAGTTTTCTAAGTGTGATTTCTGGATACGTGAAGTGCAATTCTTGGGTCATATTGTTAATGAGAAAGGGATACATGTCGATCCAGCAAAGATTGAGGCGATAAAGAATTGGTCAGTTCCCAAGACGCCTAGTAAGATACGGTAGTTTCTTGGACTGGCAGGATATTATCGACGGTTCATTGAAGGATTTTCCAAGATCACACAACCTCTCACGGCTTTGACTCATAAAGGAACACTGTATAAATGGGGTGATAGTCAAGAGTCCGCTTTCCAGTTACTGAAGCAGAAGCTGTGTAGCGCGCCGATATTGCATTACCAGAGGGAAGTGATGACTTTGTAGTTTATTATTATGCTTCTATTCAAGGACTTGGTTGTGTCTTGATGCAGTGAGGTAAAGTGATAGCTTATGCCTCGAGACAACTGAAGGTTCATGAGAAGAACTATACCACCCATGACTTGGAGCTGGGTGCGGTAGTTTTTGCCTTAAAGATCTGGAGACATTACTTGTATGGTACCAAGTGCACGATTTACACTGATCACAAGAGTCTTCAGCACATATTTGAGCAAAAGGAATTGAATATAACCCAAAGGAGCTGGGTGGAATTGTTGAACGACTATGATTGTGCTATCAAATACCATCCGGGAAAAGCTAATGTAGTTGCTGACGCGTTGAGTAGAAAAGAAACTTCTAAGCCTCGACGCGTGCGAGCTCTGTAACTTACAATTAGCACACAGTTACCTGAACAAATCCGAGAGGCTCAGACCGTAGCTCTAAAAGCAGAAAACATTGAGTCTGAATCCTTACGAGGAATGGACAAACAGCTTGAAGTGAAAGCGGATGGGATTTGTTATTTCATGGACAGACTCTGGATACCTCTGCATGGAAATCTGAGGGACTTGGTCATGAGTGAGGCACACAAGTCTAAGTACTCTATACATCCTGGATCTGACAAGATGTATCATGACCTGAAGGCGCACTATTGGTGGCCTAACATGAAAGCGGATGTAGCTACATATGTGAGCAAGTGTCTGACTTGCTCGAAGGTAAAAGTGGAATATCAGAAACCATCTAGACTATTACAACAACCTGAGATCCCTATGTGGAAGTGGGAGCAAATCTCAAGGGATTTCATTACCAAACTACCACAGACTCCTACTGGTTGTGACACGATATGGGTTATCATAGATCGATTAACAAAGTCTGCTCATTTCTTGGCGATAAAGGAAATGGACAAAATGGAGAAGTTAACACGACTCTATCTGAAGGAAATAGTTTCGAGACATGGTGTACCAGTCTCAATTATTTCTGACCGTGATGCTCGTTTTACATCGCACTTTTGGCAGTCATTACAGAAATCTTTAGGTACGCGATTAGACATGAGTACTGCTTATCATCCACAAACTGATGGTCAAAGTGAGCGTACTATACAGACACTAGAATACATGCTACGTGCTTGTGTGATTGACTTCGGGAATAACTGGGAAGTTCACCTACCAATGGTGGAATTTTCTTACAACAATAGTTATCATACCATCATAAAGGCAGCACCTTTTGAAGCTTTGTATGGGTGAAAATTTAGATCACCAGTTTGCTGGGCTGAAATTGGTGATAGCCAGCTAACGGGTCCCGAGCTAGTGCACGAGACCACTGAGAAGATTATACAGATAAGGAACCGTATGGCTGCAGCGCGCGACAGACAGAAAAGCTATGCAGATAAGCGAGGAAACCTCAAGAATTCAGGTTGGTGACAAAAGTCTTATTGAAAGTCTCATCGTGGAAAGGCATTATCGTTTGGCAAAAAGAGGAAAGCTAAATTCCGAGATACGTTGGACCATTTCGATATTAGAGAGAATAGGTCCAGTGGCCTATCGATTAGCCCTACCTGATTCGCTGAGTGGAATCCATAATGTATTTCATGTCTCAAATCTAAAGAAGTGCTTAACGGACGAAACAATGGTAGCACCTCATGAGGAAGTGCAAGTAGATGAACAATTACGCTTCATTGAGGAACCAGTCGAGGTGATGGATCGTGAGGTAAAGACTCTGAAGCAAAGCAAGATACCCATAGTCAAAGTTCGTTTGAACTCTAGACGTGGACCGGAATTCACGTGGGAACGTGAGGACCAGATGAATCTTAAGTATCCTCAACTATTCGAAAAGACGATACCAACTAGCGAAGGTATTGATTAAATTTCGGGACGAAATTTCTTTCAACATGGGGATGATGTGACAACTCACCCGAAACTCACTAGATTACTTTGTGCCAATGCAGTAGACCAATGATGGAACACACCATGTAACGCAATTTTCGGGACGAAAATCCTTTCAACATGGGGATAATGTGACATCCGGTAATTTTCCGTTACCAAACTCCGTTAGTTCCGTTAGGTCTTGCATACACGTGTCGCGAGCACACACTAGTTGTCGTTGAACGTTGGTGACTTAATAATAATTATAATGATAAACAGATAATTATTAACTAATAATGTTGGTTATTAGTTGTGCTTACGTAATTTAAATATTGTTGTGGATTTTATCTTGTCACGTGCCAACGTGTGTATTTAGTTCGTGTATTTTTTGACTAGTGAAAATATGCATATGATTATTATTGTTAATTAATAATGTTTTATTAGTAAGTTAAAACCTTTAAAAAGTAATAAAAGCTTAGTATTACTAAAATGTAAAACTATAGGGGTTTAAGTGGTAATATTGAAAATTATAAAAAAAAAAAAAAAAAAAAACAAACCTAGCCCCACCCATACCCATTCGGCCGCGATCATCATCTATACACACACACACTTCAAAATTCAAGCAAGAACAAGCAATTGGTGGTCGATTTTGGTTGATTCCAAGCAATACAACACGTTAGAAGCATCAATTCTTGTCCAATACGTGATTAAAGGTTAGTTTTGTGGTGTTTCCATGGTTTTTATGTTTTGGCCGAACCCTAGTCGACTTTGATGCTTGGATGTCGATTTTTGATTAGTTTAATGAATGTATGATGTTAGTTAGATAGTATTGTTTATGGTTTATGTGGATTATGCAAGAAGTTCATGATTTTGATGCGTTGTTCATACATTACTATGAATAGAAACTTTATTGCATGAAATTGATAATGGATGATGAATTGATGATGTTAGTTTGTTAATGATGTTATATGAATGTTGGGATGATGATAATTATGCTAGAAATCCAAGAATTGATCTTGTAGTTCATACCTTACTAAAAGTAGAAACTTTTTGGATATGGGAATTGTGAATTATGGTGATTTGATGGTGTTGAACATGGCTAGATGATAGCATGGACTTGTTTAGGTATAAATTTAATTGGTTGTTAGATAGATTTTAGGATGTACTTTCCCAAAAGGGAAATTTTAATTGTATAGAATCTTGGATATGATGAATTGGGCATGCTTGTTATGTTAGGATCATGTTAGCATGTTTATTGATGATGTTGAATGTGATGAAAGGTGTCAAATTAGACATTTGGATGCTTGGTTGATTATGTGGGAATGTGGACCCATAGTGGTTATATATGTAATGATGGGTTGTGTTGGGTGATTATAGGATCATGTTTGGAAATTGTAATAGATCATTGTTGGATAGGTTGATTGGCATGAATCTTGTTGAATAATGCGATAATGATCGTCATACACGCGTGCGAATCTGAGGCCCCTACTTAGTAGGATTGGCAGGGTTTAGGGTGTGAAGTCATGAATGGCTTCACATGGCATGTTGTGCATGATTGGACTCTATGTATAATGCATTAGTTATGATGTATTTATGTTGAGCATGATGATTACTTGAGATTCACATGAGTTGTATGATAATCTAGTTGTATGATGATCTAGGTAGAACAAGTGGTTGTTAAAGTGACATACGTGAACAACTTGCATGATAACCATGTATGATGAACTGTTATGCTTGATTAAATGGGATAGTCAATAATAATGTCACCAACGGGTCAAACGGGTCAACTAGGTCAATGTGTCTTGTTTTTCCACAACCTTGAGTCCATGTGTTTATAGAGCACTTAGGGTTGATGATGATTCTGTGTAAACGTACTCATGTACTTGCGTGTTCTAGGTAACCTCTGAAGGTTGTCTTTCCCCTCTCTTTTAAGTTAGCTTTTATATCGTTCGTGTACATACCAGGTGAGTTCATGCCCCACTCTTTTATATACTCTCTTTGGGGGAGATAGCATACTGGCTTACAAACGCTTATTACTATAAGATGTGTATAGTATGATATAGTGTTGAATACCATGAAAGTCCTCACACTTTCGGATCGTTAATAATGGTAACTAGCGGGAAATCTTGGGTAGTACTACTGGGCCTAACAAGCCTCACCTGTGCGACTCAAGGTCAAACGGGTGCAATTTTGTCTTAACATAAACATTGTCACGACCTGGTAAGTCGAGACGGGAGGTAACAAATGAAAAACAGTCAGCTTCGATCGTGAAATCACTATGATTATTACTTGTGAATTTAGACTAGCTATCTAATTCATGCACTCTTATATTTTACTCTTATATTTTATACTGATACAGTTATGTTTTACTAAAACTCTTGAACTCACCAACCGTTGTGTTGACTCTTTTAGTATGCTATTCTCAGGTTGAAGTTACTATTGCATAGGTGCACATTCACGGGTCAGCATTGTAGATGTCAACATTGTTAGAACCTTTTGTTGGTTTTTGGTTGTTAAGCATTTATGTATTTGTTTTGCACAATGTTGGGCGCGTGTTTGCGCATGTTTACATTATGCTACATTATTCTGGCTTTCATAATTGTTAAACGCTTCCGCATCGTTTTAAAGTTAAACTCTGATTTTGCTTGAATGTTTCATATAGAGTCGTTCTGAGTAACTAATGACTGAGATCCTGGTTTGTCACACGCCTCGCGAAAACCCCGCAAGTGGATTTTGAGGGTGTGACAAAGAAATTAATCTGTTGCCAAGAAATTGACATCCACTGGTGGTTAATTTTTTGTCCAAGTTACATCCTGCATAATCACTGTCAGTATAAGCATATAAATTGAAATCGGAATTTTTAGGATACCAAAGGCTGAATGTTGGTTGACCCTTGAGATATTTGAAAATCCGCTTGACAGCTTTCATGTGAAATTCCTTCAGATTACTTTGATAACGTGCACACTGACATACGAAAAACATGATGTCTAGTCTGCTAGCAGTGAGATACATCAGAGATCCAATCATTGACCTATAAAAATGTTGATCAACGTCTTCACCCGTGAGATCTGGAGTTAAAGTCGGACAAGAAGTCATTGGAGTAGAAGAAATCTTGGAGTCTTGAAATTTGTATTTTTCAAGGATACTGTGAACGTATTTTTCTTGATGAATCAGTATTCCCTAATCATCTTGTTTAACTTGTATACCCAAGAAAAATGACATTTCTCTAAGAGATCTCATTTCAAATTTCTTCTTCATCACAGCTTCAAATTCCATACACAAATCATCATTGGTAGATCCAAAGATAATATCATCAACATAAACTTGAATGAGAATAAGATCATCACCAGTCTTTCGTAAGAATAAAGTTTGATCAATTGCACCCCGTGTATAACCATTTGCAAGCAAATGTTTAGGAGGGTGGCATACCATGCTCGTGGTGCTTGATGTAAGTCATACAGTGCTTTGTCTAACTTATAAACATATTCAGGATGATTTGGATCTTCAAAACCAGGTGGTTGACAAACATAAGTTTCTTCATTCATTTCACCATATAAGAAAGCAGTTTTGACATCCATCTGATACACCTCGAAGTTCTTGTATGAAGCATAACCCAGAAAAATGTGTATAGCTTCTAGTCCTGCAACAGGAGCGTATACTTCTTCATAATCAAGCCCTTCAATTTGACAGAATCCTTGAACAACAAGTCTGGCTTTGTTGCGAACAATCACATCTTTTTCATCCGTTTTGTTCTTAAAAATCCATTTAGTACAAATCGGTAACTTACCCTTTGGTAGTTCACACAGATGCCATGCATTTAGCTTTTTAAATTGCATCAACTCGTCTTGCATAGCCTCTACCCAACTGTTTTCTTTTAGGGTCATCTCAACGTTCTTTGGTACAATTTGTGAAATAAAGCATGAATACAAACATGTATTTAGTGTGCCCGATTGGATTGGAGTTCGGACACTCTATGATAACGAACCAATGATTGCTTTAGTTGGAAAGTCTTTATGAATTCTCAGTTGTGGAATGGCATCTTCAGAAATAACTTCGTCTAAGTTAGACATGTGACCAAATGGTTCTTCAGCAGTGTTCCCTCCTTCAGGTTGGTAAACTATATCTTCCTCTTGAAGATTATCATTGTCAACAGATAGCTCTTCAAATGGTACCTGAATCATATCAATTGGATTAACTAGTGTATAAGAAGAACTCTGATCAGAATCCTATGGAGCTTGTTTAATAGCTGGATCAGAATGAGATAAATCAGGTTCAGAAATAAAATGTGGAGCATCAGCAACATTTGATGAAGAAGGTATATCTGAAGATATTCCTGTTGCTGGAGAAGTGATAGATCTAACATCATCAGCAAAAATATCTTGAATTGAGGATGTCAAGGCAGATTTGCTATAGAAACAACAAATGATCGATTAAATGTTTCAAATAATGAAGCATAATCATATATCCATGAAGGTACTGAACCTGCATCTGTTTTGTTAGATCCATGCCAATCAATGTCAAATGACTCAACTATTTGTTTAGATCTCTTATTATAAACCTGATATGCGACTTTGTTGGCTGAATATCCAACAAAATAACATTCATAAGCTTTTTCATCAAATTTTGATTTAGAGTTAGATGTGTTTAACAAAGTACAACAATATCCAAAAGTTTTGAAATATTTGACTTTGGGTTTATGTTTGGAAAAGATTTCATAAGGAGTCATATTCTGTTGTTTGTTGATTACCAAACATAACATGCAGTGTTAACAGCTTTAGCCCAAAAGAATGATGGTAATTTGGCTGCTGATAACATGGTTCTGGCTGTTTCAATTAATGTTCTATTTCATCTTTCAGCAATTTTATTTTGTTGTGGAGTTCCTGCAGAACTAAATTGCCTTGCTATCCCCTTTGAATCACAAAATTCGTTTAGTGTACGATTGCAGAATTCGGTTCCATTATCACTTCAAATGCGTTTGATTGTTTTGTCAGTCTGCTTCTCCACAAGTGGCATGAATTTTATCAGCAAACAAGGTGTCTCATCTTTGGTTGCTAAGAAGAAAACCCATTTAAATCTTGAAAAATCATCAGTAATGACTAAACAATATGCATGACATCCCAAACTCAAAACACTAACAGGACCAAATAAATCAGATGTGTAACTATTTCCTTTAAAGTGGTCTGAATTGAAGTAGAAGTGCTATCATCAACTTGTACAAATTTCACATTTGACTTTTCTTTATTCAAATCATTATTGTTATTAACAAAAGATTTTGACTAATTTGAATTCCTTTTGAATTTGGCATTTAGAAAGACATGTTTTCTATTCTTTGAAATTAAATTGTGAAATCTTTGTTTACTTGACAATTGATGTTGATGACAACAATTTCTAGCCTTATGATTTGGCTTGCCACACACATAACAATACATTTTATGATATGTATTTGACGATTTGTATTTTGCACACACATAGCAGTCTCTCTTTTCTTTCTTTCATTATGAATTGTTCGAGATGATTCCAGAAGAATTGAGGTATCTGTTTTAGCTTTTTCATTCACATTTGAAGCCGATGTGGCGTGAACTATAGCTTTAGCCTTTTGAGTCGTAGTTACTGGAATTGGACCAGTGTCTTTGATACCTATTCTACAGACATCTTGTTTCACAGAGTTAGCAATAATAGAAGATTTATTTTTAAAGAGACTGGCATTGGTTTCTTTAAAAATATGATCTTCTTTATCAATGTTGCCTTTTGAAACAAATCTATTCTTGAAATCAGTTTTCAAGTCAGATACGGATGTTACGAGTTGTTTTCTTTCTTTGGCCTTAAAATCTATTTTTGATTTCAGTTTCTTTTCTTTGTTAGACATTTTTGAACAAATATTTGTAGCACTAAAAACTTCTGAACTTTCATTAATAACTTATGATGAATTACATGAAGATGTTTCATTACAATTTTATTTTCCTGAAATTCTAATTCATCGTTACTTTCCTAATCTTCAACCAACCCGTCCTTCTTTATACTTTCTGAAAAAAATTTGTTATGATTAATTTTAATTTTAGTTTTTATGACAGGGACAATAGTCATTGAAACATTGACGGGAGGTGTTAAGTTTGACTTTGGTTGAAAACCTAATCCATAGGTCTCTTCATCATGAATTTTAATTGATGAAGGCAAACATATATAATCATGATTAATAGGTGGTGCAATGTTAGAATAACCAACTCCACCATTAATTTTCTGTGTTATTTGAGACTTGATTATACCTTCAACCATGTTTGATGATAACTCAAATGTTTCAACAATCAATTTAGCTGATAAGAGTTCACTGTTAAGTTTATTAATTTCTAAAGATAGTTCATTGGTACGTGTTGTTAAATCTTTTATGTTACAATCTTTATCATGAAGATTTAATTTTGACTGATAAAATCGATTTGTTTAAGCCATCTATCTTCTATTTAAAAATTTTCTCATCAATTTTATATTTACGAGCTTGATATTGAAGTTTTTCAACTTCTAAGATCAAGCATTCGTTGTGTGCTCTATATCTTTGTACCTTCTCTGAACAAGTAGTTGAACAAAGATTAGAAAATAACTCTTGTCTCTTCATCTATTTTCTTCTCTTCAGGTAAGATGTTTACCATGAAGTGCTTTCAACAGACAAACTCAACAGTATTTTAGCTATTTCATTAATCTCACTATAAGCCTTCACTTCCTCAACTTTCACATCTTCAACTCTTTTCTCTTTAAATTTCTCAGCTTCAACTTCTTTTTCTTCTTCAAACACACCATTCATCAAATCATCTGACACGAATTCAGCTAGTACATTGTCTTCAACATGCTCTTCAACAGTTTGAATCTCTACCAACGAAGCAGTGGAAAGCTTGATGTCTAGTATCTCCATTTGACCTGACCAGTCGTATTCTCTGTCAGTTTGAGAAACTAGTGCTTTGTTGTTAGATGAGCTAGCTTTGTCTCCTTTTGTCTCTACCTCCACAGTTACCATTTTCTTCCCACTTTCTGTTTGACTTGACCTGACTTCAGTACATTCTCTAGCAAAATGGCCAGGTTTGTCATAATTATAACATCTCAAGCTTGACTTATCAAATCCAATTTTGCTTGAGTTGTTCAGCCTAAAAATCTTTCTCCCCGTTCGTGTAGCAAAATTCTTTGCTCTATAAACCACCATTGCCATTTAATATTTAATATCGTTCTCTTCAACATCATCGGGATTGACTTGTTGTAAGTCAACAACCAAGATGTTTGGTGCATTTAGTCTTTAGGTAGAAAAAGCTTCATAACTGTTCTTGAATGATGTAAACAGAGCCAGGTGCTCTTCAGCAATCTGAATGGTTTGTCTGTTGGGTTGAGAGTTTACAACAAAGGCTTGTTGTGTAGGTTGATTGTCTTGACCTTGAGAGTAGGTTGTAGGTTGTGGTTGTGGTTGAGCTTGAGCTTGACTATAGGAATTCTGATGAGGAGCTTGGAATTAAGGCAAGGATGGATCTTTGACTGTTTGATAAGTGGGAATTGTTGATTGTTGTTGCTAACATAACTGAGAGTAGCTGATATAACTGAGAGTAGCTGACATAGTAATTTGGATTACTAGCCATCTTGGCATATAATACCGATGCATAAGCTCCTATTGTGTTGATATAGTTAGCAGCCCTATGCTTGTCATCCATGTCATAAGATTTGATAGTGGAAATCAGATCACTAAAGGATAGGGTGAACAAATCCTTGATTCGTTTAATCGTAGTGCAGTTGTTATTCCAGTTGTAAGGCAAGGAATTTAACAGCTTTTTGTTCACTAAGATGTTCTCCAGTGTGATTGCAGCACTTTTTATCTTGGTGATAAGCTTCACAAACCTAGACATCTGAGCCTCTAGTGTCTCACCAAGAATATGATTGAACATGTTGAACTCTTGGTTAAGCATATCCTTTCGGCTCTCCCTCATGTCTTTGTTCCCTATAATTTGTTCTTCCATGGCATCCCGTAGATCCTTTGCCTTCCTGTAATCCTTAAATTTCTAAGCTATTTTAGTGGTAAGTGCCATTGTGATGGCAGCATACGCCTTATCATCGAGCTCCATCTTTTTCATTTCCTCCTCATCCCAGAGGTGTTTAGGCTTCAGAACTAAGTCTCCTTTGTCATTTGTGTATGTCGGATATAGGGAACCTGTTTGATAGACCTCACCATCCTCGGTTTAGTATAAATGACATGGTTCTTAAAACGATAGACCCAGTCCAAATAGTTTGCTTCGCTGAGAAGTCGAGGAGGCTTCGTGCTTGTTTCGATCTCATTATCGAGATTAAGAGTGGAAGTGATGTGCTTCAAGTTTGACATTGTGAAGACTTGGATTTAAACTGAAAGAAAAACTTCAAATCTGGAGTTCTCGTGCGAATGATACAGTTCTCACGCGAATAGTCTTCAGCAAAACTAATCACACAAGTTTTCACACAAACTTCTCGCGTGGTAAGTTTTGTAACTGAATTTTGCGAAATGTTCAAGTTTTTGCGTGAAAGGAATCTTTCTGTAACAGAATTTTAACAAACTTTTCCACTTCTCGCGCGAAAAGCAACTTTTCGCGTGCGAAAATTAACTTTTCGCCTGATCAAACTCAGTTAATTTCGACAATTCCAGCCTTCAATCAAACACCAATTTGTTCAAAATTAACCATTTAATCTTTCAATTAGTGATTTTAGGTTCGGTTATGATCCTATTTGTCTCTAATTGATTGAATCAAGCTTAATTAATCACCAAAACAAGTCAAATCTTCAATTAAATAGCATAACATCTCTTAAAGTCTTCAAAAGTGATCAAATAAGCCATGAATTCAGTAAATCTTCAATGAACTTCAAATCGGATCTCAAGAACACTTCAATTATTACCTTGAATGACCGTGTTGGTGTTTGAATCTTAGAGTGCTTAGGGATGGCTGGTGGTAGATCTTCAAAGGCTTCTAGAGGTGGAGGTCATGGTGGACGTGGTGCTGGGCCGCGTGTCATAAGGAACAGGGCTAGAACCGCTGAAACGGCTCCTGAAGAGCCCGAGCTTCATCACCATGAAGGCGGTGACGAGAGTGCTAAACTGAGGGCCTCGATAAAAGAGGTAGTTGTAGAGGAAGTTCATCAAGTCATGCAGACGATTCTGCCATCTGTAGTGACAAAGGTTACTAGAGTAGTGAGAAAGGATGAAAAGAAGAAGGAAGAGGAGATGAGGAAAACTCTTGGGAGAGAGGGCAAGAAGAGAGGTTCAGGTGAAGGGGAACAGCCAGAGACTGAGATGGTTGTCTCCAGTGATGATGAGGAAGAGGAAGCAATGCTGGAAACTACAAAGGGGTGTAGTTATGGGGAATTTCAAAGATGCAAGCCCCTGACTTTTGATGGAAATGGGAATGCTGCTGCTGCTCACCGATGGGTGAGAGAAATGGAGGCTGTGTTGGATATCAGTGAATGCAGGGAGGATCAAAAGGTGAAGTTTGCTACCCACTCATTTATGGACTCGGCCTTATGCTGGTGGGACAACATTGTCTAGGCCGAGGGTAGCAGGGCGATAGGGAGAATGAGGTGGAGTGAACTTAAGAAGCTGGTAATCAAGGAGTTTTGTCCTCACAAGGAACTTGACAAGATCAAAAGAGAGTTTCTACAGTTGGAGGCGGGAACCATGACACACCAACAGTACACAACAAAGTTCAATGAGATGGCAAGACTGGTGCTAGATCAGGTGACGCCCGTGTCACGAAAGATCAAGAGATACATCCAGGGTCTGCCAGCGGATATCCGTAGGCATCTGATTACTGCCTGGCCAGATACGTTCACGTCAGTGGTCGATCTGGCAGGGTGACTCTACGACGAGCGGGAGGAAGTGATTGTGGTGGGGGTGAGCAAGAAAGGTGGTGGTGACAGAAACTGGAATGGGAAACGATTTGGCGGTGGTTTTACTCACAAGAATAAAAAGGAAAGGGTGGATGATCGGAAGGTGGGGACGGTAGGTACAGGGGCAAGGAGGTGTAATAAGTGTGGGAAGGAGCATGTAGGAGAATGTAAGCGGGGTCGAATATCTGTTTCAAATGCGGGAAGGTAGGGCATATGGCCAAGGATTGTGGGGGAATAAGGTGTTATAACTGTGGAGAAACAGGTCACATGATTCGGGAGTGCACGAGGCCGAGAGCTGAGAGCTTGAAGGTGGGAAACGAGGCTGAGAAAAGGAAGGAAGTGCAGAAAACCAGGGCGAGAGCTTTTACCATGACCCGCGAGGAAGCCAGAGTGGATCCCGATGTTGTATCAGGTACATTTCTGGTTAATAAAGCTAGTGCCTCTGTATTATTTGATTCTGGTGCTAGTAAGAGTTTTATTGCTGCTGTCTTCTGTGATAAGTTGCCTGTTAAGAGCAGAAAGACTGATGAGCCCTTCGATGTAGAAACTGCTATTGGTAAGTCTACCAGGATTTCTGATATGGTAGAAGACTATGACATAGGGTTGGAAGGCCATAGATTCTCTGCTAGGTTGTTTGTGATGCCCTTAACCGGATTTGATGTAGTCCTAGGGATGGATTGGTTAGCAGCCTATGAGGCAAACATCGTGTGCCGTAAGAAGATGATTTGGTTGACCGCGCCTGATGGGAGTTTGGTGACGATCTAAGGTGACAGAGTTAGTACAATCCCGAAAGTAATCTCAATGGTTGTGGAAGAGAAGTGTATGAGGCGTGGATGTGGTGTCTATTTGGCTTATGTGAAAGATGTGGAAGCGACGATGCCATGAATGTCGGATGTAACGGTTGTGTGTGATTTCCCAGACGTGTTCCTGGAAGATTTATCAGGTGTGTCACCTGACCTCGAGATTGAGTTTCAAATTGATCTCATACCTGGTGCCCAACCTGTCGCAAAGGTGCCGTATCGTCTCTCTCCCTCCGAGATGAAAGAATTGATGACTCAGCTGCAAGAGTTGTTAGATAAGGGGTTCAATAGACCGAGTATCTCTCCGTGGGGTGCTCCAGTCTTGTTTGTGAAGAAAAAGGATGGTAGCATGAGGATGTGCATTCACTACCGTGAACTGAATAAGCTGACAGTGAAGAATCGGTATCCGTTACCGAGGATTGATGACTTGTTTAATCAGCTCCAAGGTGCCAGTTGGTTCTCAAGGATAGACCTCCGATCTAGTTACCACCAACAGAAGGTGAGGGAGCCGGATATTCCTAAAACAGCTTTTCGCATGCGTTATGGATACTATAAGTTTCTTGTGATGTCTTTTGGTTTAACCAACGCACCAGCTACTTTTATGGATCTGATGAATCAGGTGTGTCGACCTATCCTAGATAAGTCAGTGATTATGCTAGATAAGTCAGTGATTTTTTTATCGATGATATCCTGATTTATTCGAAGAGCGAAGATGAGCATGCCGGTCACCTTCGGGAAGTTCTGGATACGCTTAGAAGGGAGAAGCTATACGCCAAGTTCTCCAAGTGTGCATTCTAGTTACGCAAAGTTTAGTTTCTGGGTCATGTGGTTAATCTTGAAGGGATCATGGTGGACCCGGTGAAAGTTGAGGCGGTGATGCAATGGAAGTCTCCAAAGACGCCATCTGAGATTCGTAGTTTCTTGGGTTTGGCGGGCTACTACAGAAGATTCATCCAAGACTTCTCCAAGATAGCTTCACCATTGACCAGTTTGACCCGTAAAGATGTGAAGTTCATATGGGGTCGAGAGCAGGAGAATGCTTTTGAAGAGTTAAAGACAAGGTTGACTCAAGCTCCTGTCTTGACGTTACCCGAAGGGAATGAAGACTTGGTGGTCTATTCGGATGCTTCTTATTTGGGATTGGGTTGCATGCTGATGCAATGGAGAAAAGTTATAGCCTATGCATCCCGACAGTTGAAGATCCATGAGACTAACAACCCTACTCATGACTTGGAGTTGGCGGTGGTGGTCTTTGCATTGAAGATTTGGAGGCATTACTTGTACGGGACGAGGTGCACCATCTTCACTGATCACAAAAGTTTGAAGTACTTCTTTGAGCAGAAGGATCTTAATATGAGGCAAAGAAGATGGTTAGAGTTGATCAAAGACTATGATTGTGAGATCCATTACCATCCGGGCAAGGCCAACGTGGTGGCGGATACCCTTAGCTGAAAAGAGAGACCCGATCCGTTTCGGATGAAAGCTTATCAGTTGGTTATGACCTCCAAAGTGATGAAGCAGGTTAAGGAATTTCAGGATGAAGCGCTGAAAGAGGATCAGATTAACTCCAAAAGGATGAAAGGTCTAGTCACTGAGTTGGGGGAGAACAATCTTGGTGTCTGGACCCGATCAGGGTGGATGTGGATTCCTCGTTATAGGGATCTGCGTGGGAAGATCATGGATGAGGCTCACAAGACTCGATACTCAATTCATCCCGGTACTACAAAGATGTGTCAAGATATGAAGAAAGATTACTGGTGGTCTGGAATGAAACATGATATGGCGGAGTATGTGAGTAAGTGCCTTACTTGTTTACAAGTGAAGGCAGAGCACTAGAAGCCATATGGGAAGATCTAACCCTTGGATATACCCGAGTAGAAATGGGAGCACATCACCATGGACTTCATTATGAAGTTATCGCGTATGGCAAGGGGATACAATGCCATATGGGTGATAGTTGATCGCCTGACGAAGAGTGCTCACTTTCTACCGATCCGCGAGACGTATTCATCTGAGAGGTTGGCGGATCTGTTCATCAAAGAGATAGTGACTCGTCATGTATACAGGTGTCTATCGTGTCTGACCGTGACACTCGGTCTACATCTAAGTTTTGAAAAAGATTTCATGATATGATGGGGATGAGGTTGCATATTAGTACGGCTTACCATCCTCAGACAGATGGTCAGTCAAAGAGGATGATTCAGACGCTGGAGGATATGCTGCGATCATGCGTCATTGATTTCGGAGGAAGTTGGGACGAACACTTACCGTTTGCCGAATTCTCATATAACAACAGTTATC
The DNA here is from genome assembly GCA_025506505.1 of Flaveria sonorensis. Taxonomy (NCBI): domain Eukaryota; kingdom Viridiplantae; phylum Streptophyta; class Magnoliopsida; order Asterales; family Asteraceae; genus Flaveria; species Flaveria sonorensis. The sequence continues at coordinate 43,649,228 of CM046426.1, read as the reverse complement.
ATGCCACCATTGGTATGCCTACATATGAGATGCTATACAGTAGGAAGTGTAAACACTTGTATGTTGGGGTGACATCGGGCAGAAGGAGATAGAGAGCATTGAGGTGATAGAGGCTACGACCGAAAAGTTGGAAAAGATCAAGACCTTTATGAAGGCGACAAAGGATAGACAGAAGTCGTATGCCGACAAGAGATGTAGACCTATTGAATTCAATATGGGTGATAGAGTCATGTTGAAGGTCTCACCTTGGAAAGGGATCATCCGGTTCAGGAAGCGGGGAAAGTTAAAGTCCAAGGTACATAGGGCCTTTCCGAATCATTACTCGACTAGGAGAGGTGGCCTATCGATTGGAGCTACCCGATGAGTTAAGTGGAATTCATCCAACGTTCCATGTATCTCATTTGAGGAAGTGCTTAGGTGAGGAGGATATGATCGTACCACTCGAGGACATTAAGGTGGATGAATGGCTCAATTATGAAGCAGCCAGTGGCCATCATTGACAGAAAAGAGAAGAGGCTAAGGAATTAAGTGGTTCCACTTGTGCGAGTACAGTGGAGACTCAGGAAGGGGTCCGAGTCTACGTGGGAGAATGAGGAGGAGATGAGACAGCATTACCCACAGCTGTTCGAGGAGTGACAGGTTTCGGGGACGAAACCTATATAAGGGGGGTGGACTTGTAACACCCGGAAAATTCAGCAAAATAAAAAAAAAAGAGAAAAGAAAATAAAAAGGAGAAAAAGAGTATCACTTAAAAACAAGGGGTTAAAAGTATGCAACGGACAAACTTGCCTATTATGGGATTTAAAAAGAAGTATGGCAGCCCACACTTCCTTTTTACACACACTTTGGCTGCACAGAAGAAAGAAGAAGCTGCAATCGGTTTCTAAAGAGAGAAAGAAGAAGATCTTCAAGAAGGTGAGGTTTCCTAGTGTTTTCTCCTCGGTTTTCAGTGGGTTTGAACTTCTGGGCCGATCTTTATGTGTTTCCTTTATGTTTGACAGCTTGTTTTTGTGTGTTTTAGTACTAGAACTCCAGGTAGCTCTCGGGTTTGAGGAGTTTTCACTCGAAAGCTGTTAGAGGTGAGTTCTAGATCCCCTCTTTTACATGTTTCTACTTGTTTGGGGCTGGTATGCATATTAAACTATTGTTTTCTGCTCAAAACCATGTTTTTCACAAATTGTACGACTGAAAATGGATGAATGTCTGTTTCTTGTGATTTCTGTGATGTTGTGTAGATATTTAGTATGTTTTAAGTGTTTAACATGTTAGATCTATGCTAAGTATAATTTAGAATGATGTTTGAAGACTGGAAAATTACGTATGATGCATTGCAGGTGATAGTTATAGTGTCCGCTGTGGACACTTAGGATATGCATGGTGTCCGCATTGGACATGGTACGTCCGTTGTGGACACTTAGACAAATTTTGCATGTTATGTGCTGTGGAATTTGTTCATCCGCATTTGACCTTGTTCATCTGCATTTGATCTTGTTCATCTGCATTGGACTTTGTTCATCCGCATTTGCTTTGTTCATCCGCATTTGACTTTGTTCATTTGCCTTTGACTTTGTTCATCCGCATTTGTCTTTGTTCATCTGCATTTGACTTTGTACATCTACATTTGACTTTGTTCATCCGCATTTGACTTTGTTCATCCGCATTTGACTTTGTTCATCCGCATTTGTCTTTGTTCATCCGCATTTGTCTTTGTTCATCCGCATTTGTCTTTGTTCATCCGCATTTGTCTTTGTTCATCCGCCTTTGATTTTGTTCACCCGTATTGGATTTTGTTCATCTGCATTTGACTTTATTCATCTGTATTTGACTTTGTTCATCCGTATTTGTCTTTGTTCATCTGCATTTGATTTTGTTCATCTGCATTTGACTTTGTTCATCCGCATTTGTCTTTGTTCATCCGCATTTGTCTTTGTTCATAAGCCTTTGATTTTGTTCACCCGTATTGGATTTTGTTCATCTGCATTGGATACTTGGAATGTTTTAGCCATGCACTGTAAACACTTAGAATATTTTTGGAATTTTGGAAAATAAAATTAAGTGTTGAAGTCTTGACGTTTTATGGTGGTTTATGCCTGTTGATGTTATGTATGTTTGTGGACTGTTGATGATGCTCCATATTATGTATTATGATGTGACTTTACGTCGTATGATATGCTTATGTACGTAAAGTATTATTGTAATGAAAGTGAAAGATAAAGATAATGAAAAGTGAAACGTAATGAATGAATTAAAGTTTTGCAAGCATGTAAAAAGGGGTTCACAACTCTTTATGGGTTGCCACCTAGACAGTGTGCCGAGTGCACACCTAAAGTTCAGTCTTTGTGACTGATGGAAACATACGAAACGGGATCCTTGCCACTTGCCCCCAAGACTGTAGTCACTTTGTGAACCAATGATGGGGCATAATACATGGTAGGATCTAGATAGAAGTGAAAGATAATAAAGTACGAAACGAACGATTATGAACGATGATGAAAGATAATAAATTATTATTATCAAGATGTACGTATGATGTGTGATCACGAACGAAAGTAAAGGAAAGGTTTTTATCAAAACTAAAGTATTTTATTATATAAACTAGAACTCACTCAGCATCACTGACTTTTATATGCCTATGAGTTGGCAGGTGATTGTTGATGCTGGGGAGGTGCGGGCATGGATGCATAAGCTACTGGGGACAATTCGAGTCTGGCATCCATATTCTGAGCTTGTTAATGTATTAATACAATTTTTTGGGTTGTAAACGAAATGATGTGATACTTGACATGTTTTTATTCTTTAATGAAAAGTTAAATTTCCGCTGCAAAATGAGATGTTTCATATTATTTATGCGATGATTGACCAACTGTAAGCGTCTCGGGAATGGGGCCTTACATGATGAATTATATGTTTCCGTGTGATTGACTTTTATTTATGATGTTGGAAGAAATATTATCTAAGATCACGTTTTGTATGTTAACTTTATCACTTTTCTAATTGTTAAACAATTAGTTATATATGATTGTTATGTTGTGTTAGTGTGTTGACAGGTGTTTCAGTTTATGTATTTTATTTTATTATCACTTCTGATTGTTACAAGATAAGGTATACAATTACATGTGTAATCATATATCATTCATCTATTAGTGTTAGGGAGAAACGATGCTACCTCTATCTAGACACTAAGCACAAATATTTAGCATACTAAAACTCTCATATTTAGTTTGTATTGAGATTCATATACCCCTATTAAACACATGAGAATTAATAGTCCTTGAAGAATTTGACACCGTACAAAAGGTTGTGAACTCATCACTACATGAACTTGGGGCCCTTACATGGCAAACCAGACTAAGTGTCGTTCATAACCAATGAATCATTTTTCTTTCACGCAAAATCGTTATAGCAAATATGGGCCTCATCATACACTTCATATTAACTTAATCATTTTTGTGACTACTATCATTTTCTTTTTCTTAAAAGCATGCAAACCTACCTTCATCATCTATTATGTCTATTTGTCATGCAAAAGTAGGTACAATATTAGAGCCAGGTAGATCTTTTTCAAGGTCTAAAACGTTGCAAGAAATTATGGAAGAGAGAGGATCTACTATGATAGGAGTTGGTTGAGAGTCCTCTTCATGCACTTCCTCAGGATGTTTGACTTATCCTGAGGTTGGGAGGTGGATGCCTTTCTTCTTTTCTTCTTAATTGATGATCTTCTTTTGGCCATCCTTTTTCTCTTCCCTGATGATTTTAACTGAGAGGGTTGGTCTTCAGTACTAAGTTCTTCAGTGCATTCCCTCTCAGTTGGGATCTCCTCTCTCCCAGTTTCAGAAGGAGAGGGAGGAGAACCCTACTATGGGTTAAAAGATGAAGTTGGCTGTTGTGCAGCTTCAGGTGCAGGTGGTGTTGTCTCTGTAGGTTCAACCTTTACCAAGTCCCAATTCACAGTTAAGAATGTGTTGAACATACCGGGGGAACATGTAATATTCTAAGGAATCCAAATTCGCTAGTAAATTTGTAAATACAAACTGAGAGTACCTTAATCTGACCCCTTGAACTATCCCATGGACAATGAAGGAGAGGTCTTCTGGAATCTGGTCCCATCCTCCATTTTTGTTGGATAAGCTGTGGATGACGACATGGAAAACATGATGATTATGCTTAAAGCAGTAATTTTACAGGATATATGGTTTTGACATGTATTTTTTAATGTCGTTGGTTCTAATAACGACATCTACATCCTTAATTAGTTGTCATTATTGATAATGTATAAAATTGGACCGCAACCAAGTATCTGCAATACAAACATGAGTATTATCTTTCGATGAGACATACACGTATGAGGCTGCTTTTGTAACGTTTTAAGCCTTGAAAAAAATCTACATGAATGAGGCTGCAATACAATCATGAGTATTATCTTTAACATGGGTGTTATCTTTCGATGAGATATACCCGAAGGAGACTGCAATACAAACATGGGAATTATATTGAACGAATGAAATTAGGAAAATGAAAAAAGCTTTTGAAATACATTACAAAACTTCTATTTATACTATTCTATGAAGTTCTCGCGTGACTAACAAGTTCTCGCGCGATCAACAGTTTTCGCGCGAGAAGCAAGTTATCGCGCGGCAACTCTAGCTATTCGCACGGCTTGATCTTCTTCATCTTGATTTGATTTCCCGAGCCTCTAGGTTCAAGCCCTAAAAAATAATATAAATGATATTTTTATATAAGATATAATCGAGTTACGTATGAGTAATTACTTCAAGTAAAAATAACAATAATATTATTTTAAACTTTTGGTTAAGATTGTTTCTTTTAATTGTTTTTTAAAACATTTTGGTTATTTTAAAGTTCACTTATAAAACTTAGGAAAAAAACGGTTTTAAAATAGTTCGTATTAAAAAAATTGTTCAAGTAATTTTTTGTATCTTATATATTTTTTAAAGTGTATTTTTTAATAAATAAAAGATCTAGTTTTTCATTTTTGTAATATCCATTTTTTAATTTGAAAATGTTTTTAACAATATAATTACTATATATACTATTATTATTTATTAGAATAGAGAGGCAGGGAAAAAATGAAAAAGCCTAATACGTTAACATGTGACATGTCAAAATCTTTTTTTATTATAGATAGTAATAAAAATGTATAATTATAGATAATAGGTCGTAGATTAGTTTATCTAAGATGTCGAATCTTATTAATCTCTGTTTATTTCATCCGATTGCCTTTTTTCATATGTTTGTAAGATTAGAATGTCCCATCCAACGTAGCTAAAATATGTAGTGTTTTGTTACTCTCATATAGAATTGAAGTAAATAAGTAATTAACATGGAAGTGAACAATATGCCAACAAAAAAATTAACTAAGAAGATTGAGAGGAAATTTCAGTTACTCTTAAAGCGGGCCAATGATTGAATTCATTTCAATGTCGTTGAATCCGGCTCGCAAACTTTAACATTTTAGATTTTAGGGTTTAGATACAGGGTTTAAGGTTAAACTATATGTTTAGGGTTTAGATTTAGTGTTTAACTTGTACGATTTAGCTTGTAAGTTTTAGCTTTAGGGTTAAGTTTTAGTTTAGACTCTGGGATTCTACGTGCTAGTTGTTCTAACGTCCATTGAATGTGTTTAATCAGATTTTTTATTCAGTTTAAGAGTGTTTAAAAGCTGATTTTAACATTTTTAGTCAAAAATTACTTTTTACTAAGACATCCCCTTTGGTATAATACATGGTATATAATAACTCTAGTATAGAAACTCGTGTACCATACGGGTTCAATGCAAATATTAAATTAATAGTTAACAATCGATATTTACAAATCGTAAAATATTTTTTAATATAAGATATGATTGAAATTACTTATAATTTACTATCTTAAATAATAAAACAATAATATTTCTTTAAACTTTCATTTTAAAAAACTTTTGTTATAACTTTTTTTAAACAATGTCATCTTTTCGAGAAAGTTCTTTTTTATTAAAAAATTTAATATTTTTCATAAACTTTATGTTTTTAAAAAAATTATGTTTTCAATTTAAAATAAACATGTTTTTTTGTTTATTGATATAAAATATGTTTTATAATTTGAAAATGATATATAATATCATTAGCATTTAATACTATTATTAAAAAGGATTGACTTGCTATAATAGTAATATTTGACAAAATGATTGTAAGAAGATGACAAGTGGTAAAAATGATTATGCTTTATTAAAAAAAACAAGGTTGGATACTATATTTTAACAAAATTAAGTTATATTAAAGTATTTTAATAAAGTGTTATTTATTTTTAAAAAGAAACTATCTTGATTATTATAGTATTAAATGAGAGTTATTAAAAAAAGCTTTTTAAAGTCAAGATTTTTGTCAAAACTGTAAATTTATTATAGTGGTGATACATGGACAATATTAGTTGGTGCCTAAGTGGAGATGACGTATACATGCTAAAAAGTAATCATGCGGATAATATTTATTTTGATTTACTAAAATAGATTATCTATATATATATATATATATATATAATACTAAAAGAGTAACTTAGAAGGACACTTGACACATTCTTAGATCCCCTAACTTTATTTTTTCCGCCTCTCTCTCCTCTTAAATAATTACCTAAATTAAAAAATATTAAATAATTTTGAATTTTTTAGATTATTTTTTTAATAAATTAAGAAAGGTGTCTTTCTATTAATATTATTTCTAGAAAATAAATTTTTATAAAATAATTTTTTTTCTAAGACATCTAACTTTTTTTAAAATATAAAATATTTTAATATTGGCTTTTTAAAAATTAATTTTTTTATAAACTAAAAATAATTAAAATTAGGATATATAATAAGAAATTTTAAAAAATAACATTTTTTAATATGGTTTGTTTTGAAAAAATGTTTAACTTTTTTTTTAAAAAAAGTTTAAAAACAAATGGTTACAAATTGATATCATTATTGTATTACTTATATATAATTTTAATCATATCTTATTTTAGAATATCCTTTTATACTTTATAAATTATATTTAATATTTTATTTTTTCAACCCGTATAATACACGGGTTTACTAACGTTAGTTTTAAATCTATATATAATACTAAAAAGTAACTTAGGGGGACACTTGACACATTCCTAGCCCCCTAAGTTCGTGTTTGCCGCATATCTCTCCTCTAAAATAGTTATCTAAATTAAGAAATATTAAATAATTTTATTCTTTTTTAGACTAAATTTTTTAATAAATTAAGAAAGATATCTTTTTATTAATGTTATTTTTAGAAAAAAATTTGTATAAAATAAGAATCTTTTCTAAAACATCTAACTTTTTTTAAATATAGAATATTTTAAAATTAATTGTTTTTAAAAAAATAACATTTTTAATATGGTTCATTTTCAAAAAATATTTAACTTTTTTTGAAAAAAAAAAGTTTAAAAATTAATATCATTATTTTATTATTTATTGTTATTATTCATATGTAATTTAATAATATCTTATTTTAGAATATCAGTTTAACTTCATAAATATTCATTATATTTAATACTTTATTTTTTAACCCGTATAATAAACGAGTTTACTAAAGTTAGTATTAAATAAATAATAATCAACATTCTAGCTTACGATTTGACCTGTTTAAAGATTCCTTTTAAGTCTAAAAGAATACAGTTTCATTTGGCTGTATATTTCGTTATGACAATAAACATAAGTTAAGGTCAATCTTTGTCAAAAGTCGGTTTGTACTTAAAAGAGTCTGTTTTTACGCATGATAAGTTTTATCTCGTCTTGTCACAAGTCAATGGTAAAAAATGGATTGAAACTCTTACTTTTAGATAATGAGGGCAAACTTACTAACGTTACTACAAATGTAGTTTACAATGAGGTTGTTGCTTATTTGTAACCTTATAATCGAAAGTTGTTATGTCTTATTTAAAATATAATGCACTTGGTTTTATTTATGTTTTTATATTATTTAATAATTAACTTTTTCTCTTCCGTGTAATACACGGGTAACTAAAACTAGTATATTATATATAAAGCATTTGAGATTAATATATTTGTAATTTTACATAAAGTGTAAGACACATAAACATTTTTTAAGTATGAAGTACATGTGTTTAATGTAGTAATTTCAAATTACCCCCATTTAATAAACTTCTCTTTATTAATACATTATTTAATATAAATTAGATTATTTAATTTAATTCATTGAGTGTTATTTTATTTATTATATATTAAACTAATATTTAAATTTACATTTACTTTTTATATACTTTATAACTAAATATAATTTTAATCAATATTAGTTTATTTAAAAACTTAACTTTATAACCATTATATAATTTTATAACTTATACTATCAAATTAAGTCAAATTTACATTAATCTCCTAAACTTTACAAAAAAATTCTTCTATTTCCTTTTAACAAATTTACAATATAGCACATTAAATTTAAAAGAATACCATTTACATATTCGCTATTCTTTTATTTTGTTTCGAGGATTTATTTTTTGAAAGTTTTTTTTTGTTATACTTTTTATCAATGTTTAACGTGTGAATTTTTACAGCTGATTAATACTAATATATAAATCATCATAATTAGCATTTTTTAATTTTTCAATCCTGTACATAACACGTGACACTATACTAGTACAAATAATATATTTATATAGATCTGCTTATGTTTTACTCCCACTATTTGTGTCCAAATCATCCACCTCTATGTATTTTGATACCGTTACAATTCTCAAAGATAATGCATTATATAATTCTTAAGGTATTATTGATTTTAGAATTAACTAGTATAAAGACCCCACGTTATGGCAAGGGATCAAAAGTTAGTGTTAACATAGACCACGTTGCGGTAGGTTACGTAGAAAAAAAGAAGCACTTCATATCTATATATTTGGAGATGAGAGTTTAAAGGCTTTTAAAAAACCAAACGGTTTAAAGAAATTTAGAGTAACCGGTCAGTTTTTAAATGTCGTCGAGCCAAAATGTATATAACAATAAAACTCGAAAGCTTATAGAACATCGTATTTCAAAAGCTGTAACAGGTAAACAAAAAACTATGAAAAAATCAGAACCCTAAAACAACTTTAACGTCTCGTAGGTTTTGTGCTATGATAACTTATACATTACTACTCGTAACTCCGATTAGAATGAGATTTGCATCGGAACATAGCTAAAATTAACATATGCTATATATGAAATTTTGTGAACCATTATACTTGAAAAGTTATGGAGAAAATATATAATAACTTCAAAACTAATTATAATAACAAAATATCATAATTTGATAGTAAAAGATGTATTCCCCAACAAATGATTATGAATTCAATTCCTATGATGTATAGGTTTGATGAATTTTCTGTTAATAGGAATTATTGTTAAAAAAAATTACAAAAAGACAAAATAAAAGATCAATCATTTAGAAAAAGACAAAAGGAGAAAAGGAAACGTATGTGCATTAAGTAGTGTACATTAAGCTTAAACTAATTCTGATATGGTTTTTAATATAAAGAAAACTACAAGGATGGTCCTTGAGGTTATATCAAATTACAGATTTGATCCTAAATTTTAAAAGATTATAAATTTGGTCATAATTGTTTGGCAAAACGTAACATTTTTTGCCTCTATAATAGATGCCTGTTAATTTTTCTGTTAAAATTTAAAAAATGACTTCATCACAACCTTGTATTTAAACAACTAAAACTAAAAATAATACTAAAACTAAAAGATGGGACCCACCTATTCCCGCATCTTCTAATTCCTTTGTATAAACCTCAAAACCAATATTCCCTTCCCTTTCTTCCCACCGGATCCAACCACCACATCCCCAAACCCCCACCCCCCACTACCCAATCAAGGTTAATGTATAGTTGGTGACCACCACAACAAAACCTTGTCCCTCCCTTTCGTCAGGTCAACCACTGCATCAAAACCGTTTCCAACCACCATCTAAAATCAGACGGTGGTTTGGATGCATGGGAGATGTCATGACGATGACGAAGAAGGGTGTTAAAAACATGGGAGACATAGGTGGGTGGGAAAGAGAAACGCGGAGGAGGATATGCAAAGGCGTTTTCATCTGGGAGCATTGTGGTGTGCGGTTGTTAAACATCTTATCCAGCACAACCGCCCCCTAACCATTAGAACTGACAAAATCAATCTACGAGGCCTGGTTGTGTGGGGATGCAATAGAGAAAAAAGAGGTGGTGGTGTGGTGAGTTGCCTATTTTTCTCCTCTCTTTTTATTTGGATTTGGTTTGGTTGCAGTTGGCGTGATGGGTCGTGATGGTTTAGGTTGTAGGCGATGATGGTTGTGGTGGTTGCAGGCTATGGTGCGGCTAAAACATATGTATTTGAGTAAATTATATTTTTAATATTTTAAATTTAAACTAAGTAAATAACAAAAATCATCCTTTATAATATTTTTTGTGACACTTTACATCATTTCCTCTAACATACGCTAATTTATTTGTTACACATGCCTTGTATGTGAGAGAAAATTAGTTTTCTCTCTCTCTATCTCTCTCTCTCTCTCTCTCTCTCTATATATATATATATATATATTACATACATAGATACATACATATATATATTCTATTATGTATTAAAACATTTGGTCGGTGGGACCAGTACATTTTTCATTCTTTCTAAATTGGCCATAGTAGTTTTGTGGTCTTCAAGGGTATTCCACCTTATTTATTCATTTACTTTGTTATTTTTGAAGATCAGAAGATGTTACTAGAGAGAGAGTAGAGAGAGAGAGAGGGGGATGAACCAGCTTTTCCGGTGGTGTTTTCGTCGGCCGACCATCGTGTGGTCTTCTAACCGTGACATTCGTTGCCTCCCCCTCTTGATTTCTACGCTATTTTCTAGAGAGAGAAGAGAGAAGGAGGCGAAGGAACCACCATTTCGGGTGGCATTTCCGGCTAATGAACGGTCGTCCGACCTTGCAGTTGTGACATCCGACGCCTCTGTGTCTTCGCCTCTTCGATTATGACTCTGCATCTGTCGATGATGGTTATGATTGCTAGCCTGAGACTCTGTGGTGGCCTGTCGTTGCCGGTCGCTGACCACCGACGCCTTGGTACCGTAGGCTCTACAACATTTCGATTTGGTGCTCGATTACATTGTGGCTTTCCGTTTCTTTTGTCGATGATGACTGGGTCCCCCTGGTCTGAGACTTTGATTATCTCTTTACATCTGTCGATGATGGTTATGATTACTAGCCTGAGATTCTATGGTGGCCTGTCGTTGCTGGTAGCTGACCACTACTCCTTTTATGGCGACGGCTGGCTTTGCCTTTGTGGCGTCAGATCTACAACCGCTCGATTTGGTGCTCTTTTATAGATGATTTTTTGTTGAAACCCTAGATGGGTTGTTATGAGACTTTTTAGATATGTTTATCAATTATGTTGAGCTTCTTCAATCTGACATGTGTTATGTTGATGAGCTTTGATTTTGGTTTATGAAGTTCAAATCTGTTCTTGAGGTTTGTCTTGTGGAGTATAGATTGGTGATATGTTTGTGATGGATCCTAAATTGCTAATGTTGAACCTTAAGTTTTGATTTAAGTTTCTGTATCCATTCATTATATTTGCTGGTTGCGGTTGATGAAACTATCTGTAATTTGGTTACGAATGTCTGTTATTGTTGCGATTGTATAAGTGGATTAATATTGACAAATCTCAATTCATTTGGCGATGATGACCTTGGCACAAAACGGGCTTTGGCGTGGCATTCCCATGGGCGGTGAGTATTTTTGTGTACTTACAACCTGAGTTGCAACCGATACGTTCCTGGGTCTAACGCTGAGCCTAAACCAAATCTTGAAATTATGCCTATTGGCAATTCTATTAATCTCCCAGCGACAAGTAGTGTTTAGGGTTACGTTAAAACTCGCATAGTCGCGGCAACGCGCGGCGCCGAAACCTAGTTTATATATATATATATATATATATATATATATATATATATATATATATATATATATATATATATATATATATATATATATATATCTTTATTCTTTCTCCCTCTATACACATAAAAACATTACCGATCACCCACCACCACTCTCTATCCCCACTCCTCTACCATCATCAACCATCACCACTTCCCACCGCCACTCCTCCGCCATCATCAGCCAACACCACTCGCCACTATATGCGATCATCGCCACTGCCACTCCTCCACCATCGTCAACCACCCCACTCAACACTAACATTCTTCCCCCACCATCTACTCTTTCTCTCTCTCTCTCTCTCTCTCTCTAGATCCATTTTCACCACCTCCACATCTATCATTGACCACCACTACTCACCATACCACATCCATAATCATCATCAGTCATCATCCCTAGATCCATTAAAATCGCACCATCTCCATCATGCCAGCTCTAACGATTCCATCACCACCACCTCCACAACCATTTTCTTCCCTAAATTCCTAGATTTGTTATGGGGTGGTAGTTTCAATGGAGATGAGAGTTCAACATTGATAAAGAAACACATGTGGTAGTTCCGGTAAAGATTTTACCCATTTGAGTAAATTGATGGGTTTGAGCAATCAGAGCAGAAAACATATCAATTTAAACTAAAAAGAAATTTGGGTAATTTTAATGTGGTTTCTTGTGGGATGATATGGGTTTGAAGAGTGTGGATGTCGCATGACAGGGGGAGGGGGTGGTGCGATAGTTGTGTACAAAAACCAAGATGACAAGAGGGGGAACGGCGGTGGTAGAAGGTGTCAAAGTTGTGGTGGTAGAGGGGTTGTGGTGGCGGTTGAAGAGAGAAGAGAGTTGGTTCTGAATTTTTATTAATATGTATTTTTATTTAGAACAGATTATTAAGTTAATACTTTTTTTAAATTTAAAAGAATAGTCCCTCATGTGCATTAAATTAAAAACAATGTTTTTAAGGATAAAAAGATCAAAATATCCTTATGTGCAAAACAAATTACTTGAATGAAAAAATTAATGTTCGTTAGACAAAAATTCATAAAACTGCTTCAAAATTTAATTATAGAGGATGGTTTTAATTAGGACGTAATCTGAAATTTGACCTAAACTAAAACGATGTAAAGTGGAATATACTCTAAATATTTTCATTTATAATTATATAACACTAGTATCCCATCCTGAAGCACATATTGCTTTTGGTGAGCCTAGACGAAGTTGTACATGATGTGAATGTTTTTTCGTGTTTTCCCTTGAAAAAAAAATTTTTCCTCTTTTTTTTTTATAGGCTGTGTTTTTTTATGTATTTAGCATAAATGGATGTCTTTAAAGTTCAAGTGCCTAGCAGAAATACATATGCAATGTGCTTAACCTTTTCGCTTTCAAGGCATTGCCTTAGATCCCTGCAAGGTCTTGCCCTTTTCCACGCTTGCTACTCGACTAGCAATATCAGTGCAAAAGGGTGTTGCGACATGATTTGAGAGGAGACTAAACCCCTTTGACTATGATATTCGATTATAGGTTCGAGACTAGATTGGATGTATGGTATTCCAAGTATTAAGTGAATATTAAATATGCATGATAGATTACCTTGTGTGAAGGCATTTCATGTGTTGACATACGGCTTGTTACCCGTAATACTTGTGTTCTACAAATAAAATATAATTCGATTCTCAACTTTTTAAGAAGTTTATGTTACAATCAACAAAATCATTTAACATGTCATAATTCAAATAACAAAGTGAAATTATAGTGTTCAATGATTTGTCGAAGAAGTTACATCAAAGGAATGAAGAACCCTTTCCAACGTCATTCTTTTAGTATCAGATAAAGGCGGTTGTTGAGAGTGAGCGATGTTTAAAAGGTAAAGCTTCTTTGAGGCCACAAATGCTGCTGAAAATATCGTCTTTAGACCTCCCCTTGTGCTATCGATATTGTATTCAAACTCATACACTTGTGTCGCTCCGTTTTTGCTTGGTCTCTCCGTGAAAGACACTATTTCTACATCTTTTGTGCTTTCCTGTACCAAAGACTCATGAGTATTTTAATTGAAATCAAATGTCTGTCACTGATGAAACAAGCAATATAAACTGCTTTGCTGGTACAAGCTCACAACTTCTATTTTAATGTGTAAACTTCTTTAAGAAGTCACTCATCCTAAAATTTCCAACACATAAGTACGTTTAACTTTGAAATTTAGATGTATTAACAGTGGACAGAAAGAGAACCGCAAATACAAATTAAGCACACTTTGTTCTTGTTGTTTTGAAGTCGTTATGGTATAAAGTTTAATGAATTCAGATTATTTCAAACAAAATTCAGATTATTCAAATGAATTACAAATTTATACTACAATTTGTGAGATGGAAACATAATCTAAATAACTATATTATTAAAACTAATACTTGAGTTCTATGTAATTATAAAATATGAAGTAATCCATGTTGTGTTACTGAGACACATTTTTTCGTTCCATCTTTCTCTCGCGATCAAGATACAGAAAATGAAATATGTTCCAATAACACAAATAAGTGTCTAAATAATTATGACCCGTAAGAATATAATATTTTTTACCTTGCGTTTCTCAGCTTGAATAAGCTTGTTGGAAACAAATTGAGGATCCCCAAACTCTCGAAGACTCGTGAGACGAACCGGTGTTACCACAACCCCCACATTGTTACTCCCTTTACTCGGATCCTCAAAAAGCAAAGTCGCCCCTGCTTTCTCAACCTTCAAACAATCAAACAAAAACAATAACCCTTCAAAATCAACCCCATTTCATTTCATCATATACAATATAAACTTTTGTTCTGCTCTAATAGAGCGAGGGTACTGATTTGAGCTTAAACTTTAAAGCTTTAGATTCAAACCTAACTCAAGCGAGTTTTTACATAGTGATGGGTTTCCCGTTTCGTTCTTGATGTTGTTAGGCCCGGAGCGTTAAAATCAGTATGAACGATTAACATCAGTGTGTTGCAAACACAAATAAAAAGCAAAATACAATATAAACTTTTTTTAGCGATTACGAGAAAAAGAATCACCAAATATACACAGGACGGGATTCAAAACCCATAACCACTTGAACAACCACAATGGAGTTGTCTACAATCAAATATTAATTTTTTTGGTACGATCCAGTTCGGGTCGGGTTAGACTACGCAATAAAGAAGATAAAACCAAACAAAAGGAAATAGTTTGAAAATTGATCTGTCAACATGTATCAGTTTGCAAACAAAAAAACTAACGCTAGGATTGTAAGAGAGTCAAGCCAATTCGTAAACTACTCAAGATCGGCTCGTAAAAAACTTAGATCAAACCGATCTTAAACAATCTGAGCTCATATTAGGCTCATTTATTTAAATGAGCTCGATCTGGAGCTTCACGTATCAAGTCTGGTTGCATGCTTAAACAAACTTTTTATCTATATAATTTTATTTAATCTATTTAATTATATCTATCTAAAAACAATATAAACCTTTTTTTAAAAAAATAATCACCAAACATACACACTATAAGATTTAAACTCATAATCACTTGAACAACGAAAATGTCAATGCTTATATACAATATAATAAAGGAACTAACCTTGATCCAAGATTTGGGTCTGAGGAGGGTGAACCCCTCTTTCACATCTGTGTACCATTCAAGCTCCTCTGTTTCTGCCCAGGTTGATGTAGATGACAAAAATGGAGCAATGGATGATATGATTATGCATATGTTGATCAATTTTCTTCTGCTAAAGGAGATTGGTTGAAGAGGAAGAGACCGAGGGGATGAAGATCTGTTGAAGATGGATAATCGTATCGGGTTTTTGGGGAAGATTATGGGATTGATTTTGGTGGAGCAAAAGCCACAGGAAGACGCCCACATGCTTCACCTCCAACCATATATTCCACATTCATGATAACATAACATAAAATATGAATGGGATGAAATTTTTTTTTATTAAAACTTAAAATTTCAAAACATTTGTTTGTAAAAAACATATTAATTGTAGGTTCATTTATATTCAGTACATAAAGATCATCGTCGAGTCATCTTTGTTCATTTTGATGTGTACGTTCAAATCGAATAATATGTCATAATCAATGTTCGATTAAGGTTGATGGCTATTATATATTTTTAAATTTTTCCTAACTTGAACATTCATATCGATTTTCAGAAAAGAAACAGAGAGTGTTTTTGAGTGTTATGATAAACCCATACACGCAATATATATTATTTGCTATTTATCAAATATAAGAGCAAATAAGCAAAATAAAAAAAGGCTAGAATTTAAAAAAAGGGGG
Source organism: Flaveria sonorensis (assembly GCA_025506505.1). NCBI lineage: Eukaryota > Viridiplantae > Streptophyta > Magnoliopsida > Asterales > Asteraceae > Flaveria > Flaveria sonorensis. Next base: position 43,632,979 of record CM046426.1, on the reverse strand, counting down.
AAAAAACAATTATATAGTTGTTAGTTAGTTTAACCACCGTTTTTTTAAACATAACCTGTAAGACGGTTCTAAGTCATTAAAAGATTTATTTTTTAACCGGTTTGAAACTGACAGTTAGAAATTGGCTTTTATCATACTAGTTATTAACCGGTTACGATTTTAATTATAAAACAAATCGGTTTAGCAACCGGATTGTTTTTAGTACCCATGCCATTTATTTATCTTATCACCAAGTCCATACCCACTATTTATAGATAAGGTACTTGATGCTTTTTTCCTTCATGTTGCTTATAAAATAAAACAAGGGATGCGTACTATCAAATTATCTTTTTATCAACAAAAGTTCCATAGAAAATAACATTATCCTTTCTTTTTTAGTTTTTCTAATAATTCAAGCGAGTTGACGTCTTTAATGATAGTGTCTTAGTCAGTAACACTTGATTATTGCTTCTAATCCTTAAAAAAAATAAATCTTAATTAGTTTATGAGTTTATCTTAGTTATGGAATCTTTTTAATCGTAGTTTAATTCATCGGGTTGCTTTTTTCATACTTTTTTAAGATTTGAAGGTCCCATCCAACGTAGCTAAAATATCCAATGTCATGTTACTCTCATTTACAATTAATTTATATGGAAGTGAACAATATGATGAGAACTACTAATGTACTTAGCACATAATAGAACTGTTAATATACGTATACATAATACATAGAATAAAATACTAATACGATATATATAGAAATAACTTTAAATCAGTTTTGTTTCCTCTCCCACTATTTGTGATCAAATTGTCCACCTTTTTTATGTTTATGTTTTGTACGGTTACACTTCTCAATGATAATGGGTTTTATTGTTATATTGTTCCTAAGATATTATTATTAGCTAAACATTACGTTCTTATAATTATTATTATAAGTTTATCGTGTCATTAGAAAATTTCTCATGTATTCCACTTTATACTCGCAACATTATATATTCCATCCTCCTGAAAACATATATAATTCACCCTTTACCAATATTACATCACCTTTTAAAATTTATTAATAACTATCAATACTTTTCGTTTATAATATTATTATATTATGTTTTAGTAGACTTATAATTTTCTTATGTATTTACGTAACCCATGATATTAAATTTTTCATGACTTTATTGCTATTAAATCCTCCCAAAAAGCATAGGCAAATAATTAGTCAATGTCCCCATGACGATCACTCCCACTTGAAGAAGATAATAACATCTGCAATAAAGACAAAAATTAAATAATCAGTATCAAATTAATTAAATCCACAAAAAAGTAATAACCTTATCACGATAACGGCGTGACGTATACGCCGTGAACACCAAGCAGAAACGAACAAACACACCAACGGAAAACAAACGCACTTAACAGAAACCGTTACACCACAACTCAACCGAGTCACGACTCACCACGTACACGAAAATCATCAACAACACAATTGAATTCAATCTTTAGTTGAAGTAGATTAAATTTACGGTGTATGTTCATAATTTTAATGATCAGATTTTAGTTTGATATTTGAAGATGGTTTGTTAGATGATCATCATAATTCATATATTCTCATCGATTATTATTTACACACACAGACAAATCTAACATGCGGATCAAGTTGTTTTTCCTGTGACTCGTCTAGATAGCAAAGATCACTTATTATCCGCACAGCTCATCACCGATAGCCGACTCGGCCTCGGGTGAAACGCCGTCCGTCGTCGCTGCTGATGCGACGACGGACGGATCAGCGCTGATAGCGCTCGTTTCACCAAATCACCGCCTTCAACGGTGCCTATACGCACCAGCGAGTTCGTCATCGCGGACCGCCTCGCGTTGAGTCGGTTCGAAGGATACGTCATCGTATTGTTACTGTTGTGAGTGTTGCTAACGTTCTTATGCAAGCTGCACCTAAAGGAACCTGGATGCGACGTTGGCGAACACATGCACATCCTTTTCGGAGCCTGTAACGGCTTCTTCGGAGTCGAACGGTTCGGAGAAATCGATCGGTTGTCGAGAGAGAATAGTCGTACCGATGAGAGCGATGGCGAAGATGATCCGTACAGGTTGACTCGTGTTGGAGACGAAGAACGATTTTGGAGAAATGAATTTGACGACGGAGAGGTGTAGAATCGTCCGGAAGGGGAGTGAGAGCGGAGAAAGTGTCCGTTTCCTCTTCGGGTCGGGTTCGGGTTCGCCATTGATTTGCAGCAAGAATTAGGGTTTTGACACTGGTCGAAAAGAAGAAGATGATATGGTGTTTTTTTTTTTTTTTTTGTAAGATTGGGTTTGGGGTTCTAAATTGGCAAACCTAGCTTCACTGAAGCTATGTATTTAAAGGAGATGATAATTGGATTTTGATTATGTTTTTTGTGAAATGGTTTTATTTTGATTGGTTTGAGGGGATGTTTCTAGTGTGGAGGGGAAAACGACAAGGAATGGAGTCGTTTGGGGAAGGGATAGATAAGAGGTGGGGCAGTGGTGGGGTGCCACGTACGTGGTAAATTTTAGTGAGTGGAGCCACGTATCGAGCACATTTTACGAGGTGTTGTTATCTTTCGTGAAAGGGTAAAGGTCCCTCTCCTTGCTTGGCAGGCGATGTTTTTACTTTTCAGAACCGGATCGCATGACGAACCGCTACTCGAATCATTCGAAACATGTTTAAAAACCGAATATTATTAAAATTATGTATACGTATATTTGATATGGTGTAAGGTTATCTTGAACGTCATATTTTTTGTGAGAATTCTAGATTCCAATTAAAACACACATACAAGTTACATGTATTTTTAACTTTTTTTAAAATGTTTATAACTTTTTTTATGATATTAATTTTTCAAAAAAAAATTTCACCATTAATTTCAGTATTTTTTTATCTTTCCAACGCCTATCATCGATATACTTTTTTTTTTAAATCATTCACTCGTTATTTACATATGTGTAAATGAGTAAATCTGGTTATATACATGTGTAATACCGGATTTACACATGTGCGAATCCGGTATTATAGATGTGTAAAACGAATTTCGTAAAAAAACACGAGAATTTTTTTATTTTTTATAATTTTTTTATGAAAAAAAAACGAGGAAAAATATTTTTTGTATTTTTATTTTTTTAATTTTTATGTATTTTTTGTTTAATAATTATTATTTGTTTTGTTAATTAACATTTTACCATTGAAAACTAGTAGCTTACATTGAAAACTTGTAATTTTTCAAATTGAGTACCGAAAGTGAAAACATGCCTAAGCACAGGGCCTTTCATGTAATTAACTCTAAAAGTTAAAAAAATTGCAAAATCCGATCCGACTCGTTCCCGGTTTCCGGTCAGACCACCGAACAGGTTTGAATCGGCAGGTTCCTTGAAAACAAAACGATTTAGGGTGGATCGGACTGGTCCGACCTCCGAATCCCAGTTCGACCGGCCGATTCGATCCGAATCTGAAAACAGTACTGGTAGTCGGATGTCTAACTAGAAGTGTCAATCATATAAGGTTGGTGGGTTACGGGCTGATTCCTTATATTTTTATTTATGTCAAAATTTTAATTTTAACTTAAACTCATATAAAATGAAGTAACACGAACTTAGCTTGTTTAACCCATATTCTCTAAAGAGGTCAAAACAATCGATAGTAATTTAGTATCGAAGTTCTAATTTCAAATTACATATGCAAAGGTAGTTAGATTTTATGATTTTCTAGTTTAAAATATGTATTTTTTATTAAAAGCATTTTTTTTTTTTGAAAACTTTAAAGTGAAGTTCTAAACTTAAGTCGGAAATTGATATTTTTTAAACAAAAAGACGTAAAAATAAATTATCAATACAAAATTTAAAAGACTTCTAATATTTTCTTTATAAGCATATATTATTAAAAAATGGGTTAACGGGTTAATTCGTTTCAAGCAGGTCAACTACCTGTTATCTTAACGGGTCGTATTCTCCAACCTAAAAACTATTTTTCTTCTTGTCGGGTTTGGATTCGAGTTCGTGTCAAGAATTGCCATCTCTAAGTATAACCATTGGTTCTTTACAATTTGAGGGTTAAAATTCTATAATGAACGAGCTAATGGACTTAACATTATATATGGAGTCCTTTAATAAAAGACAGGGTGTGTTTTAATACTCATTCACTTCACGTAAATGTCAAGTCCATCACCCACCTCGTCTCTTTCACTCCATCACTACGGTTCACTAAACCAATGGCATTTTCTCGCCCTCTTTCACTCCTTTCTTCAATTTAACATAATTAAAAAAATTTAGTTCCTTGTAATAGGACTCACCATCAACCTTGTCATGCCCGTTGAAATCTTTACGATCAAGCCCTTAACGCGCTCCATGCCTAAGGAGGACTGAGTTTAAACTCCTTTTAACCCGTCAGATGAGCTCTCACTCTCCAATTATGAGAGCACACCCCATGGCCTTAGGTGGGATTTAGATCATATGGTTGATAAAAAGTGGAGATTTAGCGACAGGATCACGGATAATAATGGGACAATAGATTCAGTTTCATACAGGTTGTAAAACATGTCTCAAACCTAGCCCAACACTCATTGGATACTTTTTTGCAAGTACGATTGGTTATGGGTTTATCCATCAGTTTGTTAAAGGATACTCATTGAGATTTGGTTTTCATTTTTCTTAATTATTATAGTGGTACAAACCCCCCCCCCCCCCCCCCACCCCACCAATTTATAAACACAATCTATACAAATCATATGAGTCTATACTAGTCACACCCAGCCCAACAAAAGTTGCAGCTCAATCACATGACTCAAGTCTTGTCCTTTATGATCTTTAAGTATTATAAAACATATATCATGTCACTACGTTGCATGCACAACTCTTATAGGCCAATAGAAGTATAAATCTATGAAATGATGTTAGATTCTTTGTTATGTGTCCTGATTATTTAGCATGACATAAATTCTTTATTTTGTTTGTCAGTTGAATCATATTATTTTCTCATTATGCACTAGTTATTTGACACGTCATAAGATTTTACTAAATTTTATCATACAAACTATTATATGTTCTATAATATTTTATTCCATCACTTTATTTCTTCACTTATTTTTTCATACATATTAGAATTTCATTTAAAAAATTTGTTAGTGATGTCAAGTTGTAGCGTGAGTGCGTGACTATCCGACATTAGGTAGTGAAACTTCTAGCCAGCTATCAGTGTTTTACACCTCTCAAATACGACATATCTTTAGTTATTTATCATTAGTTTGTAGAAGTCTAATTACACAGTTGTTAACAATAACATTGTTTAATGCATGTATTCATGTCTCTCAAGGATTTTAAGAACTGTGTTGTTACCAGAGGACGCGGGGATAGTTTCTTTATCCTCACCCACAGATCGTAGAAAAACACAATTGCCCAGATAATTAGAGCTTTTCTTAAGTGTAGTTATGGTCAGCGATACAAGAGAGTAGCTAAAGTTAGACGTTTTGACACAAAAAAACGAACTGTCTGTTTTAATTTTAATTGGCAGGAAATGACATCAAAGAGTATGATGGTTGGACATTGCAGGTGACATGCTATAAACATAACTATCCACCCTCTTAACATCTGTAAGACATTCATTTGTAAAAGGGTTATCAGATAATGAACATTGTTTGGTGAAGAAGTTGATTGATCAACATATGGAGCCAAGTAACATTCTATCAACACTACGGGAATTAAGCCTTAACAACGTGGCCTCCCTCAAAACTATATACAATACACACTCGGATATGTATAATGATAACCAAGTTGAAACAACCTCAATGCATGTACTTTTCTCACTATTGGATTCTAATGATTATGCTTTTAACTATGAAAAATATATCCACTAATGCCTGGAGGAGTTATTCTTTACCCAACCAACATCGTTCACGATATGTCATGCATTTCCTATGATATTGCACTAAGTAATGGGTTTTGGGTGCCAGCAAGGCTTAGCAAAGTTGTAAAGGTTATGGAGTTCTTGTAGGCCTTATGGGCAGCAATGTGGTGTTGTAAAACAAGAATGCTTCTCCCAAGATTGTTAATAAATATTATCTTTTGGTTTGATTTGTATAGAGAACTTGATTAATATTTTGTTAATATCTGTAAATATAAAAGACCTGATTTTTTAAATAAATATTTCATTTTTACTTATTAGAAAGAAATTTGAGACAGCATTACGACTAAAAAATGTCGCAAAAGGGTTTTCGCAAAGCTCCCAGAAGATGGAGATCGCAAATTGGTTGCAAAAAGGACCAGTCTCAAAACAAGTGGGTAGCAAATCAATCTCAAGGTTTGTGACGACAGTGGTGTTCGCAAAATTCGGTGGCAAATATAACAATCACAAGCATTTCCGTTTGCGATAAGTTATTTGCAACGTGCATTTTTCCAACCGTCTTTTTGTACATAAAACGATTGCAATGGGGCATTGCAACCGAGAAAACGGTTGCAAATGACCGGTTTTTTAAGTTTTATGTTGTATCGTTATAAATCCATTTTTTATTCCTTTAAAAAACTTCTTTCTTTAATCAAATCTAAGCCTAGGTAAGAGATGTGTATCATCATACTTGTTAACTTAATAAGAAAATCAATGCAATTAAAATCGATCAGAATGCACTAGTAAAGTTACACAGAGAAAATAGTCACAAAAGAAGTGCAACCTTAGAATGATTTGATCCTGTCGTGTGACATATGTAGACGATTATAAAAGGGAGGGATGGAAAGCGTAGTCGCCTCGAAAACCAACACAATATTAATCAATACCAACGACCAGGATATCACATTTATTTTTAAGATGGAAATGTAAAGTAAAAATCTTGTAAACTAAAATAAATGGAAGTAATTTATATCTATATCTATCTTTTTTTTTAACGACTAACTAACTAGAGCCCGGCTACCCGGGGTACTCTAGTGGCGAAAAGGCACCACATACGCCCGCGAGCATAGACAGCGCTGGGTATCCCAAGCCCACCAACCATCAATTCCGGGGAAAACACGCCACCCGAAGACCCACTGCGGTAAAACCCAACCCGCCAACAGTATTTTGTTGCTAGTAGGACTCGAACTCACAACCTCCCCTAGAGAAAGTCATAAGGCTACCACTCACCCAAAATATTTATAGTTTTTTATATTATGAGTGGACACTTGGCACAATTTAGACCTCTTAATTTTAGTTTTCTCTTTTCTCTCTTCTATTAAATTATTACATTAACTAGTAATCATAATATTTATATTTTTAAATTAAAAATTGTTTTAAATAAGTTAAAAAGGTCTTTTAATAAATTAAAATTTATTCTAGAGCATCAAACTTTTTAAAAACTTTGAAGTATTTTAAATTCGGTTTTTAGAAAAAATGAAATTTTTATAAACCAAAATAATTAAAATTCAGAGTTATAATAAGAAAAATTTTAAAATTGAAATCTTTTAAAATTGTTTGATTTGGAACAAAATATATTTTTTTTTAAGAAACCAAAAGTTAAAGAAAATATACTTATAGTCTTTACTCATATGTAAATTTAAACATATCTTATCTCAAAATATCATTTTATAATTACTAAATTATTATTACTAACTATTTAATATTTTATTTATCGACCCGTGTAATACACGGGGTACTAACCTATTCTATACTATATATAAAATATTTAAGGATGATACATTTGTAATTTGCTTAAAGTTAAAATATTTAAGACAATTTTTTCAACATAGAGTATAGTGTTCTATTTAATAATTCTTAATTTGCCCCCTATTTAATAAATTCATACTAATTAATACGTTATTAATAGACCTTGAATTATTTAATTCAATTTATTAAGTACTATATTACGTATAATACTTAAAGCTAAATTAAATTTTTAATAATCCAAAATATTGCTCATTAACCGATAAAAAAATTATATTATTTATTTTGCCAGTAATACTTTTAACTTTTATTTTTATTACTAACAAATGTCCTAGTAACATGATTATTAAATATTTATGTTGAGTTGCACTCAATTTCGTTTACACTAATGATTATAATCAAAATGAAAAAATATATAAGCTAAATTGAACCTTAAAAATACAAATCTACCATAAGTATTGATAATTTGTCATTACGATTGTTGTCGGTAGTAAAAGTGAAAATTGATAGTATTACAAGCCAAATTAATATTATAGATTATTAACGGTTATAAGTAATAATTTGAATTATTAAAATGCAATTTGCCTATTTTAAATTAGTATTTAAATTTAAAATTACTTGTTATTATTTTATAGCTATATATTATTAAATTGAGAATTATAATATATCTATTAAAAGAGGAAGGAAAGGAACAGTGCTTTTGCAAATCCTAACCATCCATGTTTGATCTACGATGGGAAATTACTGGTGCTTCTCTACTAGATGTTTATCTAGGGTAAAAGCCTGTTTATCTTTTGTCTACAACTCTTTCTAAGAGAGAGAGATTGAGAGTGGTTTTGATATCGGTTTCTTCACTCCGGCGGTGCAGTCCGGCTCTCAGTCTCCCTGTTTCATCTAGTACTGTCACCATGGTCTGTTGTCACCGTCGGACTATTGATACCCGCTCTCGATCTCCCTATTGATGGTGGTGGACTAGGCAGGCGGGCATGGTGGTGTCTTTGGTGATCGTTGTCAGCAGACGCGACGCCTGATGCAATTTGCTTTCTTAGAGGCTGATGGTCTGGGAGGTGCCGGTAGCGGTGGGCTTGGCCGAGGGAGGCAGAGACAGTGGCATCTTCGGCTGTCGTTGTCGGAAGATACGCTGTCTGGCGCCTTCTTCTGCTAGTTCCTATGCCGCCGGTGGTCATTGTCGACTGCATTTGTTGGACACCGCTGGTGGTCAATGCCGACTGCCTTTGCTAGATGCCACTAGTCTTAAGTGCCGACCACCTTTGGTAGCGCCTGTGTCACGGCGACATCTGGTGTTCACCTAACGGCTTCATGCCTCTTTAGATGCCACCGACAACAGAGCGATGTTGTTCTTCTTGGTTTCGCTTCGCCTATGTTGTGTGCGTTTGTGACCTTTTCATCTTTGTTGTTGGGTTTTTTGATGATGGTGGCGTTTGGTTCATCGGAAACACCCTTCATGGTTAAAACCTAGATTTTTTTTAGGGCGTTTGATTGTTTGTTACTCTCTAATGTTGGGTCTGAATGTGTGATCTTGAATAGATGATGAATGATGTTTTCTGATTTTTTGGGTTTTGAACAATATTGTTCTATTGTTGTTGGATTTGTGTTCAATTGGGTGTTAGTTCTCTGTTCTTGCATTTGAGGCAAGCCTCTGTATGAATTTTTCATATTCCATTGCTTTACGCTTTTTGTGGATATCTTGGTAATATTCTTACGGTTATGCCGATGATGGTGGCTCTTAGTTCATCCGAGGCAACACTTGATCCGAGTATCGACTTTATTATTGATCTATGTGAGGTGGTGCTGGTGATAGTTGTTGGTCAATGATGGTGAACATAAGTTTGTCTGAGATCAATTCGTATGCATACGCTCTTACAACAATGTGTGGGTTTTTAGCGTGAATGTTGTTGATGTAAATCCAAATCTGAATGTGGTACGATTGTGATGAGTGTAAGAAGAATTGTTTTATGGTTGGCTGGCAAAGGCCTCTGATCAGTTACAATTTCTCATGACAGTTTATAGGCAATGATGATAAAAAAAAAAGTAGGTGAGATTTCGTTGTTTTGACATGGTAAACGACAATTTACAGCTACAACGAGCCGCAAATTCTGAGCCTTATGATCACCGATGCATGGAAAAGGCGCAACGCGCCGGTGGTTATCTTCCTAGTTTTATTTAAATTCTTAACTATATAATAACTAAATATTTACATATAGTAATAATAATAACACTAATAATAATACGCAAACAAAATCAATGGTTATGGTAGACCGAAATAAAAGCCTCGGCGACACCATTGCATCATACGGGTAAACCTACTATATATAAAAAGGTAGAAAAGATAATAAATAGAGTTGTAAGTTTTATCAATGTTACCATAATAGTTTTTTTCCTCCAAGCTAATCAAAAACCTTTTATTTTTTTCTATAATTTTGCACTTCATCCATTGGGATCTTTTAAACTAACCATAATTTTGTTTTTCAAATTTACTAGGTACTCATTTTGTGTTTTATTTAAACTTTACACTATACCCTCGAGTTATTTCAAATTCACACTTAATCTTCTAAGCTTAAGTAAGTTTTCTTTACTTTTTTTTTAACTAATTTACAATACATTCCATTAACTTTAATAAAGTTACTATTTACATATACGCTATTCTTTTCATTTGCTTCAAGGATTTATTGTTTACAATATTTCTTCCAGGTCATACTTTTTTGTCAGCGCTTCGTGTGCAAATTTTTTACAGATGGTAAATATTAATGGATAAATCATCAAAAGTAAGACTTTTAAATTTTACAATCTCGTGCATGGCACGGGCCACACCCACTAGTATTATATATACATTTTAGGAGACAAAATGGTTATTTGACTAAAATGTAATACTCCTAATACAAACTTTTAAATATAGGGTATAAGTATACTATACAATAGTTCCAGTTTTACACCTATTTAATAAACTACTTCTAATTCATATATTTTATCTAATACACATTATTAATAAGTTATTTAATAGTGTGAGATTATTTAATTTATTATATTAAATATTTTTTTTATAATACTTTAAATTGATAGTTAAAATTATATTACTATTTATTTTATAACTAAATAATATTTATATTAAATATGATTTTATTTAAATACTTAAGTTTAAGATATAACTATCAAGTATTTGTATTTATAATAACAATAATAATATAGTTTTTAGGATAATATTGGACATTAAATAATTTTAGTATTTATGAATAAATTTATTAGTTGATCACATATCTATACTAATAATCTATACTAATAAATCAAAATTTCTATAAATCACATGTCATTTTTTAGATATCCACCTAGGCTACATCTAGGATTTGTATATATGTTCTCACTACAATAAAATTTATAAATTAGGATATAAATATAGTTTCCATATTAAATTTGCTTAATAAATACTAATTTACTATTATGTTAATTAAAGGAACTTTTTTTCAAAAAAATAAATAAAATGTTTCATTAAAAATATTTAAATTAGAGTTAATTTTGTTAAAATTAAACTTAGTTTCTAGCTAATCGTTATTAAAATTAAAATACTTTAAATATCATATTTTCTTTAAACAAATATTTTTAATATATCAATATTAGCAAAGTCAAACACAATTATAATGAGCGATTATTTTCTATAAAACAACATCTTCGTTCAATGTAGATCACGATTCCATCTTCTTAAAATCTAAGTTTGCTTAGTACCTCAAAATCTCAAATTCATAATTTCATATTTTTGAATACGATGTTTATTATTTCAACTCATGTAACACACAGGTATCTAACCTAGTTACTTAATATGTTAAAAAAAATAATTACTTAAAAAATAATTACAATAAAAATAAATATAACCGTAATAATAATAATAATAAGGTTAATTATAGTAATAACAATAATAGCAACAATAATATTATGTTATTATATTAGTTACAAATTATCAATGTGTTTTTATCATATATTGCATCTATAAAACTATCTTTACTGACATTTTCATATACGTTCAAAATTGATCACGGCGAAGCGTGGATCTAATCCGCTAGTGTAAAAGTAAAATAACTTAGAGAGATCTATCATTCTTTTCAATGTTAAATTATATAATACTAATTAACAAGTGGTTTGTGCATTATAGGTTGTATTCAAGTTTTATTGGGTTGCACTCACTTTTGGTTTATTTTTTTTAGTTTTCTAACTTTTAACCTAGAGTAAATTACTATTTGGTCCATGTGGTTTGGTCATTTTAACCATTTGAGTTCAAAATCAAATTTTCTAACAATTAAACCCATGGTTTGTATTATATAACTCTTTTAATCCAATACACTAACAGTAAAAGTCTTACCTAAACCGTAAAAGTCTAACAAATCAAGCCCATGGTCCCTGTTAGGCTTACTTAAATGTTTTTTTTATTCTCATTGTATTATTTAAACCGTAAAAGTCTTTTTAACTGTTATTTTATTTAAAACGTCTTTTTTTAATCATTCAATTCTATTAACATCTTTTTTTTAATTTGTTTGTTTTATTTATACATGTTTTTTTTAACCATTTGGCTCGTTTAAACATAATTTTCTGCCGTTCTTTTATTTGAATGTCTTTTTTACCATTCGTTTATTAAAAAGCTTCATTTTTAAACCATTAATTTTATTAAAACATCTTTTTTCTCTTTTTATTTTTTATTGTCTTCTATTGAAGTTGACTTGAAAGTGATTTCTACTTTTACGTCATTTGTATTTTTTTAGGATTAACTTGGGTTTTAATTATTATAATTAGGGCTTCTACAATATTAAAATTACTTGTGTTAGTTTATTTAAACTTTTTAAGTCGTTCGTTGCGTTTGAACAACCAATCAATTTGAAAAAAGAGGTTTAATAAGGCAATAAATTTAGAAAGAAGTTTAATTAGTTAAATGGTTTAAAAAGCCATTTAAATAAAGCATTTGAAAAACGTAAAGATTTTAAAAGAAATTTAAGTAAGACGAACAATTAAAAAATAAGTTTAAAAAGCCGAACGATTATAAAAAATAAGTTTTAAAAACTGAAAGATTTTAGAGCCAAACGGTTTTAAGATGAATGATTTTAAAAATTATTAAAAAAAAAGCATCCTTTTAAAACATACTTTTATAAAAACCAATTGTTTAAAAGATTATGTTTAGAAAAACAAATGGTTTAAAAACACTTAAAAAAGTTTATTAATAAATAGATTATCGGTTTAAAATCCAAACGGTTTAAAGATATATCTTTAAAAACTTTAAAAAATAAAAATAATTTTCTTTCATACATTGTGTGAGAGAGTAAATTACGTTTTTGGTCCTTGAGTTTATTAAAAATAATCATTTTAGTCCTTTTTTTTATTTTATTAAAAACTAACTGAAAAATCTAACTCTGTTCATGTATTGGACTAAAAGAGGTATACAATACAAATGATGGGACTTGATTTGTAAGAAAATTCGTTTTTGGACTCAAATGTTTAAAATGATCAAACCATAAGGACCAAAAATAGTAATTTACTCTTTAACCTAATACTTTTATATTTTTTACAACTTAAACCTCTACAAATTTTTACTTTCAACTATGTTTCCCTATACTTTTCATCTCTTACAAATTTTTAATTTTATGTTTCGATTTAAATTTTACGAGTTAAAGCGCCGAAAAGTGCGAGTGTGGTTCATTGTTTTTATGCCTATTTTTTCCAGTTTAACGGCACTATCACAATGCGCGGTTTTTAGATCGACTTAGTTATTGTTTTAAATATTTTATGTTTCACGTGCGGCGTTCAACGTTTTGCGTCTACTTTCCGTTCGGTTTTATTTTTCCCGTTTTTACTTATTTTTTAATACGAGCTTTTCGGTGTTGATGGTTGTTGATGGTAGTGTGAAATTGATGTTACTTTATATGGTTTTACACCTCCGCTGCAACACGAGGAGCTTAATACTACTTTACTCCATATATCAATTTGTGCAATCATGTGCGACCAGACCTGGTATATAAGAGACAGTGTATACCGACCTTGTAGTTGTTTTTATTTATGTTTATTAAATCTAACTAGTCTTTTGCTCGCGTATTGCGCCGACTTGAATTAAAAGTTATATTGAAACATAGATGGAAATAAACGCATTGCAACGGTATATTTGAAGTATTGAAAACAATTACCGTGTTTCAAAAAGAACTAAAAATATATCATACTTGGACCATAAGTTTTAGCCGCACGTTGCGGGGCATGGTATTAAATAAGATTTATATAGAAATATACATTAAGATAATCGTGTCACAACAATATATTCGAAATTTCCAAAAACATTACTTTATTATAAAAAATTAATAATGTATTATATTTGACCCATATTATGCCTGAATGTATATAAAAATAAACATGCCAAAACGTTGTTTTCAGTGTTTATAAAAGCTTTATATTTTTGAAGTTATAATATAAACAAAATACGATACAAAACAAATAACAAAATATTATCCAACTTTTGAAACAAAGTGACGTGAATGGGAAGTCAAACGGAACGTTGATTTCATGCTTGCTAAGTTGTACCATATGCATAGAGTTTATGCTCTATGCATTTTAAAATTTAAAGTAATAGTAATGTATATTATGGTGCATCGACCAACCCCAAGAATTTTATACTTAGCAAAAGAAAATCTATACTTGTATCTAAAAGTGAAAAGCAGAACAATTAATACGGATCAAATTAAGTCCCTCGATAATTATTTCTACATGTTTCTTGAATGATTCATTACATTTTCGTGATCATGATCACCTAAAAACCTTATTGTAGCTCTTTGTTTTACAGATTATAAAGGAAAGTTATCATTATTATGTGCCAGTTCTGTGAAGTAATAGAATAATCAAGTTTTGTTTGTTTAGATTCTATAGAGTCAGACAAACTTCTATAAGTTTGATCCTCAACATATAGATTACTTGGTTATGTTTCAGAATTTAGATTCTACGAAAAAGATGTGAAGTTATGCTAGTCAATTTTCACATCGTATTTTAGTCATTTTTCATAATGTTGGTTATATTTAAAATTGTTTCAATTAGTCAGATAATAGTTTAATTGAGGCTTGAACATTTGGACTTCAATTGATATCGACCCGATTGAACTTTTATAGACTAACGCAATTGATGGTGTATCGTACATGCGTACTTAGGGCACTAAAACATGTGATATGTGAATCGATAAGTTTGTCTGAAGTCCGAACTAGGCTAATTTGAGCCTGTTTGTCGGCTTATAGCAAGACACTTTAGTTCATGATTTAACGGTTTAATGGTTTAATTCGTTTTGAAATTTAAAACTAATCATGTAACCGAACATACTCTTTAACCCTGCTATTTGTAGACCGCTTTTTAATTTTAGTAATTTATAGTTATGTACCAGTATTAAGTTTTTACGCTTTGTGACTGTTTTTTTTAAATCACATTTATATCAAACATAATAATTACATATATTGAAAATTCCCACCTCCCACATATTCTTTTCCATTTCCTGCATGACACAGAAAAATTCGATAATAACTCGATTTGATGGTTTAGTGATCAGAGTTAACAAAAAATGCATGGGTAAACTAGTTGAAATACATTTAAAAACTTGATTACTATTTATTGGCGCACATATTCATTATTTATTTAAATATTTATTAAACATAATACTTTAGTGGGATTGTACGTGTAGCATTTGTGCTTTTTACAGACACCACCACAACGTTTTTTTCTTTTCCCTCGGCATGGCAATAGGTAAGTGATCTGGGTCTATATTTACAAGCTACACATTATATCTTATATTAAAATGCAACCATTAGGCTACAGCTAAGTTTTTTTGATTCATGTTTTGACCACCAAATATTTGGTGTTTATATGATTACCAATTTTATATACATAGAAAAATTGAATAAAGTTGTTGCAGCTAAGTTTCTTTGATTTATGTTTTGACCACTAAATATTTGGCTTCTATATGATTGCCACTTTTGTACACATAGAAAAATTGAAGAAAGTTATTACCGAGTAATGTTTTTTTAACACAGTTGATGTTTTGATAAATAATGATTTTGTCTGTATATCAAACATTGATATGGTAGCGATACATAACGAATAGCAGCGAACGTCGTTCCGCGTTGATAAGAGTGATGGCCGGCGCGAAGCGCGGATGATAAATCTAGTTTGAGTATAATTTAGGAATATGTATTATAGTAATAAATCATCTTTATCATTTAAAACTTTAATAAAAGTAAATGGTTTTGTAAAAACAACCTATTAAAACCACTAAGCTGTCAAACTAAACCGTTAAACCATCAACCAACTGTCTTAACCAACCCAAAAGGTCAGACCCTTTTGATTTATCATATTTTGAGACAATAGTTAGCTGTTCATTGTAAAATATATGTAACTACCGACTAAAAGAACTTCCGGTTGTCATCCCTCTTCATATCTTCAAGCTCCTATAACCACAAGCGATTTACACTATTCATTATATAAGAACAAAAATATATCATCGATTGTAATAGAGAACTAATTATATTAAGAAAATAGTTAATTTTATTGAATGTATAGATCTTTATAAAAATTAAATTTTATATAATAAAATGAATATGTGTGTAAACTATAATAAAGGCCAGGGTAACACCCTGAAGAGGCCCAAATTCAAGCAACCAATATAGCCCACACGCTAGAGTATAGAGTTGCACAAAACGGGTTTGGGCCGACCCGGCCCGGGTACAAACCGGGTTTGGGCCCAACGGGGTTTTTGTACCCGGGTATTGGTGAACCCGGTACGAACCCGGTCGGGTTCAGCGAGATACAAACCCTACCCGTATACCCGGTAGGGTCAGGTCGGGTCGGTTCGGTTCGGGTATGAAACCCGGGTTCAACCGGGTTTTTGCCTTTTTTTTTTTTTTTTTTTTTCTTTTTTCTTTTCTTGTGTGTGTGTCGAACACCGGGTCGTATGTTTTTTTTTTTTATTTTTCTTCCTTTTTTTTCTTTTTATTTTTCTTTTCCTAACCGGGTTCACTTGAATGACAAAAATTTAAACAACTTAATTATATAAATATACAAATCTTGAGCAGAAAATGTTACACTTATAATATACAATATTAAATACTTTTTATATAAAACATTTGAATGACAAAGAAATTTAAAAAGAACATGAAAGACATATAATATTAAAACAACTTAAAATAACAATATCGTCTAATTTTATCTACTACGAGATGCTTGATCAAATGCTAATTCTTCATCTGATATGCCAGAAGATACTCCGTCTTCTACCTCTTCATCATGTACTTTAGCTTCGAGTGTAATCTCGTCTTCGAGGCTTGTTATATACGATCCGTTGCGTCTAAGTGATCCTTTAAACAAATGCACATCTCCACTGCTTCCGGAGTAGTCTTGTTCTTCGTAATGATATTACCCTGCCACTAAGAGAAAAAGCAGATTCCGAAGCTACCGTAGAAGCTTGGACGCTTAGTAAATCACGGGCCAGCAGAAAGAATCGGAAATTGAGATTCTTTTCCTTTCCCCCAGCCAAAATATCGAATGCACGATAATCTTCGGTAGTCATAGTGGAAAATAATCCGTTACCCTTTGATGTTTAGCCGTCACATCCCGAACAACATTCAACATAGTCAAAACAGGGTCTTTAAACGAGGTACTAGCACTTGAGGTTGATCCGCTTGGCATGATTATGTTTATGTTAGGCCCATATCTATTTAAATAAAAATTATAAATTGTTTTCAAACTATGATTAAAATTTTCTTTTGCCTCGTTTGAAAAATCAGGGTTTCCGTCATGCATATCCAAATTATCATTTATCTCATCTATCAACATTCAACCCCTGCAACATTTAGAAACGGATTTAAAGCGGCGGCACACGTAAAACGGGTGGTAAGTCCTTAAAATATTTTTTAAACTTTTCTTTCATTGGTTCTATCATTTGATTAAACATATTATTTTATTTTGAAAATTTTTAAAATTCAAAGACATAAATATAGTTCTTGAAGCACCGAATAACTAGTGGAATAATAAACTCCTGATAATTTTGTTGTTGAGTTTTTAAAAACCTCAAGAAACTCGGATAGACGTTGAAGATTCTCCCAACTCGCATCCGGAAATGGGTCGGCTTCACCATTATCCGAAAGACTATTATGAAAAGCTTTCAAAGTGCCCTTTGTTTTAAAGCACATTCAAACATGTGACAAGTCGAATTCCACCAAGTATGTACATCCCAATTAGGACCTAAAAATCTAAAGTGCGTATCCTTACAAAGTTGTTTATAATCTTGATATCTTCTTCTACTTTTTTTAAAAACGTCATGTAACATAAATCGAAAAGATGTAATAAAGTTATTAACATATTGCCCGGATAGTCCGTCTTGCACTACTAAATTAATAATATGTGCAACACAACGAGTATGGAAAAAATCACCGTTTGCAATCGGAAGATATTTTAATTTTAATTTTTCACGCGGTTGTGTTGTTAGAGGCGTTATCAAATGCAATTGAAAAAGTTTATTTTCTAATTTAAAAGTACTTATTACATTATCTAAAAAGTAAAACAAAAATTCTCCGGTGTGTGGATGTGGAAAAAGATCAAATGCAATCGTACGTTTCATCAATTGCCATGAATTGGGATCCACCCAATGAGCGGTGACGCAAAGGTACGATTCGGGTAAACCGTGTGGAGCGACCAAACGTCACTAGTTAAGTTTACACCGGTATTTAAATTTTCAAATAATATAATTAAATCATTTTTTGCTTGTTTTCATAATTTTAAACAATAACGTCTAAGTGTAGTACGACTTACGTGAGTGTAACGAGGTTGAAGCGTCTCTCGAATTAAGTTGGTCAACCGAGGATTGTCGAAGTGACTAAAAGGCAAAGCTTCTTGAATCACGAACTTCGCCATTCAATCTCGAACCGTATTAACATCGTAATTAAAGATTCCACCGTCTCCACCCAATTGTGTTTGTTGCGAATCCGGATTACTTTTCAACGACTTAAAAACTTCTTGCTAATGTGTTTGTTTAAAGTCGTGTTAGAACTTTAGCAAGCAAAGCTCCACAAAACTTGCAACGAGCCTTTACAGACCCGTCACTCAACTCAACCATATCCCAATTGCACCAAACATCCATGTTACGATTGTGTGCAAGAACACGAACAACGGTTGGAGCGTTGGACGAACCTTGACCAACGGAAGATTGTGAGTGAGCCATATCAAGACTGAAGAGAGTGAAAGTGTAAAACGAGAGAGTGAACGTGTAAAACGAGAGTAAACGAGAGTATTTTTTGCGTTTTTTGCGTATATTTTTGCGTTTGAGACTTGGGTGCTAAACCATATCAACCCACACCTATTTATACTAACTTATAGGGCAAAAGTGACCAAAAACGGTCACAAATCGAAGGTACGGCTATATAGCCGTTAAAAAACGGCCACTTTTTTTAAAAAAAAAAAAAAAACGGTCGAAACCGGGTCCAACCCGGGTTCAACCTGTTCCGGGTCGGGTCGGGTCGGGTTCGGGTCGGGTTCTAAGAAATTCTAGAAAATCATACCCGGTTCCAACCCTACGGGTTTTTTTCGGGTCCAACCCGGGTATGCATATACCGGGTCGTACCCGTACCCGGTTCCGGGTCGGATCCACCGGGTCGGGTCCGAACCCGGTTTTTATGCCCAAGTCTAGGCTAGATTAAACAAACAGAGGCTGGGCCGGTCCAAGTCTGGATCCAACAAGTCCTGAACAACTTCTACCGGTCATGCTCGAAAAAAAAATTAATCTAGTTTAGGTCCTCTAGCTCTAGGTAGAGCACAAGCACTTTCTTGTCCATCCTCATGTTTTGAAGACAAATAATAAACATTAGATGATCTAACAAGCGTTTTTTTAAACGAAAACTCACACATCCATTTAAACTATTCGCAAATCTAAATCACAATTAATTTATATCAATTCATCATAGATGAGACTCGAACCCTTAATTTCTAGGGAATTTCATCACTCTTACTTAAAATAACTTTATCATTAAACTCAATCCAATCTAAAAAGTTATTTAAATTTTTATTGGTCTTCATAGAAAAGAAGTGAACTTTAGTTCAAGGAACAATGGATAATAGCATAACTCTAATGGTTCATATCCCATCCTCCCCTAGGGAAAGCCTCATGTAAAGATAGAACATACACCGTTAAGTGCATCTACAATGATATGTTTTTAGAAACTTTTGGAAAAGACAGAAGATGAGGTGAAAGAGAGAGCTAATGAGTTGAAGTAGAGAGAGGATGGTGATGTTCTTAGAAATGAACAAGAAATAACGAGTGGTGTGAGTGGGAAGGTAGAAGAGAGAGTGTGTTAAGTAATTTTGAGAGGGGAGGGGGTGACTGTGGGAATGGAAAATAGAGATAGCCTCGATTTTTGGCACTAATTAGGGTGATCGGGGTATCCATACCACACCCATCACACTACACCATACACCCACCAATCAAAACATGTCAAATCACGCTGTATCACACCACACCACACCAATTGGGGGTGTCACTTACACCACACCAAATATTTTAATTAAAAAAATTACTTCACTAATAAAATAAATTACGAATTATAAATATAAAAAAATACATTATATAAGAAACATAAAATTTAAAAATATGACAATATTAAAACTAAAAATTTACAAATTAAACTCCCAACCACGTATCCAACCCACACAAACATGGGTGTAGCTCAACGATGGAACGTTGCAAGGCGTGAAGAAATCACGGTGTGGGGGACCGGTGGCGGTGTTATCGTGCGGTGCCGGCCTCCGCTGGTAGGGTCACGGCATAAACGCACCCACCACGCTTAGTATCATTATTTAAAATGTTTATTTGTGTAATGTGACTAACTATTATTACTCTATGGATAACATGATGATCTTTTGTGATCTAGTCTCTACTTAAACATTACTATATGAGGTACAAACAACCTTATATCATTCATATCTTAATCCCTACTTATATACCATCCTTATAATTTTGGAGAAAATTTAAAAAAATCTTACAAATTATCACTCCATCCCATTTTTTAAAATATGGATCAAGTTTAAGTACTCATTTATTATTCCATATATTTAGAAACTTACTATTCATTCTATTGTTCATAATTTTTGAAAGTGTTTGTGAGTGGAATAAATATATACTTTAACTAAAACAATAAATAATTATTATTTAATTTAATAGGGACATGATATGGAGAATAAGATGTGAGTTTCGGCAACAAATTTTAAAATAAATGTCAGTTTTAACTAAATTATATGGATAAATGTTAGTTTGAGCTCTTACACGGATCTTTTGTAGCAATTTAATTTAAAGTATATAAAAAATAATCGTTAATATAGTAATTTAGTCCGATATAAAATTTAGGAGAACAAAGTTTTATTATAAAAAATTTTACACAAGCCATGTATGATAAATGTGCGGAGATTGTACTAGTAAAGTGGTAAACTCTTTGATTAAAAAGTTGAGGTTCCAATATGCAAGTGTGTTGTTTTCAAATTAATTTATGTGTACTTATGGGTGCAACAACCCAAAACGTTTAGATTATTTACATAAGAAAGTCATTACTTAATCATTTTTGGTATATTATCATGTTTAAGTTGTGTTATTTATTTAATTAGTAATAATTTTATAATTTATGAAATTAAATTTATAGAAATATATAGAGTTATCACAAAACATTTTACAAAGTATGTAAATTTGTAAAGTCTGTAAATTGTAAGTTAATTATTAATTAAATTAGGGTTTTAATCACTTTAGGGGTTAAAATTATAAATTTTAAACTATCTTATAAGTTTTGGCAAAATATAATAACAATACAAACTCTAGGGACCAGAGTGTATTTTTACCGACACCAATTCTGGCCACACCTCCGAACATCTCCGGTGACCACCAACTCTCCCAAATTCGTTCAATCTAACCAAATAATACCGTTCCTCATCAATCGTGCATGAGATTCGAACCACAAACCTTCTTTAGTGTTATGGCTTAAACAATCGAAACCAATGTTCCTCGTTCAAATTCAACCGGTTTCCTCTCGTAACATATCAATTGATACAAACGAATGATATACAGGTAACGTATTAGTGATCATTTTAATCTTAATAACCAAATCAGCTGGGTTTGGTAACCGCAAAACAAATATCAATTGACTCAAAAACACCTGAATCAAACTTGAATTTGTTCAAATTAAAACTGATCATATTATTGCAATATAAACAAGGGTAACCTTTTACTCAAATACTTTTAACTCTGCACACTTAGTTACACTTGAATCACTAACGCACTCGACCTTCACTCTCAAGTTTACATAGAACTTGTAACTTTATCGAGCAACATCTTCAAGACATTCTAAATTGCTGTTGGTCGAGAGGAATTGATCTTCCTTACTCGTAGAAACTCTGCACGACATCAATTGGATTAGAACATCATCATCTTCTTGGATTGAATCCTCCTTTGTTTCGACATTCTTCTTTTCTTTTTAACATCAATTCATCTTCAAAACAGGTAATTAATTACACCCAAACATTCGATGTTACATGTGTGTCAAAAGCCCTAAGCTTAGTTGGATTATAGAATTCGATTTCTTGTTCAATTTGTTTGATTTGAATCTATGATTTATTCTGATTTGAAATTCTTTCAAGTGGTATATATAATTCTATTCTTATTAATCCTTATGTCTGTGGTTTTTGTTTTTGTTTTTTTTTTGTTTTTTTTTGGTTATTATATATTAAATATACATTGGTTTTTTTTGCTTTTTTTTTTTTTTGATATTATTATATTATTATATATACATATTAAAAACTTAGGTCGGTAGCTACAATATCTTTTTTTTTATATTTATATTGTTATTTTTTTATAAGTTAACTATTATATGCTGCAAATTAAACCATAGTTTAAGATTGGTCCAATGGTTTCTAAGATTCTTTTTTCAATTCTACCCGTGTTCAAGCCTTCTACTACACTGTTTATTTCTATTTATTTTTACAATGATAATGGCTGTCTACGCATCACATACTTTTAGCATTAAATTTTATTCTACTTTTTTATAATGATAATTGGCTGTCTACGCATCACATACTTTTAACATTAAATTTTCTGCAAGTTTAACTTTCAAAGAAAAAATTGAATTATATATAATATTAACAAAATATGCTTTTAAATGTTAAATCAGGACATGTGACCGTTTTACACGGTTTTAGATTTTACTTAAACAATTTTTTAAGGTTCGATTTCGTATTTTTAATGTTACAACGATTTTTTATGAAATACTTTTTATTTACGTATCGACATTAAAAAACAAGCCGCCGCAACGCGCGGCATATCCTACTAGTTTATTTTTAATAGGGTTAAATCAAGATTTGGGATTTGATCCAATGGTTAAAACACTACACCTATACACGGGAGCCTCCCATTTTAAAGAAAAATTCATTTTGACCATTATAATAACTCCAGAAATATATATTAATATATTAATATAATATTTTTCTGTTAATTAATATTATAACATAAATTAATAATTTATTTTAATATTTCATAATTTATAAAAGTTACATTTAGATATATATTTTTTTAAATTATAAGTTGTAATTAAGACAATAAAAAGGATTATAAATTTATTTATAAGTCCTACATATTTGAAAAAATTCTCAAAAATGGTTTATTTCAAATTGTTTTAAATAAAAATTGATTATAAATGTATTCATTTAAATAAATAATTATTAAATTAATTATTTTTATCAAATTTTACACTTTATTATTTTAAAACTTATTTACTAAATGATTAAACATTATTTATTTTAGTTGTATTATTCAATTAAAATTATCAAATAATTTTTAAGATTTCAAATTTACATAAATTATGTTTAGATATTTTTTTTTAAATTGTAAGTTGTAATTAAAACCAAAAAAAGGATTATAAATTTATTTATAAGTCCTAAATATTATAAAAAATTCCCATAAAAATGGTATATTTCAAATTGTTTTAAATCAAAATTGATTACAAATGTATTCATTTAAATATTTAATTATTAAATTAATTGTTTTTGATCAAATTTTACACTTTATATTTCAATTCTTATTTATTGAACGATTAAAAGTTATTTATTTTAGTTGTATTATTCAAATAAAATTTAATCATTATATCTCATTTATTATTAGTCATTATTTAACATTAAAATTTTATTATTTATTCAATTTACTTTATTTTATATAATAAGTTACACATCAAAGCTAATTATATATTTTTAAATCATTTATTAAAAACCCCAAATCATTATTTGAAACTCTAGTTCGCAAACCGACCTTAAAACGTAAAAATAGTTTATTTTACTAACTTAAGATACCAATCCTTAGGTTAATTCGTGAGGAGATTTTAGATGTCTAGTCAAGCTTTTATTATTCCAACACTTACAAATAACAAATGAGTAATTATAATCCGTTTTATAATTTGGGAAAAAATGTGAACTATATTGTTTTTCATTTCTTACAAATTCAATTCATTTCATGTTATGATATTACTTGTAATTTGTGCTCATAATCTGATAAACATTTATTCTAACATAATCATTAATTTATTCAAATTACAGAAACAATGATAGATTTATTGGCTTGATAAATTCACCCAATTTGATTATTCGAGAGTGATTGAAACCGAATTTATACATGTGTCTTTTCCATTAAGACTTTATTTGTGGATAGAGTCAATTCAATAATTAAGTTTGATTGTGTATTGTTTGTCTTATATGTTTTAAAATTGTCTTATAAGTCTTGATATGTCATGTGAATTGAATTCTTTCAATTATTTTATTTAATATATCTATATATACAAACCTATGTTTAATCACTGGCTAAACTTTTAGCTAACTATATTGTTTTTCACATGATTTCAGAAAATGTTGATTAGTTTGACATCTTGAATGCTACAACTAGGATTTGGACCTAGATAAAAAAAAAAAAGATAAATTTTATGTTTTATTTGAATTATGTATGATTATTAAACAATAGTTAGGATATTTGATTCTATAGAATTTGCATTTAATATTTTCTCAACACTTTAAATGCCATATGGTATGAGCAATCGATTCATCTTCGTTTGCCTTGAGGTTTCCGTCATTGGTCGGGGTGTGACAAAAAAAGCTCATTAAATTATCAAGCCCAAGCCAGAGCTTCGCATTTCAAGCTCGAGTCGGCTCACGCGCCTAAACGAGTTTATTTATTTATATATATTTTATTTTATATTTCTTAAGTTATTTATATAAATAGTTATTATAATACATAAAATTACGATAAAAACAATTAAAGAATATGCATAATGTTATATAGAAAATATATAATTATTAACATATATAATTGAATATAAAAATATTAAATAATAATAATAATAATAATAATAATAATAATAATAATAATAATAATAATAATAATAATAATAATAATATAATAATAATAATAATAATAAAATAATATAACGAGTCGAGCTCACGACGAGCTCGAGTTTGTAAACTTTTCTACAAGCCAAGCTCGAGCTATATAAATATAGCTCGAAATGAGCCAAGCTTGAGACTATGCGAGATCAAGATCGTATCAGCTCGTTTACACTCTTATGTGTTGGTATATAGAGTGTGTATTCTTTTTTCTTTTGTTTAAAATGAGAACTCACATAACCATCTAACCTACTACTAATTATATAACAAAAATAATTTACACTAGTTGATAATAAACAAGACTTCAACTCTTAATCTCAAAACAAACTTCATAACTTCATTTCAAATTACTTTCTATATAAATCCAACCCCTCAACCTTAATGTTCATAATATTTTTTACACTCATTTATAATATTTTTAAAAACGGTCGTGAGTGAATGAGAAAGAAAAATTAATGATAAATATATAAAAATATTATTTAATTGAAAAAAATAAAAAAATAAAATATTTTTAGTTTAATTATAATCATAATGATGAAGAATATGACTTTGTATTTCCTCTATATAAACATGATTATTAAAACCTAGGCGCCCACAACACACCTGTCAACATACTCACTCACCAAACCGATCTCCGATTACACACTCGCCTCTGTCGCAGGTACCTACCTCCAACTTCTTCCCATCGCTCATATATTATTAGGGCTGCAAACGAACCGAACGAACACGAACAAGGCCTTGTTCGTATTCGTTCATTAATAAATATACTTGTTTATGAACTGTTCACGAACACTTATCGAACAGGTTTCCTTGTTCGTGTTCGTTCATTAAGGAAATGAACATGTTCATGAACTGCTCACGAACACTTACCGAACGCAAACGAACACAACAAAATCAAACGAAAACGAACAAATGTTCAGGAACATGACGAACACAAAGAACTCAATGAACACAAACGAATACAAATGATTACATATTTATTTTAGAATAAAATCAGCATTTTTATCACAAAATTTACCAAAATAAATAAACACGTAACATAAATATCAAAAAACACTTGATATAATTGTTATAAAAATAACTAACACAAAAATTAAGGATATAATCGAACACATTAACGAACATAAACGAACACATTAACGAACATAAACAAACACATTATCGAACGTTCACGAACACATTATCGAACGTTCACGAACGGACATTAACGAACATAAATGAACACATTATCGAACGTTCACGAACATAAATGAACGAACACGGCTTGTGTTCATGTTCGTTCGTTTAACTAAACGAACGGAATTTTCTTGTTCGTGTTCGTTCATTTACTAAACGAACGAACATAAACGAACTTCCCGCCGAACTGTTCGCTGAACGTTCAGTTCGTTTGCAGCCCTATATATTATTAACTTACATCATTTCAAATCCTACTTTATGTTAAATGCCTGAATTTGATTTTAATATTCACAGAGTTCTAGATTTACTAAAGTAATTAATCTATGTTTTGTTCGTTTGAAGTATGAAACAGATCATCCTTATTAGTTTATCTGGGCTTTCACACTAGTAATTTTGTTTGAGTTTGATTCAATATTAATGTGTACCAAATTAGAGTATGGGTTTGAAAACCTAAGTGAAAGTGTAGCAATTCTTGTTCGTACTTGTTCTATTATCATATTCTGTTTTTTTTTTTTTTAAATGTCTGATCTCAATTTATAAACAGGATTATGTAATGTGTAATCGGTGATAATGGAGATGATGATGGTGATGATGAGATAGTGTCATCATCAACTTTAGCCCAACCAGATTGCCTTTTCTCTTGTGTTGAGATTCAAAATGCTTTCAAAAGCTTTGATGACACATTCTCAATTAGAGTTGGGGAGAATCTGAAATGGTTTACAAAGTTGCAAGTCTTTTTGATTTATGTCCCGGCTATAAGTGGACTAGATTATTTTCATAAGGTTATTGACTCCCGATGCGGAATCTGTGATCTTGTTATGAAGAGTTTGAATATCCTTATGAAGTGAAACTCGAGAGCTAAGAATCAAGATAGTGGGTTTGGGAAGGTGTACAAACTACGATTTATAGGCCTATGACAGAAATTGAAACGCTTTGTAGTATGTGTTTTTGCTAATGTTTTTTTGTTACGACGATAGATAAGAAACTCAGGTCAGTTCTATTCTGTTCTATGTGCATATTTGTTTTCTTGTAGCTTTCTAATGTTGGTTTCAGGCCCAAGATCATACTCAAACTCTTACCTTCATTACTTGCAATACATACATATAAATAAAAAAAACATCTTGCACCTAAAGAAAAGGAAATTAACTTACCCACTAACCCATTACTCCATTATCTAGACCTACTAATCTTGCTAACTAACTATGACCCACTAATAATTAAAAACATGTGACACAATAAACTTTCTAATAACCCGTGACCCATTCGCCATAACTTGACCCGACTTGACCCGATCAAGATTAACCCAACATTCACCCCCTTAATCTTGATTCGGTTCTCGGTTCTCTTCTTTCTCTTGCTTATCTTGCTCTTTCTTTCTACACCCGGTACCAGTTTTCTTGCTAATCTTGCTACTTTCTTGCTTAATTCGAATCTTTCTTGCTTACTTCATCTTCCTTGCTAACTTGCTTACTTTCTTGCTCGCTTTCTTTCTCTTGCTCGATCTTGCTACTTATTACTTCTTGCTCTTTGCTTTCGTTCGACGACCTGCTTGCTAGTCTTCAATTCTTTGATCAACTAAAACAACGGAGGCTCTCCACCGTTCCAATCGATGCTTGCTTCTGCTCTCTTTCTTCTGCTGTTGGCTTCTGGTCAGCCCATGCTTCATCATACGTCCCAACAATAGCGACAAGGCTGCTGAGTTTTTATTTTCTCCCCTTGCCACTTGCTTCTAGAGACAGCAGCCAGGGCTATCGCCTTGCTTCTTCAAGTTCTTTCTTCCGACTCTCAAACCGGCCCTCTTTTTCTAACCTTGCGCTCTGATACCAAATGTTGGTTTCAGGCCCAAGATCATACTCAAACTCTTACCTTCATTACTTGCAATACATACATATAAATAAAAAAACATCTTGCACCTAAAGAAAAGGAAATTAACTTACCCACTAACCCATTACTCCATTATCTAGACCTACTAATCTTGTTAACTAACTATGACCCACTAATAATTAAAAACATGTGACACAATAAACTTTCTAATAACCCGTGACCCATTCGCCATAACTTGACCCGACTTGACCCGATCAAGATTAACCCAACATCTAATATCATCTCATTTACATGCATAATAAATTATCTTTCAACTCCATCTTCTTTATTTTCAAATAATATGTTGTAGTGCTAAGCTTGTGGTGGAGTTCTTAAAGTTCTTGGATATCATAGTATCTCATTGGAGACATTATTTTAACACCAATCAAGCACACAATCCTATATGGATTGCATTTTAGCTAACATTTTATTTTTATATCTCTTCTTGCTTTATATTTGTTTCAAAATAATGTTATATCCATCTAACACTGTTTATTTAAGTTACAAAACATGCATTGTTTATATGTTTGGTTTTTTTTCTAAAACATTATTTGTTAACTTGCAGATACACATAATACATGTTAAAAGCAAAGATTCAAGATTGTTATAGGTGTTCAACGTGGATTAGATTACCTTCACATGAGCTTATCTTATCTGCATATTTCTGTTGATTTTTAATACGAAGTCATGCAACGTGATATAAAGAACCAGAACTATTGGTGCATATTCGCATCGATAAGAAGCATTGCTATCTTCTACGCTAGACCGTGTGACGTTTAAGTCTTAGACGTGTATATTTGATATTTAGTTTAAATATTTGAAACAGATATAGGTGTTGCACGCGCATTAAATTACCTTCATGTTTTTGTTACACCTATCACATAATCATACATAGTGATGTAAAGAGCTCAAACCATCTACATGGGTAAAATATTGTTTGACATTATCGTCTTTACTCTTCTGAAAGCTAGGAATATAATCTTGTTTTTTATTCTAAAGTAAAGTTATTTTTGTACTAATTTATAGAATTAATATTTTGTTTAAACGTCTAAATCTAGAAACATCTTTTGTTTTCACTAACTTTTCTGTTAAACTGAGGACTTGTCTTTCCAGATGACAAGCTCTTGAGTTAAACTTAAATCTTAACCTTTTTCATATAATTTTATTTGAACAATGATCAAGTTTAATGTTGACATGATAACACTAATGCTTTTGACCTTTTTTTATCTGGGTAAATATATGAGGGTAGGAATGTGGTTTGCATAGTGTCTTATTATTGATAGAATAAAAATCTACTCTTAAACTAATCTAAGACCAACCGAAGGCCTAAAAGGTTTAGATAAAGTTTGATCTATTAAGCTTACGCGAAAGCAAGTGAAAGCTAATTGTTCGCAATTAAGCTTGGGTGATGGTTAGCTTGGGCCTTAGTTGGTGTAAATTTGGTAGATTTCGAAATGGGCTAGCATAAAACACATATGAGGTTGCTTTTTCGAAACCGACCTGTTTAAATCTCACACTATACCATCATGTATAACTTCCACTTATTATTGATAGAACAAAAATCTGTAGTTCTTTGATTTTCATGAAAACATAAGACATTATATGAGAAAACACTGAAAAGTATATACAATCCAGAGACTCTCTTTTGTTTTTCAACATTCATAGTTATAAGCTTTTTGTACAACTTATTTGTGTTCGGGGCCTTCACCTTCACGAGGGAGCAAAATTTGCAAGTGGTCTTAGTCGGCATACAAAGATATATAGAAAAATAGTCGCAATCAAATTCACATACAAACATGTATTATTGAATTAAGAGAAGCAAGATTATGTGATGCACAAAACAATTTATAACTTGACATACAAATTTTATAATTAGAATTTCTAAATCTAAACTATTTTATAAATCATTTGAGCAGACCATCATGGTAGTTTTACTCAAAGTTTAAGATGCCTAATACAAGTTTTTATTTGTAGGATACAAGTGTTTTATTCAGTAGTTTCTAATTTGTCTTTATTTAATAATTTTTATTTAATTAATATATTATTTAACACATGAGATTATTTAATTCAATACACAAAGTATTATTTTATTTATAATACTTTAAATTAACATTTATTATTTATATTTTATAATTAAATACTATTTAAATAAGTATTATCTTATTTATATCCTTAACTATATAATTATTAAATATTATACAATAGTAGTAGGAGCAGTAGCAGCAACAACAGTAAATACTAAAATAAGTAAGAAAAAAGATTTGGTGAGATTTGTCGTAACGCATGGGCCACCCCACTAAAGATTATTTATACACTAAATAATCAAATTTTAAAGAAGCAATGAAATGAACAGTGCCATACAGGTTTTATTGCTGTTGGTACAACAACTGCTTTGCTTCTCTCTCCCTGCAAATATCACTCTATTTCTTGATTTCTATGTGTGGGTGAAGATTGTGGTGGCCTTGTTGATGGGAGGCGGTGACGGTGGCGGTTCGGCTATCATTACTGGCAAACAAGATGATCCATGCCGTTTAGTTCTAGGTTGGGATAGGTGGCTATAGTGGCGTGTCCGGTTGTTTTGCCAGCTCACCTGTTTTAGAATGTCTGTTTGCTGGTTCTCCTTTAGAGGCCGCTTTAGACGCCATTGGTGGTCTCTACAGGCCACTTTAGGTGGCGTCTGTGCGTGGTGATGACCGGTGGTCACCCAACGGTTCTTTTTACCCGCAACCATCATTTACCACCGTCTTTAGAACCACAATTCGTGACCTCTGCCCACTATCTATATCGGTCGTCCTTTAGTGGTTAGGCTAAGTCGGGTGCTTGTCCTTTCTATGATGACGATTTTTCTCTATTTTCATATTTTGATGATGATGTGCATGCCACATCTAAAAGTCATTTTGGTGCTACATTTGGTGTTCGTGGGTTTTATTTTGGAATAGCAACACTTGTGTAGTTTGTTTTGGGTTCTTTGGTTTTCTGTTTGCTCTTGGCTTGATGATGTTGAATATTTGGTTTCCAGCACTGATCTAGTGTTCATGGTTTTAAACTGTAATTTTATTATAAAATTAATATGGTTTTTGCCTTCCTTTTTGCTAGATGATGATTTGCAGTCCACATCTGAGAGTTCTTTTGGTGATAGATATGATTTTTGTATGTTTTCATTTCGGAATAGCAACAATCAATACATCTTGTTTGGGTCCTTTACTTTTTTAGTTGTTGTTGGCAGAATGATGTTCAGTTTTTTTTTTAGATTTGATTTAGGATTTGTGTTGTTTGAGGTGTTCCAGGTATTATTCTGATTGTGTTGACTGTCGTCCTTTAAATTCTTCTTGGGCTAGTCTCGTCTGATATCTGAGACACAGTTTGATGTTCGTCGAAATGGGCCCGCATTTGTGCTGATTGTGGACTTCTAGACTATCGTTAGCGGTACGGTTTGCTTGCTTCTATTGAACAACCTGGTTCGTGTCTTTACTTGGTGATGTTGAGTTTAGTCTCATCCAATTTTAGTTTTGGCGTTTTGGTGATAACGCTGGCGCCTAATCTAAAATGAGTTGATGATGATGAGCGAATTTCCATTATTAAGTTTGTGGTTTGATTCTGGTTTGTTGTTGGTGATAGCTTTAGGTGCTAATATTTTGTTCATCTAAGAAGTAAAACTTGTACGGTACTATTTATTTCGTTCTATTAGTGCCTTTATGTGTTACCTATAATTATTGTCATAAAACTGTTGATTGCATTGTAGAGTCGTTGACCGAAACTCATGCAATGTGTGAGGTTGATTACCACTAGTTACAAACAATTTGCAAATGGTGCGCTGGCACACTCATAAAGTATTGAAGTTGCTTTTCTTAATATTTGTTCAATGTGTACAAGTGATTTAAGCACTAATGTACAACTGATTCCAGCACTAAGTTACAATATGGCCCTTCAAATTTAACTACATCTATCCTTTATACCTAATACTATTACATTTTTCAAATACTTTTTTTCCAAGCCATCTTTTGAGACACGGTCACTCACAATATTTTGTTTTTCTCTTATAATTTTTAAATATGACGTTTTACGAAATTACGCATATATTGCCGTGACATCCTTATTCATATGTATATACATGTGTAATTTAAAATCGCCATGAAGATAGATATCTTCCTTACCAATTACGCCATCTTTGATATATATTTTTTAATACAAATCATAGAAATTGCCCATAATGATTCACGTCGTGTTAATAATATTCTTTCAATACAAATTGTACAAAATTGCCCATAGTGAAGGAGATAGATATCTTCCTTTCCACCGACGTCAAGTTAATATTATTCTCTTAATCCATATCATAATAAATTGCCCATAATGAAGGAGATAGATATCTTCCCCTTCGTTGAAGTCATGTTAATATACATAGTAAATTAGCATTTGCATCCTGACATTTGTTCATTTCAACCACTTGCATCCCTGCAGTTTTAAAATTGCCAATGACCCCCTAATGTTTCATTTTTATATCCATTTGTATCCAAAACCCTAACACCGTTAGTTATTCCATTAATTCTTTTATAAAAAGATAAAATACCCTTAAGAATTAAAAATAAAAATAAAAAAACTGTAGAACCCACCTACATCTTCTTCTTCTTTGACCACCATAACCACACACCTACATCCACCACACCCATTAACACCACCACCCACCACCCATCAACGTCACCACCCAAACCTTCTTCTTCCTCTTTTCTCTACACCACTACCACCCATCGACACCACCACCCCCACCTATTGATGGCACCAGCCATCAACACCATGAACACCATAACCCACTCCACCCATGACCTACACACATCACCACAACCCCACTCCAACACAGCCGCCCCTCACCACCACAATAGTCGTCACCCACCATCAACCAGACCCGCTATAAACTCTAATTATCACTGTTCTAAACCCTCCATTCCTTCTCAGATCCACAATTTCAAGTTCTCTACCGGTGATGGGGTTGTTGTGGTGGTGATTGGCAGCTATGGTGGTGGGGATGGGGCTGTGGTAAGGGGTGGTTATGGTGGTGGTGATGGGAACTGTTATGGCGGCGATGGGGTGGTTGTGGTGATAGGGGCTGTTGTGGCGGAGACCAAGTGGTGGTGGTGGTGATGGTGATGGGGCTGTTGTGGTGACAACCGGGTGGTTATGGTGATAGGGGCTGTTATGATGGCCTGGTGGTTGTGATGGTGGTGGTGGTGATGCGGCTGCTATGGTGGTGGTGGTGATGGGGGTGGTGATTTGAAGAAGAAGATGTTGATGGATGAGACCCACAAGGTTTTTTATGTTATTATTTAATTTTAGTGGTAGTTTAGTCTTTTCAATAATAACTTTAACAGAAACATTAACAATGTTAGTCACTTAGACTCAAATAAAGATAAAAAATAAAATGACATAGACTCAAATGAAGATAACATGAAACGTTGGGGGTTAGATGGCAATTTTGAAACTGTAAGGATGCAAGTGGTTAGAATGAACAAACGTTAGGGATGCAAATGGCAATTTACTCTAATATATATTAGAGTTAAATGCATTTTACATCCCTGAGGTTTATATAAATATTATTTGAATCCAAAAGTTTAAATTTTGCCATTTGCATCCAAAAGTTTCACAAAAATTACTATTTGAATCCACTTAACTACTCCTAATTAAGTTTTTCCATCAAGTTTCCTAAATAGAGGTATTTTAGTCAAAACAATTAAAAAAATAAAAAAATCAGCTCTAAATGATAAGTTTTAAACGTTCAGTCTCCTTTGGTAATCACCATTGCGATTTTAATTACCAGGAATGATAGGTCAGCATTTCTTTCATTTCATCAAGAAAGGCATTCTGGACATCATATTATATAAAATAGAATATATGTATAACTAACTAAAAAATGATTTATTTCTAACTTTATAAAACATACAAACAAATATATATATATAAATAAACAAACAAGTCATATAATATAAATTATTTGAATTATAACCATAAAAGACAAATTATTATAAAACTATAAGAGCAATTCATAATATGAAATTAGCAGGCCATGAATAATAATCATAAAAACATCAATCATCGTAACTATAATCAAGCTTCAAACCAAAGAAATTTATGTTTAATTAATAAAAGGGAGAATTTCATATATATTCCTCTAAAATTGTTAAATATCATATATAACCAAACAAAATTTTAATATCAAATATATCCCTCTTAATTATTAAAATATACATATTTATTTTAATATTTTTTATTATAAATAACTTCTAATATGACTATTTACCTTATCTATTTATTTTAATGTATTTTATTTATAAATATTTATAATATATCGTTTCTTTTGTCTTTTCTTCTTTTTTATTCATATAAACCACATATATATATTTTATAAACTAAACATTAAATCATTTAACTTATCATTGTCTAACGAGGAACATTTTAGTGCTCAAAAAAATAAACTAAAATTGAATTAAAAAACCAAATTGATGAATGCAAAAAACGTAACCGAAGCAAGAAAAAAAAGTCTTCGTTTGCTTTTATTAACATTAAGTAATGAATTAAAATTAGGGGCACTAATAATAGTGATGGCCTATGAATCGAACATGAAAACTGGATGAAAGCAATGCGTGCTTTTATAATAATCATTTATGAAAACTGGATGATTGTTTCTCAAACATTTAATCAAGATTAGTGATTTTATGTTTACTCAAAAGTCACTTTCTTGTTTGTTAGGAATTGCTAGGACATGAGGAACTAAATCATAACTCGATCACTTGCATATTGAATATATGAAACAAATGTAGTGAATGTAATGGATGAACCTCGTGCAACCTTAGATATGAATGACGATCATGTAGGGCTGAATTGAATGGAGGACAAAGCGTCAACTATGGTAAGGCTCAATTGAAGATGAATTCTAAAGGGTTAAGATAAATTTTTTAGTTTATTTAGAAAGGTTAAACTTGTCATTAAATTAAAATTTATTAGAGAAGAATAGATTTGATATTAAAAGTTTATTTGGATATATATGATATT
>CM046426.1:43481158-43597712 GCA_025506505.1 Flaveria sonorensis | reverse complement strand
TGAATGAACAGTGCCATACAGGTTTTATTGCTGTTGGTACAAACAACTGCTTTGCTTCTCTCTCCCTGCAAATATCACTCTATTTCTTGATTTCTATGTGTGGGTGAAGATTGTGGTGGCCTTGTTGATGGAGGCGGACCGTGGCGGTTCGGCTATCATTACTGGCAAACAAGAAATGATCCATGCCGTTTAGTTCTAGGTTGGGATAGGTGGCTATAGTGGCGTGTCCGGTTGTTTTTGCCAGCTCACCTGTTTTAGAATGTCTTTTTTGCTGGTTCTCCTTTTAGAGGGCCGCTTTAGACGCCATTGGTGGTCCTACAGGCCACTTTAGGTGGCGTCTGTGCGTGGTGATGACCGGTGGTCACCCAACGGTTCTTTTTACCGCAACCATCATTTACCACCGTCTTTAGAACCACAACTCGTGACCTCTGCCCACTATCTATATCGGTCGTCCTTTAGTGGTTTAGGGTCGGGTGCTTGTCCTTTCTATGATGACGATTTTTCTCTATTTTCATATTTTGATGATGATGTGCGTGCCACATCTAAAAGTCATTTTGGTGCTACATTTGGTGTTCGTGGGTTTTTATTTTGGAATAGCAACACTTGTGTTTTTGTTTTGGGTTCTTTGGTTTTCTGTTTGCTCTTGGCTTGATGATGTTGAATATTTGGTTTCCAGCACTGATCTAGTGTTCATGGTTTTAAACTGTAATTTTATTATAAAATTAATATGGTTTTTGCCTTCCTTTTTGCTAATGATGATTTGCAGTCCACATCTTAGAGTTCTTTTGGTGATAGATATGGTTTTTGTATGTTTTCATTTCGGAATAGCAACAATCAATACATCTTGTTTGGGTCCTTTACTTTTTAGTTGTTGTTGGCAGAATGATGTTCAATTTTTTCTTTTTAGATTTGATTTAGGATTTGTGCTGTTTGAGGTGTTCCAGGTATTATTGTGATTGTGTTGACTGTCGTCCTTTAATTCTTCTTGGCTAGTCTCGTCTGATATCTGAGACACAGTTTGATGTTCGGCGAAATGGGCTCGCATTTGTGCTGATTGTGGACTTCTAGTCTATCGTTAGCGGTACGGTTTGCTTGCTTCTATTGAACAACCTGGTTCGTGTCTTTACTTGGTGATGTTGAGTTTAGTCTCATCCAATTTTAATTTTGGCGTTTTGGTGATAACGCTGGCCTAATCTAAAATGAGTTGATGAGATGAGCGAATTTCCATTATTAACTTTGTGTTTGATTCTGGTTTGTTGTTGGTGATAGCTTGGGTGCTAATATTTTGTTCATCTAAGAAGTAAAACTTGTACGGTACTATTTATTTCGTTCTATACTTCTATTAGTGCCTTTATGTGTGTACCTATATTATTGTCATAAAACTGTTGATTGCATTGTAGAGTCGTTGACCGAAACTCATGCAATGTGTGAGGTTGATTACCACTAGTTACAAACAATTTGCAATGGTGCGCTGGCACACTCATAAAGTATTGAAGTTGCTTTTCTTAATATAGTTCAATGTGTACAAGTGATTTAAGCACTAATGTACACTGATTCCAGCACTAAGTTACAATATGGCCCTTCAAATTAAACTACATCTATCCTTTATACCTAATACTATTACATTTTCAAATACTTTTTTTTCCAAGCTAGCTTTTGAGACACGGTCACTCACATATTTTGTTTTTCTCTTATAATTTTTTAAATATGACGTTTTACGAAATTACGCATATATCGTCATGACATCCTTATTCATATGTATATACATGTGTAATTTAAAATAGATAGATACTTCCTTACCAATTACGCCATCTTTGATTATATTTTTTAATACAAATCATAGAAATTGCCCATAATGATTCACGTCGTGTTAATAATATTCTTTCAATACAAATTATACAATTGCCCATAATGAAGGAGATAGATATCTTCCTTTCCACCGACGTCAAGTTAATATTATTCTCTTAATCCATATCATAATAAATTGCCCATAATGAAGGAGATAGATATCCCTTCGTTGAAGTCATGTTAATATACATAGTAAATTATCATTTGCATCCCTGACGTTTGTTTATTTTAACCACTTGCATCCCTGCAGTTTTAAAATTGCCAATGACCCCCTAATGTTTTATTTTTATATCCATTTGTATCCAAAACCCTAACACCGTTAGTTATTCCATAATTCTTTTATAAAAAGACTAAAATACCCAAGAATTAAAATAAAAATAAAAAAATTGTAGGACCCCTACATCTTCTTCTTCTTTGACCACCATAAACACACACCACATCCACCATCACCATTAACACCACCACCCACCACCCATCAACGCCACCACCCAAACCTTCTTCTTCCTCTTTTCTCTAAATCCACAACCACCCATCGACACCACCATCCACCACCCATTGATGGCACCGCCATCAACACCATGAACACATAACCCACTCCACCATCGACCTACACACATCACACAACCCCACTCCACCACAGCCGCCCCTCACCACCACAATAGTCATCATCCACCATCAACCAGACCCGCTATAAACTCTAATTACCACTGTTCTAAACCCTCCCTTCTTTCTCAGATCCACAATTTCAAGTTCTCTACTAGTGATGGGGCTGTTGTGGTGGTGATTGCAGCTATGGTGGTGGGGATGGGGCGTGGTAAGGGTGGTTAGGGTGGTGGTGATGGGAACTGTTATGGCGGCGATAGGGGTTTGTGGTGATAGGGGCTGTTGTGGCGGAGACTGTGGTGGTGGTGGTGGTGGTGATGGGGCTGTTGTGGTGACAACCGGGTGGTTGTGGTGATAGGGGCTGTTATGGCGGCTGGGTGGTTGTGGTGGTGGTGGTGATGGTGATGCGGCTGCTGTGGTGGTGGTGGTGGTGGTGATGGCGGTGGTTGTGGTGGTGTGATTTAAAGAAGAAGATGTTGACGGATGGGACCCACAAGGTTTTTTATGTTATTATTTAATTTTAATGTAGTTTAGTCTTTTCAATAATAACTTTTACAGAAACATTAACAATGTTAGTCACTTAGACTCAAATGAAGATAAAAATAAAATGACATAGACTCAAATAAAGATAACATGAAACGTTGGGGTTAGATGGTGATGTAGCGCACGTATGAAATCGAAGCTCAAACACGTTGATTCTGCGAATACACGTGATGTTCTTCACCAAACCCAAATCGACCCCAAAAGTCCCGAATTTGAAGAGACAAACTGTTATTTTCAGAAATGATCAAGTGTCCCTTCACATTACACCAAGACAACTTAAATAAGAAGATAAAATTCGAACGAGCCTAAAACAAACAACCATGGGCCAAACAGAAGCCCCAAACAAAATCGAAAACTAGAAAAAAACATAAAAGTGGCCCAAAAACCCATTTAGAGGCCTTATTTGGAAAAATAACGGGTTAACCACCTATGGCTGGTTACCATGACGTAGCCCTCGTTTCCACGGTCGTTTTGCCTTGTCGCACGTCAGAAACGGAGGCTTGTAGCCCAGGTTATGCCATTTCCGTGCCGCGTGGTCTTGGGCCTCAAAAAACATTAAAGCCCGGTCTTGGGCCCGCATCAGATGACAATTTTGAAACTGTAGGGATGCAAGTGGTTAAAATGAACAAACGTCAGGGATGCAAATTGTAATTTACTCTAATATATATTTTAGAGTTAAATGCATTTTACATCCCTGAGGTTTCATATAAATTATTATTGAATCTAAAAGTTTAAATTTTGCCATTTGCATCCAAAAGTTTCACAAAAATTGCTATTTGAATCCACTTAACTACTCCTAATTAACGCGATTAAGTTTTTCCATCAAGTTTCTTAAATTAGAGGTATTTTAGTCAAAACAATAAAAAAATAAAAAAATCAGCTTTAAATGATAAGTTTTAAGCGTTCAGTCTTCTTTGGTAATCACCATTGCTATTTTAATTTACCAGAAATGATAGGTCAGCATTTCTTTTATTTCATTAAGAAAGACATTCTGGACATCATATTATATAAAATAGAATATATGTATAACTAACTAAAAAATGATTTATTTCTAACTTTATAAAACATACAAAACAAATATATATATAATAAACAAACAAGTCATATAATATAAATTATTTGAATTATAACCATAAAAAATAAATTATTATAAAACTATAAGAGCAATTCATAATATGACATCAGCTGGCCATGAATAATAATAATAAAACATCAATCATCGTAACTATAATCAGCTTCAAACCAAAGAAATTTATGTTTAATTAATAAAAGAGAGAATTTCATATATATCCCTCTAAAATTGTTAAATATCATATATAACCAAACAAAAGTTTTTAATATCAAATATATCCCTCCTTAATTATTAAAATATCACATATATTCATTTTAATATTTTTTTATTATAAATAACTTCTAATATGACTATTTACCTTATCTATTTAAAATATCCAATATATCCCTCTCAACTAATTAAAATAACATATCTATTTATTTTAATGCATTTTATTTATAAATATTTTATAATATATCGTTTCTTTTTGTCTTTTTCTTCTTTTTTATTCACATAAACCACATATATATAATTTTATAACTAAACATTAAATCATTTAACTTATCATTGTCTAACGAGGAACATTTTAGTGCTCAAAAGAATGAACTAGAATTGAATTAAAAAACCAAATTGATGAATACAAAAAACGTAACCGAAGCAAGAAAAAAAGTCTTTGTTTGCTTTTATTAACATTCTAAGTAATGAATTAAAAATTAGGGGCACTAATAATAGTGATGGCCTATGAATCGAACATGAAAACTGGATGAAAGCAATGTGCGCTTTTATAATAATCATTTAAAAACTGGATGATTGTTTCTCAAACATTTAATCAAGATTAATGATTTTATGTTTACTCAAAAGTCACTTTCTTGTTTGTTAGGAATTGTTAAAACATGAGGAACTAAATCATAACTCACTTGCATATTGAATTATATGAAACAAATGTAGTGAATGTAATGGATGAACCTCGTGCAACCTTAGATATGAATGACCGATCATGTAGGGCTGAATTGAATAGAGACAAAGCGTCAACTATGGTAATGCTCAATTGAAGATGAATTCTAAAGGGTTAAGATAATATTTTTTAGTTTATTTAGAAAGATTAAACTTGTCATTAAATTAAAATTTATTAGAGAAGGATATATTTGATATTAAAAGTTTTTTGGATATATATGATATTTAACAACTTTAGAGGGATATATATGAAATTTTCCTTTAATAAAACGGGCAAAAATAACACGATTACTAGATCAAAATACATTAACAAGACAAAACAATAAAATACTATTATAGAGTCAAATCATAATTGCAATTATCAAAAAAGGTTAAACATATAAAAACCCTCACGTGAGTTGTTTTTTTATTTTGTAATTTTTTGATTAAATAACTCTCATGTTGAAAATTAACAGAAAAAGTTAACCGTGTTAGTATGTGTAGCCAAATGGATTCAAATGATAATTTAAGTGAAACCTTTGGATGCAAATGACAATATTTTAAACTTTTGGATTCAAATGATAATTTTTATGAAACCTGAGGGACATAAAATGCATTTAACTCTATATTTTAATACAAAGTTGGTAGAATTCAAGAGATGATCAAACCTTTAAATCACACTACAGGAATTAAGCTAACCTCAAGAAATCAATTGAAAATCAGGAGAATTAACTCCAAATTTGGAGCCTTTAATTTCTGCGTTATGGATCAGCAAAATTCAAGATCAGCAAAACCAACCACCATTCATGCATCCGCCCAGTGCGACGATCTTTCGGGCATTCAGATGTATCTCAGCGGGAATCCTTGGCTGATCAATAGTCGAAACCCCGTGGTAAGAAATCCCACATTTAAGATCTTTAGATTACCGATATGATAATTCTTTGAACGTCTGATATTGGTTGAATTGCTCGTTAATC
Source organism: Flaveria sonorensis (assembly GCA_025506505.1). NCBI lineage: Eukaryota > Viridiplantae > Streptophyta > Magnoliopsida > Asterales > Asteraceae > Flaveria > Flaveria sonorensis. The sequence goes on along the minus strand of CM046426.1, from coordinate 43,591,757 downwards.
TAGACCTGCTAATCTTGCTAATATCTTGCTCACCTGTTCCTGTTGACTTGACTTGACCGGTCAAGATTAATCCCTACAACACCTAATGGCCGGTATTTTGAGGTAGGATTGTATATAAGTTAATAGTTTGAAACTTAACTAGGGTTTTTGTTTGTTTGAGGATTATTGTTGCTAGTAGGAGATATCTCGTGTGGCACTCGAAGGTTTTGTGCGCTAACTATCCTAATACATAGCGGAATATTTCTAATAATGGTTAATTCTTCTTGATGCAGATGTCAAACACGCCCCTTCATGTCGCTGCGGGTCATAACAGTGTTGAAGTGGTTAAGTTTATACTAAACTTGGCTGGGCCTGAAACAGTTGATTTGGAAGCAAAAAACATGGTGCATACATTCTATTTCACATTAATTTTCATTTATAATGGGACCCACAAATGAAGATGAAAACGATGGTAACTATTGTTTTTTGTTTAATTTTGCAGTATGGAGAAACTCCATTGCATATGGCTGCTAAAAATGGTAGTAATGAAGCTGCAGAGCTTCTTCTCTCTCATGGGGCTTCCACTGAAGCCAAATCAAATGTATGTGTTCTATCTTTTTCTTATTTATTTTTCAAAATAATTAAACCATGATCACTTATGATAATGATTTAATCTTGTATGTTTTATATGTAGAATGGAATGACCCCATTGCACCTTTCTCTTTCGTACTCGCTCTTATCTGAAGACAACTCAACTGTGAAAACATTGCTCAAGCATAATGCTGATTCTAGTGCCAAAGATGATGTACTAATGACGAGCTTTTACTTTTTTAATGCACATGTAAATATGTTTAACGATTGAATTTTAGAGGTGGCAAAATGAATGAGTTGGGTAACTAAAACTTCAAAGTAAGGTTTTCGGTACGGAATCTTGGTATGAGCTAACCACTCTTTTTTCAAGCTTTTATTCTCTTAATATATTGTTATTGTTTCAAATATGAATTAAACATTACATTATTTGAAACACATTATACATATTTTTTTAATCAAATGATGGTTTCATACATTAACATTTGCACTTTAGGGATTGTGGTCATTTTGAACCTTTCTTTTTAGCCAGTTTACATGTTTGAGATAAAACTTTATCCGAATTGACCTGTCTATGGTATTAGGGATTTTTTTGCTAATGAATTCAAAACAAGTAGTTTTTAATACAACATTCACTTTCACCCCTTTTGACATTTTTGTTACAAGCCAACCTTTTCTCATTTGAGATGAAGCATAACCTAAATCACATGTTCATAAATAAATTGGTATTTTATGTTAAAGGGTCACTACATTATGGGTGCATGTCATAATGGGCATTCATTGATACGGGTTAATCATGTCGGTTGCCTTGATACACAGCTTATAAAAGTTTTTTTTTTAAAAAAAAAAAAAATAACGAGTGTATTGAATATAAATGAACACATCTCGCTTTTAATAAAAATTGATTTAAGAGGTTTTATGCAAGTTAAACAACATTCATAACCAAACATATCGAAATTGCCACCCATGAAAACATGAACCGACTCATTCATAAGTAGACCCTTCGTTAAAAATGCCACCTGTTAGTAATTTTGATCTGTATACATCTTCTAACCAGGAAGGTATGACCCCTTTGAATCATCTAGAAAAAGGATTTGGAAACGAGAAGTTGCGGGCTCTATTCAACTCTTACTTAGAAGAGCAAATAAAACGTAGAGCCTTCGAAGAATATAGTGAGAAAAAAGCTAAAATAGAGGAATTCGAAAAAGAATTTTCGAAATTTGTGGGACTACATGAGCTTAAGTTACAGCTAAAAAAATGGACTAAAGGGATGATTTTAGATGAAAGGCGAAGGGCCCTTGGTTTGGAAGTGAGAACCCGCAAACCACCGCATATGGCCTTCCTTGGCAATCCAGGAACAGGTGATTAAAGCCTTTTGTGTGTTTCTTTTATATTGTTTTTGTACTAGTGGACCTACGTCGAAGCCCTTTAGAGTCGGTAAAAACTAAAAAGTCATATTGGGTAGCAACGCTAATTTTTTTGGTTTAAGTTATACAAACATTCATTTTTATTGTTGATACATACTTTTATTTCTATCTTCTTGTATTTATATGTATGTATAGAGATCACTAAAAAGAATGAAAATAAATAAATGTATCTATAATAAATTCATTTTTTTTAAAGGTCCTGATATTTAGACACCCCTTCAATATATATCAACACCTTTAGAGAATGAAAGGTTATCCTAACAACTAATTTTTGTCTAAAAATACTAAAAACGTACTGTTTTTTTTTTAAGTTTTACTGTTTGTTTTAAAATTTATGTTGTCTAATTGAATTTTAATTTGAAATTTCTGTTGTTTGATTGAATTTTGTACTGTGTTTTTTTTTTAAATTTATGTTGTCTAATTAAATTTTATACTTACTAATTGGATTTTGTACTATCTTTTTGAATTTGTACTATTTGTTTTCTAGTGTCAAAAATTAACTCTGTAGTTAATGTGAATGGTGTGTTGTTGATAATAGATTCAAGTATAGGACGAGCCAAGTCTAATGTCATTATAATGAGTTCAATCGGAGTTCATTTGTGTCGGTTTTGAGGGGGAAAAAAATCTTCATATAGGGTGAATTACAAATAAGGAATAGATTTTGATAAGAAGGTTTAAAAGGATTTTTGGCCACTTGGAGATCGACTCAAACGAATTCTGATTGAACTGATATCAACAATTTTTTAATCAAAGCGTCCTATAGTCTGGATCTATTATTGTTGATAAATCATTCCCCCTAACTACAAATTAGATTTTGAACACATGTTGATGACAATAAATTTTAACCGAGTATATATTTTAAAAAGGACGATTCAAATTGGAAAAGACAACAAAAGATAGAAAAAAGACATTACAAATTTTAATAAAACAGCAATGATTAACAAAAATACAATTTAAAAAAATAAATAGGTACATTCTTACCCTTCTTATTTATATATAAAATCCTTATTCGGATGATATTTAGAAAACTTGATTAAGGAGGTTTTGCTTTGCATTAGAAAACATTTCAGATCACTTTCTGTTCAAGTCATTTAACATGTTTTGGTTTTAGTTAAATCTTTTACCTCATAAAACATAACTCTAATTATCCCCTTCTTATCCAATGAGTTTATGTTGCACTTATAGAAACCAAGATAGGCATGCGCATATGCTGAAAATAATTCGTAGTGTAAAAAGAGAAAAAAAATGCTAAATTGTAATTAATAAGGTTTCTCATTTTCTGTAATGGTTAGGGCATGCTCTGGTCTCTAGACATGACACTAGGAAGGGTAAAACTACAATTTCATAACATCTTACCTCATATATGTTACTTGTATGTATTCTATAGGTAAAACCATGGTAGCACGGGTTCTTGGAAAACTACTCTTTATGGTTGGAATTTTACCAACTGATAAAGTAACAGGTACAAAGAACCGATCTAGTTGGAGGATTTATTGGTCAAACAGGATCCAAGACTAGGGAAGTGGTGTGTATCTCTCGTTCTTACTTTATTTTAAATGTCGTTTAATTAAAGACCAAATTACCCATGAAAGAAAGTATGGATCTTTTCACACACTACCCGCCCAACTTTTGTCATGACCCTTTGAATCATATGACGTAAAGAACTAGTTTAAGGATTGATGGTGTAAAAGACCGAATTTCTCTTGATGGGAGGTATGGATCTTCACACATGTTAACGTTCTAACCTTCTTAAAGACCTAGTTAATAATAATCTACATAGAACTACTCTTTTAAGTTTTATGGTTCGAAAAGACTTAATTACCCATGATATAAATGGCACCAACCATTGAACTTTTCAAACAAAAAATTTCAAAAACTAAACTTTTAATCTTTTTATTGTATGAAAAGACCAATTACATTCTATGGTACAACTATTGACATGAACCCTTGAACATTGGGATGTAATGGATGCATAAGGTAGAGCAATATTTATCCTCATTAATATAGTTTCTTCTCTATCCCCATCCTCAGTCATTTAACTTCAATTCCTTTACTTGGACCTCCTATATATTTCAGTGAACTTATTTCCAATATTTGTGGCGTTAAAAGACCAAATTATCCTTACCGGATGTATGGTTTATTTTTTCACACATGGGATAGGCATAAAAGCAAATGAGCAACAACTTGAACCCCATACCCTAAAAAACTTTCCTAGTAACAATTTTTGGTGTAAAAGACCTAACAGCTAGAGGTTAATTATATTAATCCTTCCACACATGTCACACCACTCTGATGAATCCAATACTCCACAAAACTAATCTTCACTTTAAAATGCAGCTAGAGAACGCTAAAGGCGGGATCTTATTTGTGGACGAAGCGTATCGTTTAGTACCCTCAGGAGCATATAATAATTTAGATTATGGTTTGGAAGCACTTGAAGAAATTATGTCAGTGATGGATAATGGTGAAATAGTTGTTATTTTTGCAGGGTATACTGAACCAATGAAGCGGGTAATTTCTTCGAATGAAGGTTTGAGTAGAAGAGTGACTAATGTTTTCACCTTTGATGACTTTAGTAGTGAAGATTTAGCTAATATGCTTCATTTGAAAATGAACAATCAAACAATGGACAGTACCTTATACGGGTTTAAATTGCACCCTTTGTGTACCGTTAAAAACATTGCAGATTTATAGAGAGTGAAACAACTGAGAAACAAAGAAAGGAGATGAACGGAGGTTTAGTGGATCGTTTGTTGGTTAAAGCTCGAGAAAATCTGGATTTAACGCTCAGTTCAGATTGTTTAGATACCGAGGAAATCATGACAATCACTTTGGAAGACATACAAGGCGGGATCAGGCCTTTTTCAATGAATATAAGTAAAAAAAGGCATTCTTTATCGATCTATTCTATTTTGAAGAAGGGTCGTTTTAACTAGGGGATGTAAGTTGTTATTTTCTTCCGTATTTGTGATCTTTATGTCATCATAGCTGATGGAAATTAATGGAGTTTAGACTTTATTAACAATTTGCTTCTATGTCTCATTGAAATTTACATTGAAATATGATAATGGTGATCTATTGATGTGAATGCTATTGTTTTGATAAAAGTTTTTTTTTACTTATAGCTTTTTAAGATATTTCTTTTGAGTTTGTTGTTTAGTAGGGGTTAAATGTGGGCTAGAAGTGATAACGAGCATTTTCTCCTTATAATATTTTTCTTTGCATACACAAGACCTAACATTGCATCCACTTTCTTCTTCCCGCAATCCATTCAAGAGGTTGGTTGTTTCTACCATTGTTGATCGACTCACCCACTAGCGAAGTTGACCTTGCTGAGCTTTGACCACCATCCCCTATTGAGATTTTTTCATATACTCTCGGTGTTCATCAGCCCCAAAAATCATAGGCAATAAGAAGTTGTTGGAAGCATAAGTTTATCATATTATCTATTATGACTCTGTAAATGTATTAACGTGTAATTATGTGTAAACAAATGTAGATTTGGGTCTTGGGTCTAGTAGTATCCGATTATGTGTAATGTCTTGGGGTTGGGTTCCCGCCAACCACCACTTAAATCTATTATAACTGTCCTATGTGTAGGGTATACATACCCTTGTGTGTGCATAAGATAATAGAATGAATGTTTGTTAAGTTTCCTGCTTGTCTCCTGGTATTACTCTCATTCTCGTTTATACAACTTATATAAGGATTATATGATTAATCAAACTACAACATGTCAGCAAAGCCACGATTCAATGCATGTGGCAATGGTAATAACTTGTTCAATTTGGAATATGCATATAAGCAAGGAATAATCAATGGGTGTGATGGTTCTTTCTTCTTTCCCTTGTTATTTGTAGACCATGTGGATTGCAGGAAAGATTGGGTAGACAGTGATCAGGAGGATCACAAGGATGAGAGCAGTTTAGACTCTCTTTACATCAAGTTGTTTGACTAGAACATCAATAAAAGATCATCGACAAAGAAAAGGAACGATGCCCCACAAGGAATTTAATCGACAGACAAAGAGTAAGATCATTTATGCCGGTTACCCTAAAGGGATGTGTTGTAGTTATCCCAACAAGCTCTTACACTACCAACAAGATTGCGAAGATAAAAACGTAATAATGAATATTTAATCAAAGTGTTTGAACCCTGAAATGATCATGCATGCCAATTGAAGTAGTGATATATAGTTTTTCTGGTTGGAAATATACCAAGTGTTGATGAGTGCAGATGAAGGTTCAAGAAATACGGATACAAGAATAGGCTAAGTGTTTGTTCAACAGCATTAGTATTTGCGGGTGAACATAGACAAATGCGGATGAGTATTTGTCTACCCGCATAGGCTTATGTGGGTGAAGTAAAGCAAAGGCTTATGCCTAAACAAAAAAATAAGGCCAAGGTAAGTTTGGTTCGAATGTACCATGCAACTGCTCAAACAATTGAGGACATCATTTGGGGTTGAAGGAAGGGCAGCTGGGTACACCCAAGAGTATTTTAGAGGTCAAGTTAATGTTTCAGTTCATAGTAATGATGCCTCTTATATAATAGATGATGTATATTATGTACCGATTCTAAAAAAGAATATCCTTAGTATACATCAATTAGCAAAGAAAGGTTACAGAGTTTTTTTTTGAAGGAGATACTTGTTATATTGAGAATGCAAGCATGCAAGAAAGTTTATGGTAGAAGATGTTCAAGAAAATTATGAGAAACTTGAAGGAGATACTTGGCATAGTAATAATAACAACCACTATGGATGTATGTGCTAATAATCAAAGTAACCTCATAGATCAACAAAGACAACCAATACGAGAAGAAAGTGATCCACGCATAGATTAAAAGAAAATGGTAGAAGATGTTCAAGAAAATTATGAGAAACAAAATTAGGGAACAAGTTTGAGGATATCTATATCGAATCAGACAAGAACAATTCAAGAATCAATAAAGATAAAGGACCAATCTTGTATCCAACATATGTACCCACACTACAAGATTGTGCTACAATCATGGATTTGTTAGACATAGCAACAAAGGTAGAAGAACATAAAAATGAATTTGAGGCAGAATCTGATAGAATAGTGCAATGGTTCATTACCAGTTTCTTAAAAATTTGAGAACCGAGTCCCATGTCACAGAGATACATATTCGGACATCATGTTAATTTAATGAACTTATGCATGAAAGTTTAGAAATAAGGTGGATAGAAAGGCATCACATAAAGACAGAAGTCATTACACAAATGGGGTATGGATTAAAGACTTTGAATAATGAATATCAAAACAATCTTATAAAGTCCATCAAAATTCTGTAGCTAAGGTATCTAGAAATGTTAGAATGGTACCACTTGAAGTATAAAGCAAGAGAGCTTATCGTGAAGATTGAGAGGGGAGTAACACTAAGTCGATCAAAGAACAAAAGGCTTGGACAGATGCTGATTTACCACCTAAGAAGAGGTTGGAGATCAAATAAATGTGAAAAAAAAAGTGCTAAACTCAGGGGGAGATTGTTGGAAGCATAAGTTTAGCGTATTATCTCGTATGACTATATAAATGTATTCATGTGTAATTATGTGTGAACAAATGTATTCGTGGGTTTAGTGGTAACCGATTATGTGTAATGATTGGCGCCGGGTTCCCGTGAACAGCTACTTAACTGTCTTATAACTATCCTACGTGTAGGGTTTAAATACCCGTGTGTGTATAAGATAATAGAATGAATGTTTGTTAAGTTTCCCGCTCATTCTCTAGAATTAAGTTCATTCTCGTTCATACAACTTATGTAATGATTCTATGATTAAATCAAACTACAACAGAAGCTTGTTAGAAACCTATTTAGTGGGTTAGGCTCCAAGAACAAGATGAAGAAGAGACATTAATTTGGTTTAGAGTTTCTCATAAACATTCATTTATGACTGAATTAAATCTATGAAATTCCTAGATTAATGAACAAGAAATAAACAAAAAAAGCCCTTGATGGAAGCATGGGTTTACATGCAAAACTGAAACAACTACAATAATAAAATAAAAGAGATCATGTTGATTAGTAGGACGTTTCCAAGGGTAACATGCAATTAAAAAGACATTTATCATCGTATCAAAACAACCATGTAGGGATAACAACTATAGCTACGGCATGTATCGTTGTTATAAAGAGTGATATAGCGACTCGTAGTTATTATAGTGTGTTTTTGACCAAAGTTTTTTTGTGAATAAACTTGGCGCATTTTTTAAACCTGTTAGTGATGACATGTCGCGTGATACTGCCCAGGTTTTTTCCATTTCTTTGATTACTAATAAATTCTAATGAAATAAAAAATACTCTATCTGGTGGTAATTCTGGATCAAAAGACTCATGATCATCATTACCATAGCTGCCTAGACCCAAGCTTGGCTTTGAATCTCGCTGCACGTGCCTCCTCTCTGGCTGTAATTGCTAAATACATAGAAGTTATCTAGTGGTAATAGTGTATCAAAAGATTATAGATCATCATCACCATGGCTTCCAAGGCCCAAGCTTAGCTCTAAACTCTAGCTACTCAGTGCTTCCTTTCTGGCTACAATCGCCAAATCCCTAGAAGTCATCTTCTTCTGTCCTACCTGTTGGTGTGGCTTATGATATTTGTTAATAGAGAAATAACAGAGAGAGTTTTGTTGCTGACACTATTTTTAACACTCCATACATTATACTACCAAACAAGTACATATAAAGAAAGGCACCACGTCATGCAACGTGGGTAAAAGAACTAACCAACTACATACTACAAACTATAGCATACTACCATGGTCTAGTACCCGCTAACACACTACTCAATAATAAAAAATAAAAATACTTTCTGCTGCAAATTAAACCAAAACAAAAAATAACCACTAGATCAAGTAATGACCCGTCAAACACTTTTGAACCATTCAACCAATGTTTAAGATCCACTGCTCAAGCTTTGACTTTTTCTGACATATTGAAGCCATCAAGATTGATTAACTTACACTCACCTCCTTAATCTTGATGTTAACCAATTTTTTTTAATTAAAGTAAAGTCCGTTCTTCCAATTGAATCAAGTTAGCTTCTTTCTCTTTGTCTTTTCATTTTGTACACTTGTATGCGAAGTGTCCAAACGATCCACACTAGTAGCATCTAAACCCGCTTTTATCTCCTCGACCCGAGCCCCTTCCACGTCCTCTATCCCCTCTTCCGGATACTCTTCCTTGACCTCTTCCCCGTCCATATTGCTTATTATCATACTCACTATTAGTCAATAAAAGTTGTCCCCGATCTTCTTCCTTTTCATCATGACTTTTGATCATTTCATCATATGCTTTGAGTCTTCCCACCGCTTCTTCAAAAGGCATTTTTTCAAAATCCAAGTATTACTCGATGGAAGCAACAATTGGTAAGTATTTCTTTGGGGCTGAATTGAGAAGCTTTCTCACGACGACCTCCTCTTCAAGATTTGAACCGAGACTTTTAAACTTTGCTACGATACCACCTATCTTTCCAGAAAAATCATTAATCGTCTTGTTCTCATTTATCTTTAGCATTTTCAAGTCGCTCCTACGAGTTTGCAATCATGCCTTTTGGACTCTGTCGGCTGCTAAGTATCGAACCCAGATTGACTCCCATACGTCATTAGCGTCTTTATGTTTAGCAACCTGCAAAAGAATATCTTCAGGTAATGTTGAGAAAATAATAGCTTTTGTGGTATGAATTTTCTTTTCCTCCACGGTTGCTCCGGTGGCAGGGTCTATCGCCTCCCAATCGCCTCCCAAAGACCATATGCTTTAAGTATCGTCTCGACTAAGATCACCCATGATGTGTGGTTTGTCTCGGTTAACTTTGAGCATTGAAGAGATACGTTTCCTTGCTCTCGAACCGTCACTACTCCTGTGTTTTTTGCCATTTCTTGCTAAATACTTGATTAAATCTTTCTATCCACTACTAGGATTTCTTGCTTTTTACTTGCGCCTCTTGACTAATTCAAACTTCCTATTGATTGACCAAAACTTTCTGATTGAGATCCTTGCTACTTCTTTTCTTTCATAGCCTGATCACATAAGATGATGATAGGCCTTTGCTTGCTTCTGCTGCTTCTAGCGTCCGATCATGAAGATAGGATCAGTTCTTGAAGTTTCATACGAGCCCAAGGTACGAGCCTAGGGTTGTGACACCAAATGTTGGTATGGTTTATGATATTTGTTAATAGAGAAAGAACATAGAGAGTTTTGTTGTAGACACTATTTTCAACACTCCATACATTATACTACCAAACAAGTACATATAAAGAAAGACACCAACGTGGGTAAAAGAATTAACCAACTACACGCTACAGACTATAGCATACTACCATGATCTAGTACCCACTAACACACTACTCAATAATAAAAAATAAAAATACTTTCTGCTACAAATTAAACCAAAACAAAAAATAACCACTAGATCAAGTAATGACCCGTCAAACACTTTTGAACCATTCAACCATGCTTAAGATCCACTGCTCAAGCTTTGACTTTTCTGACATATTAAAGCCATCAAGATTAATTAACTTACACTACCCTACCCTGTTGCTCTATGACATCATAAGCTACATATTGAGTGTCATATAACTCCTCCCTCATATTCTCAACCATGGTTAGTCTCTCATTAGTCTGCCCTAGTCTCTTTTTCATGTATAGATGAAAGCTATATAGCTCCATAGAAACCTTAGTGATCATTGAAAAGCTCCAGTTCAATGCTATAAATGTTCGATCTCTAGAGAAGGTGTTTGAGGCTTTCGCTCAGCAGCCTTAATGTGACCACCCTAGGCAAGCTAAGTGTTCTTCTTAGTAGTCTCCTAGTTGGATTGGAGCAGGTGCTGGAACCGGTGCAGCTATTGGAACCAAAGGACTATCCTCACATGTAGCCCACTCATAATTAGATAATAGAGCATAGGTGGGATGTTGGTTGGCAACCTCTTCACTATTCGAATTATAGTGCTTAGACGGGTCTGTGTCGTCAGATGTGGCACGGTAGCGTCCTGTGATGTAGCATCAAGCATTGGCCTCGTTGATGACATGACTAAAATAATACATTTGTGAAATTAGATAAGTTACGTGCTCTAGTGTTCTAGAATTCTAGTGTTCATTGAACTTATAGTTATAGTCTATGGGATCTATCTAACGATCCTAATTCTCTATAACCAATATGTCACACGTGTCACAAATGGCAAAATCATGAAAATGCAACTTAATCGGATGTCTTGAATACATAGTACTTAAGAAAACATAAATTCAAAGCATGCATTCAGAATAAGATAGGAAACGTAATATTAGGGTATAAGATTTAAAGATTCTAAAATATTAGCCTAAAATCATAAGCTTATACGAAGAAAATCTTTTTCTATAACCTAGCCGCGGTATATTTACTTTCTTTGTGGTACCTCCAGACTAGTCACTAGGTATATCTTCAAAATTAGAATCAGGAACATTGCAAAAAGTACCTTCGGTAGATGAATCTAAAGAAAAGTCATCTAAATTTTGGCACATCATTTTTGTATAATCCTTTCACCCTATTTTCGAACACATCTAATTTACTCTACCTCCTTAGTATTATCTAAACCATCTATCTAAGTCTTTATTCAAATCATCAATCACCGACTCATTTTGATTGAATATGTAATATCCTTTTTGTGTTGAGCTTCCAACTCTGGATCAATAGGTTTATAACCCTCTAACTCATCTAGTCTGGCTCTGTGGCTTTATTGAGATTCTCCAGAAGGTCCTATAATGCTCCCTCGTCCTCCCTCAGGCTTGTCATCATCACCATCATCATGATCTTTCTTCTTAAATTCATCATCTTTTACACTGTCATCATCATCATCATCAATCACCTCCACCACCACCACCATCATAATCATTCCTATTCTTTAACTATCCTCTCTGTGTCTTCAGGCAAAATCTATACATGCTTAGTAACATTCTACGTAGTCATAACATTCTCTTTCTCAATGTTAACCTCTTATACCTTCTTAACTTCTTTCACTGGCTCATTTACAATCTCTCTTTCTTTAACTATAGTCTCTAACGTAGATGGTTTCATCTAAGCCTATAACCCCTCAACATAACCAAACAAAAACTTAATCTGACTTTCCAAATCCTTAATCCTTATCACCATCACTTGGTTATCAATCTATAAATCTTTTACTTTCTTAGTCTTCAATAAGGAATCCTTCTCAAGATCAACTACTCTACTTTAAAGCATCTGTACATTCATTAATGTCTCGGTTGAAGTATCTTGTCTTTGAAAAGGATCAAGTGGAGTATTTTGAAGGATATCTTAATGGAAATCTCTAGAGTAAACCATATGACACGGTGGGGTAGAAAATCTTGATGCTGAAGTTGTTGTTATGGTAGAAACTACATCTACAACTGTAACATCTTTAGAAGCATGTGCAACATTTAATGTAACCAGTGTATCATCCATATGAACGTCAATAACAGATGTGTATCATCCATTTTTTTTACTTCTCATGGTGGTAGGAGAATTCTAGGGCATATAATCTTTATCAATGTCATCCGCAGTTATCTTAGGAATACTTGATTGTAGAGGGGCCACAAGCCTCAACAAAAATATATAACAACCACCCATATTCTCTCTTCATCTATAGTTGAATAATCAGTTTTAACATTCATTTCCACAATGTCCTCTTTAATAGCATTCCCTTTTCCTTTACTCAAATTACCCGAATTGTTAATGACAATCTGTGATGATTGACCAATAGGTTCTATGACATGTTGCTGCTATTATGCTGCATGTGGTTGTTGTTCTAGTAAATCTTCTTGAATCTACGAATATCTACCAAGTTTGGAAATTTTTTTTCCATTTTGTGCAATCTCCGTTATAGACAACATACATGAGACAAGAACTTGCTTCGTAATCATAATAGTTAAGGCATAAGTCTTTTTTACTGTAAAACCATGATGAAATGTATTCAGAATCATCCACAGAAATCGAGTATATAACAAAAACTTCTTGGCCTCTTCCCCATCTTCGAGAAAATAACCTTTGAGACGTTGAACGTATGGTCTTTAATAAGTAAAATCATCATGAAAGAAAAAGTCTTGCTCATACTATCCATGCCGACCTTCAGACTGCTCAAGCAACACATAAACACATGAAAAAGGTATTTATAGTATGGTGGAAAGTATTTCTTTTTAAGAGATGGATAGATATGCTCATATCCCATTCTGACTAGGCAGTCACCATAATTTGATCATCAACCTTGATTGGAGTGTTGACAACATCACCAAGTTGTACGACTCGATTCACTATCTTAGTAGTGATAGTAATGCCTTTCCATCAAACTTTGGCTCGAATACAGACAGCCTCCTAATTATTTGGAGGCGGTCTTCTAAAACTCTTAGGATGAGTTCCCTATAAGCAGGAACATGTGTGGAGATGACATAGAAAACATGAGAGTTTCTCAAACTTTCTATCATCAATCCAAATATGCTTTTATAAGTTTTCGCAAAACCAATAAGTTTTCGCACTTTTATAAGTTTTCGCAGAACTATAAGTTTTTGCAGAACCTATAAGTTTTCACAAGAAAAGACTTATAATTTTCCCATGTTTTAATTTGACTCATCAAGTTTTCACATTTGTTGAAAACATTTGAAAGTTTGGGCATAATTGAACTAGAAAGTGAAAGTTTTCGCATGTCTGTTCATCTTCTCGAGAAAGTTTTCTCAAAAAAATTTGTTTAAAGAAAAACAATCTTTCTGTAGTTTATTTGTCTAGATTACAAGTTCAAAGCCCAAATTACCTATTCTATAGTGTTCGACTAAGCCTATTAGTTAAGCCTAAATAAATTTTATCCATTTTAATCTACCTATTAACCTAATCCTAAGTTCAGTTGACTTAAAACTAATAAAAATTGAGAATGTAATGGTCAAAGTATGATGTTTTTGCAAACCATAAATCTGTCCAATTCAATTTAAAACATCTTATTCAAATTTCAAAAATAAACCTGTCTATATGCATGTAACTAAAGCATCAGGCTATAGTCTAAATGCAATGCAAATGAAATGCAAATTTATTTTAGTTTGCTATAACCTGGCTCTGATATCAATTTGTCACAACAGGCCCCTAATACCACCAATATTGTCCGCTTTGCGCACTAGGAGCTCACGGATTTGCTTTTGGTAGCCCAAGTGAAACTTTCCCAGAGAGGTCACCCATCCCTGGACTGCTGCCACCTGAGCACGCTTAACTGTGGAGTTCTCCTCTTATCCACACCAATACGCCCAACACGTATTGGTGATATTAGATGCCAGACATTATTTATGAACCAGGAATCTCTCATGTCCACGACCAATGTGGGATTTATGTAGGGTGTTACAGTTTCCTTTTTTGTTTCCTCCTTCATGCGTTCACAAAGCTTATTTTGCAAGTCTTGTGCTCTCTAGTGTAACCCTAGCCACAATCACTCTTTTTCATCTCACTTTTGACCATCATCATCAATAAAGCCTCCATTCAAGATTTTTTTAATAAGTGTTGGTTAATAAGTGTTGAATCTTATCAATATCTAGTCATTTACGTGTTTTTCGGTAAGCAAACTGTTTTTTTGATGATTTTGGTTCTTATATATTCATGTTCTTAATATCAAGAAATATCCATCTACTCATGTTATTGTGGTTTGATTGTGAAGGAATCACGTGGTTGAGGATTGGTTCATCAAGTTTTTGTAAAACCCTAGTTTTATATTTGTTCTTGTGATTACTTGTTTTAATTTGTAATCTAATCTAAGCTAATCCTTATGAACAAATTTGGATATTTTCAAAACATTAAATTGTTCTAATGGACGGAATGGATGTGATTTAACGTGAATAGATTGAATCTCGGATGTTAATCGACAAAGAACATGAAGGAAAACGATTAAACATTATAAACAAAATGGAACTGAAATAAATGATAAAATTAAGGTCTATGTCTATTATACATCAAATTGAATCTTATCAATATCTAGTCATCTACGTGTTTTTCGGTAAGCAAACTATTTTTTGATGATTCGGTTCTTCTATAATCATGTTCTTAATATCACGAAATAAGAATCATCTAATATTCATCTACCAATGTTATAGTGGTTTTTGACACTCCGTATTTTTCAGGTTAACGCCGTTTCTATTATCTAAACTATTTCCGTCACTGGGTATTATTAAGTTCAATTTTAATAAATACAATGACAATTATTATTATTATTATTATTATTATTATTATTATTATTATTATTATTATTATTATTATTATTATTATTATTATTATTATTTAAACTTCAATTATGATTAATTCAATTTTAATAAATGCAATTACAATTATTATTATTATTAATACTATTATCTAAACTTCAAAGTAACTTAAAATAAAATAGAGTTTGATTATGCAATTTAGGTGAATTAGAGGGGTTAGTTGTCTTAAGTAGCAAGGCATAACCTCCACTTATTAACTGTGAGTCCCATCGATTCCAATCCCTACAGTCAACCCTAGAACACCCTCCCTCACGGCAGCCCCTCTTCAGCAGCCCCTCCGCCTTTACGCTGCTCCGACAGCCCTAGTCTCGTAATCGTGAACCCCTTGACTCGACCACTTTGACCGGCGACCTAGCTTTGGTAGCCCCTTCCTTCGCGACCGAGCACCTCTGACAACTTCCTTCATTGTAAAACACGATCTCTAGGCCACGTCATCTATCCGGCAACCGCGAGAACCAACCGAAACAGCCTCGTTCGGTACGGTTTTTCTCATTCTTTGATCTGTGTTCGTTCCATACGGTTCTGAGTATTCGGTTACGTTTTCGCGTATGATTGCGTGTGGGTTCAGTGGGCTGTGGAAATCTAGTTGTGTGTGTGGGATGCGTATGCGTATGGCAGTGTATGTGTGCATGTGTGGGCTGCTAAGTGTATGTGTATTTGTGTGTGTAATCAGTGTGTGTTCCTGCATATGTGTATATATATATATATATATATATATATATATATGTATACGCATGTGAACGTGTGAGTATGTGTGCGCCGTGGGTGTGTCTGTTGTGTGTGTGTATGTGGAGACGTGTGCGTGTTTATTATATGTATGTATGTGCACCTTCTGCAGTACATGTGTGTGTGTTTATTATGTGTGAATTGGTGATGGTGGTATGTGTACATCATGAATGGGAGTGGTGCATGAAGGGTATAATATGCATTTATATTATGGGTGTATGTGTATAATATTTTTTATATGTATGTTCTTTGTACGGATATTGGGGGCATATAACATATATGATATTAGGGTAATATATATATATTATACGTGCGTGTTTCGTTTGGGTCGTTATACGGTTGTGATTATGTAAATGACGTCTTATGAGTCGTATGGGTCTTATTATTATGAGTCATATGGGTCTTATTATTATGAGTCATATAATTAAAATGTATAAAGAGTATTTTTTTATATACATGAATTAGTACGTGAAAATATTTGGGGTTTATACAGTTGAAGTGAATTGGTGTTTGAGTGTGCTAGCGTGTGAATGGGAAAAACCGATAACCGACACCGTAATCGAGTCATGTAACGCGAAACCGTAAAATTTTTATGTTCATAATTAATAATTAATATTAATTATATATTAACTGAAATTCAGGTTATTCGGAAACCTAACTTCCCGCTCTCTACATTATCTTACTCGTTGTGCATACGATGTGAGTTTACAGCCCCACTTTCATACTATACTCCCTTTTAGGGAGAGAAACATTTTGTTTTTCATAAACTGTGTGGTACTTTAGATTGGTAATACTGCATATACTGGTTTACTATTGTGATACCACAACGCCTCAATTGGACCATTAATATGGTATTAGCGAGGTGATTGTTAGTAGATCTACTGGGTTTGACAAACCCCGCCCTGGCTAATCACGCTAGCTTGACTGGAGGTCAAACGGTTGAATGGTTAGCCTGTTTTACTGTGCTTGGTCTGGCATCCACAGCCGGGGCATTCATTACATTATTACTGTCAGTTCGGTCGCGAAATTCATACACATAGTGACTTGTTGTAGGCTAGCTACCTACTTATATGCTTTGATTACTGAATCCGGATTTCATTAATATTACTTACTGTTTACTGATAAACCTGTGAACTCATCAGCCTTGTGTTGACACTTTAGCATGTTTCTTTCAGGTTCTTAAGGTGCGCACGATTAGGAGCATCTCACTAATGCATTCATCATCGTTGGGTCTAATGAACGATTTATAAATTTCTATCAATTATACTTTATTTGGTTTGTGCGTGTGTGCGCCATTTGATTTACAAATTATTACGCTTTCTCAATTATTTTCACGTTTACATTATTAAATTTGTTTTTAGGAATTTCAAATGTTAACGATCAATTATGTTTTGTAATTGATGCGTCTTTTGGTGTAACTAGCGGCTGAGATCCTGGTATGTCACGCGCCTAACGGTAATACCCTGTTTGTGGAAATTGATGGTGTGACAGATTGGTATAAGAGCCAATGGTTATAGCGAACTAAATTAAATTTGCATTTCATTTGCATTGCATTTAGACTATAGCCTGATGCCTTAGTTATACACACGTAGATTATTAAGTTATACTTGCTTGGGATTTGCTTGCTGTGGTATATTCCTGTGAGCATTCGGCTACAGGAATGACATATTCATCTTTTCATTCTAAGCTTACGAGAAAAGGCCAGTTCGTGCTGATCCCCCGCTGTTACATCTGGTTACTTCGTACAAGTGAGACTTCGAGTTACTATGAGTCACGAGAAGGTTACTTACGAATTACCTGTACCTTACCTTTTACATTATACCTCTGGAATTGGATACAGTATCCTTTGTACTAGACTTGGATGGTTCATCGGGAGCATGTCCTGCCTCTTGTTAAATGTTTTCTCGGACGAGAGATACTTCTGTCATACTTTCTTTACCTATGTTATAACTTCTCCCCTACCCTGTGAAGCAGACAATAGCTACAATGGTGACTACTATAGACATTGGGAGACAACTTATCAGCGTTTACGTACGATAATGCTAACTTACCCATCTGACTTGAGTACATCGACGGCCTCTCGCCCAAGTGAATACTTTCCCAACCGATTCCTTCGTACAACCTTGGTTAATTGACCCTTGGTTTGATGCAATATCTTTGATACTGCTATCATTGATAACACTCTATACGTGACATGGTATATTAGCTTGGATAAGAGGAACTAGGGGAGATCATGCAAAGCAAATTACCATTACGGGTGCACACATAATTGTAATTTTTCATGCATGAGAAGTCTAGCGTACCCTGTCGGGTGATAACGGTCATAGTCGGTACAAATTTTCATTTCTATACTTTGGGACAGGAGAATCTCGATCCTTATGAAACTTCACTATTGGTATGGAAACAATTTGTTTCTCTTTCGTGCTTTATTTCCTTCTACATCTAGATGGGAAGGGTTGTTCCCAATCTGACTGATTTGTTTGAATTTTGATATCTGGTTGAATTGATTGTAGACGTACTTACAATTTGTTTTATCAAACATTATTATTTGAATATTTAGTTGGATGTGAATTGTTCTTTAATTGCTTATACTTAAATGAAGTTAAATATGTTGGATATTTGCTTATTTAGGAATGTTGTGATTATAAAGAATGTTTGGACGCAACCGTGGAAGTGGAAGAGTTAGTACTAATATGACGGCTACTGAATTGGTAGCGTTAATCAATCAACATGTCACTGCGGCCCTAGCAAACCAGCACCCTCCGCAACCAAATCCTGTTGGACAACCGGCTTGCACCTACAAGTCCTTCATGGACTGCAAGCCTAATCCATTCAAGGGAACTGAAGGAGCAGTGGGACTACTCTGCTGGCTTGAAAAATTGGAGTCTGTGTTCGAGATGTGCAACTGCCTTGCTGAGAGTAGGGTGACGTTCAGGTTATTCGGAGACCTAACTTCCCGGTCTTTACATTATCTTATTCGTTGTGTATACGAGGTAAGTTCACAGGCCCACTTTCATACTATACTCTCTTTTAGGAGAGAGAAACATGCTGTTTTTCATAAACTGTACGGTACTTTAGATTGGTAATACTGCATATACTGGTTTACTATTATGATATATCAGGATCAGTGATCTAAGTTTGATCAATTAGAGTTGAATCACAGCGGAATTAGAGCAAGAATCAAGCAAATATAGCAAGAACACAATAAATATTCAATGGAACAGTACACGGTTATATAGAAATAGGGTTTTCTGCAAAGGGATAATAACATTCATGCACACATGCTTCGGTATGGCGGCTGCTAGGTTTTTCTAAGCTGCACCGATTACAATTAGGTCAGCATTCCTTATATAAAGGAATGTGACGTCTGCTGATGTCACTTGATAGTGACGTCTAACAGAATTATTACAAACTACTGAAAGTAAGCAAACTACTGAGAATGTTCACAACAACTGAGAACATCTCAGAGTATTCTAAGTACACAAAGAAACATAAAACTACTGAAACTACAAGTACAGAAAAGAAAATACAACTACTGAAAGGAAACCATCACAACTACGGAAGAGGTCTTCTTCAGCTGTTGTGACAATCATCTGAAACTTGGTCTTCAGTCTTTGTCTTCAGCTCTTTAACTTCAGACTTTGTCTTCAGCTCTTTAGCTTCAGACTTTGTCTTCAGCTCTTGTCTTCAGACTTTGTCTTCAGCTCTTTCACTTCAGACTTTGTCTTCAGCTCTTTCACTTCAGACTTTGTCTTCAGACCTTGTTATCAGCTGATGTCTTTAGCTGTTGCAGACTACTTCAGTTGTTGTAATGTCCGTGGGACTTAAAGGTTTTTCTGATCAGGCTCATTGGTTCTTTTGGTCCAACAAACCCCCCTGAACCAATGCAGCCAAAACCTTTAAGCTTATTGAGGTCCCACTTATTCTTGGCAGACACTCTCTTGATCAGCTTTAGAGATATCAGATAAGCACAGGCCAGGGAACAGGTTTCAGTAGATGTGAATGTCAAAGGATGGAAGGGAACTCTGTCTTGGGGAACTGGACACAGAGCCGTTATCCCAACCATGAAGCCTACTTCCCATTGATGAGTCTATAAGACTCTCTGACGTAGGCCTCAAGGAGAACAACTTGTTCCTCCTTAGTGAGTTCTTCTGCTTCTCCTTCGAAGAAGAACTCTGGGCCATAGTACTCTGATAAGTACTTTATCGTCTTTCCATTTTTCAACTCAACAGTTGTTATCTCTCTGTAAGCAAATTCATCTGGGTGAGTCCCTTCTAATAACAACTGGAGTTCATTTTTCTTGATCTCTTCAAGCCTCTTGTATAACAACCCCTTCTTGACCATTTTGTTCTCCATTAGAGTTTGAGGGGTCATCTTTGACTTGTAGGCTCTCTTGAAGTCTTCAAGTATTTCCCAGGGTGAGACTACAATGGCCAACATAATAGCAGCATCTATGGTCTTTCTCACTTGGCCATTGTATCTACTTGGTATGGATTTCTTATGAATTCTAGAACTAACCCTGGGGTCTGGCCAAATCCTTACTCTCTCCTTTTGATATTGAAAGGTATACCTGAGAGCATACAGCCTTTGAGCGTGTTTCTTCATGGCTTGTATAGATGATGACTGAGGAAACTCTTTGTCAATCATCTTCAAAAGTTGCTCATCGTGCTGTTTCTGCTGTTCTTCTTCTTCAATCTTAACTTTCACCATTTGCCTCTGAAAGTCTGGTGTGATCATTTGTTGACTTCTAGGCTCAGGTAATTTTAGAACAGCAGAGATTGGCAGACTATCTTCTTCTTCATCATCTTCTTCTTCTTCTACCATCCTCAAACCCTTCTCCTCCTTCTGGGTGCATCACTGGATGTGGTTTGAGGTGGTTTTTGGGGTAAGGGAGTTGGTTTTGAGGGTTGAGTTGATTTGGAGAGTTGTGGGGTTGGTTGTTTTTGAGAGGGAGTTTGGGAAGGCTGATCTAGCATTTTTATGGTGAGTTTGGCTTTGGAAAGCTTGGCCATATCAGTTCTCTTCCCAGCACCTGCTTCGTCTAAGGCTTCTATAATCAACCCCTTATTGAATTCTTCAGAAGCACAGATTCTTGTGGTTATTGCCAGAATACTGTCTCTGGTCCATGATTTAATCTCAATTAATGATTTTCCCAAGTATTTTGCAATAAACCTGATCATTATCTCCAACCTCTCCCTTTCCATCACACTATAACTGGCCCATCTTTCTTGTATCTCATTAATCTCCAGCCTTCTGATCTCAGTGTCTAATGTGGCTGTATCAAAGCCCTGTCTGAAGAGTTGATCTATTATTCTGTCCATTGATCTGCTGTGAGCTTCATCAGCTTCTTTAATCAGATCTTCCAATGATTTCTCTTCATCAGGCTTTTGAGTTTCAGCACTTTTCTTTCTCTTGTATGTGATCAGCTGTTTTTCCTGTTCTTTTTCTTGTTGTTTCTCCTCTTCCACTCTCTTTCTCTTTCTTTCTTTCACTGCCTTAGACTCCCCCTTTTTGGGTGCATTGGGTTCAGGGGTTTGAATGGCAGAAAGCTTCTTTTGCACAGCATCATCAACAAGTGTTTTTAGATTCGAGGAGATCCTCTCATCAATGGCTTTATGCACAATCTCATTGATGATGGGAGTGATGAGAGGTAAGGAATTTTGAAATGTAGCAACCATCTGCTCAGAGGGGTTCTGTCCCTGAGAGGTGGTGCCAACAACAGTGGCTGGTGGCTCAGTTGAGTGAAGTGGCGGAGTGTTTGGGGAACCTTCAGATGAAGGTGCCATCTGTGGGTTTATTGGGGCAGATGGACTTTGATCCTGAGACATTTTGGCAAGCAGTTCTTTGAGTCTGCTCACCTCAGCCTCAAGGATTGTGTTATGGGCTAAGACATCATAGAAAAAGCCCAGGTCATCATCAGTTTTTGCTGAATCACCTGACCTCCTGATTGAATCAGGATGTACATGCCCTGAGTGTAGATCAGGTGTAGCATGTGCCCCTTGTTCTTGGTTCTGGGGACTTCCTGCCTCAGGACTGAGTCCTTCATCGGCAGTTGCCTCTGGTGAGGTCTTAGAGATGTTACCAACTTCATCCTGTTCATTTGCTGAATCAGTAGAAGTGGCAGCCTCACCAGATGTTCTAACCTCCTCCTCTACACGGGGAGATTGAACATTATAACCCCTGTGCTGTGGGTTATCAGCAGCATTTTGGTCCTCTTCCTCAGCTGTTGAGGTTCTCCCTATTGTAATTGGTGTCTGGGGAGGAGGAGAGGAATGCAGCTGACTCAACACTTGTGCAACAATAATGTTGGGCTTTGAGGGGCGGTTGCATTTGGAGATAGGTTTGAAGCAGATTGCACCCGGGTGACTGGTGCTCTTCAATGGTAACCTTCTCAATTGAGATAGGTTCCAGCATTGTGGTATCCCCAATTTTGGTTGCATCAGGATCCTGTTGAGAGGATGCCTGAGCGGCTAGGGCTGGTAGAGTCTTTGACAGTACTGGGGGTTAGAACCAGTAAGTGTTTCCTGTATTGGTGGTACAGGGGCATCCTCAGGGGACTCATCTCCCTGAGTAGCCTTTTTAGGCTTTTGGTGTAGGGTTTGGTGGGGACTTTGGATCTGGAAGTGGAGGCTGTGGGTTCCCGCTGCTTGGGTTTGAGCAGCCGGGCAGCCCCTTTCATTGTAGGGTCAGAGTTGTGCCTGGAGTATACTTCAGGCAATACAGCCGGAGCAGGGACTCCAAGGCCAACAAGGCCGTCTGATTTTAGCTTGTGTTAAAATTATGGCCATGAGAAACCTGGGATATAATATCCATCTGTTTGCCACAGGTTTCAAGGCCAGATCCTTTAGTTCCATAAAAACTATCTCAGAAAAATTTAAAGTTTGTCGTTCAAAGATAGAGTATAATACCTGTTGCCATCGGGAGGACATCTGATCCCATGAGGAGGTTTTTGGTGCAAGGCAGACATTCACCATGTGGAATATAAGACGTTCAGCATCATGGAAGTGCTTCTTCAGAATGGTGGTAGCACTTAAGTCTCCTTCATACCCGTTGTTGATGAAAGACATATCGTTGTGCCTTTCGGGTATTCTGTGACACAGGTGGCATCATGTAGATCTAGGGTTTGTCGAATGATGTCCGGAGTGATGACCACCTGTTTCTGGTTGACCAACGACTGGAGAGTGATTTGGCTATCATTCTCACTAGGTTGCACAGAGACGTTGGTCCAGAACTGGCTTAGGGAATCGGGGTATATGGTAGGATTCAGAAGAAACGCGGTTCGGTACTGGGAATCTACCATAAGATCGATGGCGTTATCAAATTTGTTCCAGAAGGCCGATTTCGAGAGGTAGGCAACACAGTTGTGTCTGGGTTTGAGTTTCATGGTCGCCATTGTTGAGAGAGTGAAGGACGAAAACGGCTAATGAAACGTTTGGAAGTAGGTTTAGGTATTTATAGGGTAAGAAAAGGCTGATATAAAACGACTGAAAGTGTTGGTGCTGTCATCAGTTGTTTGAAAACAACTGAAGACCTGGTTTTAACTTTCAGAAGTAACAACTGAAGACTTGGTATTAGTCATCAGTAGTTGTGAAACTACTGAAGACATGGTTTTGCTTCAGGTGTTGTAACAACTGAAGACTTGGTGTTAGTCATCAGTAGTTGTGAAACTACTGAAGACATGGTTTTGGCTTCAGTTGTTTGAAGTGACGTAGCAGTTGTAGAAACAACTGAAGAGAAAAATTTCTCATCAGCTGTTGTCGTCAATTCTTAGCTCATCAGCTATTTCATTCTGACCTCAACACTTCATCAGACTTTGTCTGAGTTTCAGATGTTTCATAGGTCATCAGTACTTATCTGTTATTCTGACATCAGCAGTTGTAACTACAGCAGTAGTTGTAACCACATCAGTTCTTTTCAACAGATGAGTACTTCAGTACTTTTAAGTAATTTAGTCTTCAGTAGTTATGAAAACTACTGAGGATAAAAGACTTCAGTACTTATTTGTGACAGTAGTATATGAATGCTCATCAGTACTTGTTGACTGAGATCATCAGTAGTTGTCACTTATTCTAGCTGCAGCATACCAAGCCTTAACACTAGGTTTTGGAAGTTGAACTGTCCAAGGCTTAGTGAATATGTCTGCAAGCTCATCAGCACTAGGAACAAACTTTGGATCAATCAGACCTTTTTCAAAACAATCCCTAATAAAATGGTGTCTGATCTCAATATGTTTGGTCCTAGAGTGCTGGACACTGGATTCTTGACAATACAAAGAGCTGAAGCACTATCCATTAGTAATGGAGTCTTAGTCTCTGTAATGCCATAATCCAGTAATTGATTCTGAAGCCAGAGTACCTGAGATGTACAACTTGCAGCAGCAATGTACTCGGCTTCAGCAGTGGATGTAGCAACAGATGTTTGTTTCTTACTCTGCCAAGAAACCAAACAGTTGCCTAGGAATTGACATCCACCAGAAGTTGATTTTCTAGTTAATTTACACCCTGCATAGTCACTATCAGAAAAAGCAACTAATTTGCAAGAGTGCCCAGTGGAATACCAAAGACCTAGAGATTGAGTACCTTGCAGATATCTAAAGATCCTCTTGACTGCAATCAAATGAGACTCTTTAGGAGCAGCCTGAATCTAGCACAAACACAAGTTGCAAACATAATATCTGGTCTAGAAGCTGTTAAATACATCAGGGACCCAATCATACATCTGTAAAGTGTTTCATCAACAGCTTTACCTTTCTGATCTGCATCCAGTTGTGGTGTGCTGCACAGGGAGTAGAACAGGCTACAGTGTTGTAAATCAAACTTTGGCAAAAGACTTTTTGTGTATTTTGACTGATGAATGAAAGTTCCATCAGCCTTTGTTTGATTTGCAAACCTAGAAAGAATTGTAATTCTCCCATGGCACTCATTTCGAATTTTTGTTGCATCAACTTTGTAAATGCATCACACAACTGTGGATCAGAGGAAGCAAAAATAATATCATCAACATAATTTGAACAAGGAGCTTATGCTGACCCACTTCTTAATGAACAAAGTTTTATCTATGGAGCCTCTAGTGAAATTATTCTGAAGAAGAAATTTGACAGTGTTTCATACCAGGCTCTAGGAGCTTGTTTCAACCCATAAAGAGCCTTATCAAGTTTATACACCCAATCAGGATGTTTATTATCCTCAAACCTGGTGGTTGACACACATAAACCTCTTCTTTTATTTTACCATATAAAAATGCACTTTTGACATCCATTTGAAAAACTTTAAGATTGTGGAATGCAGCATAGGCTAAGAACAATCTAATTGCCTCCAGTCTGGCTACAGGGGCAAAGGTTTCATCATAATCAATACCTTCTTCTTGTGAAAACCCCTGGACAACCAGTCTGGCCTTGTTCTTGACAATTTGCCCATTTTCATCTGTTTTATTCCTAAACACCCATTTAGTGCCTATTGCACACTTACCTGGGGGTAGAGGAACCAGTTCCCACACTTGCTGCTTTTTGAACTGAAGAAGCTCAAGCTGCATGGCATCAACCCATCCATTGTCTCTTAATGCAATATGATAGTTCTTTGGCTCTTGCTGACTGATGAAAAGAGCATAGAAGCAGAAGTTGGACAATTGACTTCTAGTTGAGACACCAGCATTGATATCACCAATGATTTGAGACGTTGGGTGATTCTTCAGCTCTTGATACACTATGAGATCTGTGCAAGTGTTTGTAGCACGCTCAGCAGCAAACAGATGTTGATCCAGATTCTTGAAACCAAGTGTTAGATGGCAAGTCAAATGAAGTAGAGGATTCAGAAATCTCATCAGCATTTGTTGTGGATGGTGCTACTGAAGCTACAGGAACATCAAGTTGAGTAGACTCAGGCAGTTGATCACTAAACTTGAATAGGTGAGTACTGGGATCATCATGAACATCAGTACCACCAGATGGATGACTAGCTGCAGAAGGTGATGAATTCACATGATCTGCAACAGCTGGAGGCTGATAAGGAACATATTGCAGTATGTCCAGATCAAACAACTCCACAGGGTTTTGTGGGATTTTGTCCTTAGGAGATTCATTGAACTTCACATGCAAGGTTTCTTCAACCATCTTTGTTCTACAGTTGAACACTCTGTAAGCCTTGCAAGTGGATGAGTACCCAACAAAATACCCTGCATCCACCTTAGAATCAAACTTTTGGAGTTGATCCTTTGTGTTGAGAATGTAACAAGGACACCCAAATGCTCTGAAGAATGAAATTAGAGGAGCCAAATGATGTAGAACTTCATAAGGAGTCTTCATCAACCTCTGATTCACTAAAGCTCTATTTTGCACATAGCATGCTGTGTACAGCTTCAGCCCAAAGGTCAGTGGCAAACCAGAGTCAGCCAACATGGACCTTGCAGCTTCAATTAGGGTCCTGTTCTTTCTCTCCACTACTCCATTTTGTTCTGGAGTCCTTGGATGCTATACTGCCTCTTGATTCCTTTTGAAAGGTAGAAATCATCAAGTGTATGGTTTCTAAATTCAGTTCCATTATCACTTCTTATACACTTGACTGATAGGGAATACTGCTTCTCAACATACAACACAAAGTTAATAATTGTCTGAGCAGCCTCATCCTTTGAATGCAAGAAGAAGGTCCATACAAATCTGGAGTAATCATCCACAATTACCAGACAGTATTTCTTCTTTGCCATGCTCATTACTCTCACAGGACCAAAGAGATCCATGTGCAGTAATTGCAAGCAGGCAGTGGACTTTGGTTCTTCTATAGGAGGGAATGAGACTTTGTTGTTTTTTCCTTTTAAACAAGCAGTGCAGGTTTCATCACAGAGGAACTCCTTTATTGGTAGACCTCTTACTAAACTATTGTGGATCAGCTGATTCATGTTTTTGAGATTAACATGACCCAGCCTTCTATGCCACAGTTTAGATTCCTGAGGAGGCCTTGGAGAACAGGCAAGGATGACCTTTTAACGCAATCTTCTTTGACAAATCCAAGGCATATACTCTTCCTATCCTGTTGGCCTTCAGGAGAGTATGTTCATCCAATACCTTGTCAATCAGCCTCAGAACTTTGGAAGACAGAATCCGGCAGTTCTGGCTTGTGAAAAGTGCAACATGCCCTTTATCACACATCTGACTGACACTCAGTAGATTATACTTGAGATTCTCCACATGGTTAACATCATCAAATCTGATTTCTCCATTTGACACAAATCCTTTCCGATGATGTAACCCTTAGCATCATTTCCAAATGAGACAAATCCCTTCTTTCCTTGAGAGTAGTCATTAAGAAGAGAACTGCTCCCAGTCATATGCATAGATCCTCCACTGTCTACATACCAGATGCTTCTTTGGCATGCTGAAGAACCCTGCATTTATCATAAGAAACTAGTTAGCTTTAGAGACCCAAACCTTTTTGGTTTTGGGTCTGTTTTCATCAACAGATTTAACCATAACTTGTTTCTCATGATTAACAGCTGATGAAGGTGGAGATGGTGCTGAAATGGAATTCTTAGATTTGGGCTTGGATTTCCTTTTCAGTGGTTTGATCACAGGTGCATCTAGTTGGTTAACTCTCCCCAACAAATGCTGAACCATCATAACAAGTTGTGTCTGATTTGTTGCTAAAGCCTTCAGCTCATTTGACACATCAGTACTTGTTTTTGATGAGTTCCTGTGACCCACCATTTCCTCCTTCTTGAAATTCACAGACTTCGTCTGATGTTTATCATGAGGAACACTATCAGCTGTTTTCTGATAAACCCCATCCTTCTTTTTGGATTTTGGTGAGGCCTTGGGTTTATCAGTTTGAGATGACTGTGGTACAAACTTGGTTTCAAACTCATTTTTCATTTTATTTATCTCTTCTTTAATGAGCTTATCTCTGTTGAGTTTGGAACCCTTTTTGTACCAGCATTCATCAGATAGATGATTGAATTTACCACATATTTCACATGGCTTATTCTTCATCTTGGATTGATCAACTGCTGAAGTGGAAACTACTGAAGGTGTGATCTTCAGTACTTTCCTCCTTTCAGTACTTGTGTTAAGTACTGAAGGATCGGTAACAACTGAAGACTTGTTCTTCAGCTGTTCTCTATCCGTCCTGAAAGACCGTATGATAGATTCCTCAGCAGTTGTTAATCCTTTTATTTCATCAGATTTGAAATGCTTTTCAGATGTTGTGACTTGCCCTTCAGTACTTGGAGTACTTTGAGGAACAACATCTGAATTTCTCAGCTTCATGTGTTTATCAGCATTTAAACCATCAGGCAATTGATTTGCTGAGATCTTAACACTGACTTCATCCTCTAATTTTGTATTATCATTTGAGGATGAATCACATGATGATGTGGTTTGGAAATTACTTTCACCTTCAGATTTTACTATTGATTTTGAAGTAAAATCAGTAGGTGGTGCAGTATGATTGTAACCTATTCCAAACTTCACATTTGAAGCTGTTTGCTTGCTGAGAAGCATTTCAAATCCCTTGCAGGATGTTACCCAGTCACACTCAACTTGGGTAGCTGCAAGTGTCTCTTTGAGACTTCTGTGGTTCTCGAGTATGACCTCTACCTTAGCCTTTTCATCATTAAGTTGGCATTTAAGCTTGTAAATCTCATCATCTTTGTCATTAAGTGCAGACACATACTCATCTTTTCTTTTGGAAATAGTTTTCTCAAGCTCAAGATTTTGATTGATTAAAGCTACATTTGCCTCTCTAATAGAGACAAAGGCAGCTATGCATGATTCAGAACATAACTTGGCTTTAGCCTCAGAAGATATCTGGGTTACCTGTGAAGATGAAGCATCTGAGCAGGAACCCTCAGTAGACTCCAGGGCCATGAGAGCAAGATTCCCAAAAGGATGTTCACCACCATGTTGACCAGCACCAGCATATTGCTCATTGAAACCAGAAAGATCATCTGGTAAGCTGCTCCAGTCAACAACTCCTGGTGTGAAGAAGCTGTGATGAGGTTGAGATTGTGATGGAGATGGTTGAGGCTCAGGTAGGGCTTGAGGTTGTTGTGCTATAGGGACATGAACTGGATTTGGCTGTGGCATGTAATAGCAGGGATAAGGATATGGCATTGGACCCTGAGGGACAAGTATGCAGGAGATTGAGGTTGTGAGTGATGACCAGAACTAGCAGGATGTTGCCCTTTGTTTTGTGAACTATTGCTTGGAAAGGTCACAAAGGGTGCAGAGGAGTTAGATCCAGTTGATCTACACTCTCTTGCAAAGTGCCCAAGCCTGTGGCATTTGTGACACCTCAACTTACTCTTGTCAAACCAACTTTGGTTTTGCCAGAGAGTCCTGGAAATTTCCTACCAGTTCTCTTGTAGAACTTTTGAGATCTGATATTGATCAGGCCATTTGGCTCAAAATATCCATCTCTTCTAAATCATCATCAGCAATACCCTGCAAATCATCCATGATAAAGCATAAATTATCACTATTACACCCAGAATGACTGTCAACACCAACAAATGCATGATCAGAACTGTTTGAAGAGAATCTATATGCTCATCATAATGACTTTCTGATCCAGCATATTCTGACTCATGACCGACCAAGGCAGTGTTACCTGGTACAAAGTCATCAGAGAGCTTTCCTGATGATGCCAGTTTCCTTTTCTGCTCTATCTCTCTTTCAAATGTAAGCAGTTTCCCATGGAGTTGGGTGAGAGATAGGCTATCCAGATTTGCACTGGAGCGTAGGACAATGGTGTATGTGTCCCATCTCTCAGGCAGTGATCTGAGGAATCTGTTGTTCATCTGGCTGTTAGTATACTCATGCTTGACCATTTTCAGCTCAGAGATCAAGCAGGAGAAACGCTCAAACTGTTGAGTCAGTGTCTCACCCTTCCTATGAGAGAATGTCTCATATTGTTGGCGAGGATTTCTCTGTTGTTTGCTAAGACCTCATCAGTTCCTCCGAATTGTTCCTTCAAAGCATTCCAGAGGTCATGAGCAGTTCATGATGCATAAGCCCAGAATAGATTTCATTCGGCAGTGCCATGGCCAGAATTCCATGGGCTTTAGCATCAATCTCAAACAGTTTACGATCTTCATCTGAGTATTGCTCCTTCTTCTTCGGAACCATTTGATTGGTCTCCGGATTGTTCACCATAGGCTTGTGTGGACCGTGAACCACAGATGTCCAACAACCTGAACTGTTAACAGACAGGTGATGGAGCATTCTTCGTTGCCATATGTTATACTCACTCCTAACCAGCATCGGAGGCTGGTTGAGGAGCCAGTATTGTGAGGATCATTAGATGGAGTAGTCATTCTCAGATTCAAACCAAATCAATCAAGTTTCAAAAGATTTAGCACAAAAACACAACAAACTCAATAAGAACCAAGAAGAAACTCAAATTAAATAACCAGAAGCAGCAGAAAATCAATCTTTATAACCAATTCTTGCACATATGCTAATTCGATCAAACTATAGATATCAAAATAGCAGTTTCAATGATCAATTGTTAAACCGATCAATGATTAACCGCTCTGATACCATTTGTCAGGATCAGTGATCTAAGTTTGATCAATTAGAGTTGAATCACAGCGGAATTAGAGCAAGAATTAAGCAAATATAGCAAGAACACAATAATATTCAATGGAACAGTACACGGTTATATAGAAATAGGGTTTTCTGCAAGGGATAATAACATTCATGCACACATGCTTCGGTATGGCGGCTGCTAGGTTTTCCTAAGCTGCACCGATTACAATTAGGTCAGCATTCCTTATATAAAGGAATGTGACGTCTGCTGATGTCACTTGATAGTGACGTCTAACAGAATTATTACAAACTACTGAAAGTAAGCAAACTACTGAGAATGTTCACAACAACTGAGAACATCTCAGAGTATTCTAAGTACACGAAGAAACATAAAACTACTGAAACTACAAGTACAAAAAGAAAATACAACTACTGAAAGGAAACCATCACAACTACTGAAGAGGTCTTCTTCAGCTGTTGTGACAATCATCTGAAACTTGGTCTTCAGTCTTTGTCTTCAGCTCTTTCACTTCAGACTTGTCTTCAGCTCTTTAGCTTCAGACTTTGTCTTCAGCTCTTGTCTTCAGACTTTGTCTTCAGCTCTTTCACTTCAGACTTTGTCTTCAGCTCTTTCACTTCAGACTTTGTCTTCAGACCTTGTTATCAGCTGATGTCTTCAGCTGTTGCAGACTACTTCAGTTGTTGTAATGTCCGTGGGACTTAAGGTTTTTCTGATCAGGCTCATTGGTTCTTTTGGTCCAACATGTACCACTATGCCTCATTAGGACCGTTAATATGGATTAGCGAGTGATTGTTAGTAGATCTACTGGGTTTGACAAACCCCGCCCTGGTAGTCGTGCTAGCTTGACTGGAGGTCAAACGGTGTAATGGTTAGCCTTTTTACTGTGTTTGTGGTCTCCTCCATAGCTTGGGCATTCATTACATTATTACTGTCATTAGTTCTTTCACGAAATATTCATACACATATTGACTTTTTAGGCAAGCTACCTACTTATATGCTTTTGATTACTGATCTGGATTTCATTACTATTACTTACTGTTTATGAAAACCTGTGAACTCACCAACCTTGTGTGACACTTTATTCTTTTCTTTCAGGTTCTTAAGGTGCCACGATTAGGAAAACATCTCACTAATTCCTTCATCATCGTTAGGTCTAATGAACGATTTATAAATTTCTATCATTATAACTTTATTTGGTTTGTCCCATTGATTTACAAATTATCGCTTCCGTATTATTTTTTACTTTTATATTATTAAATTTGTTTTTGGGAATTTCAATGTTAACGGGCATTATGTTTTGTAATTGTGTTCATTTGTGTAACTAGTGGCTAAGATCCTTGTATGTCACGCGCCTAATGGTAATACCCCGTTTGTGAAAATTGAGGGTGTGACAGATTGCTATCATAGCCAATGGTTATAGCTAACTAAAACAAATTTGCATTTTATTTGCATTACATTTAGACTATAACCTGATGCCTTAGTTACACACACATGTAGATTATTAAGTTATACTTGCTTGGGATTTGCTTGCTATGGTATATTCCTGTGAGCGTTCGGCTACAGGAATGACGTATTCATCTTTTTTACATCTTGGGAGGATTTCAAGAACCTACTCAAGGAGGAATACTGTTCAAGGGACGAAGTGCAAAAAATGGAAACTGAATGTTAGAACCTAAGGATGGTAGTTTCTGAGATTAAAGCTTACACAACTCATTCTCACAACTTGGCTACCCTATGTCCTACTATGATCAACCCGGTTTACAAACGGGTTAAGAGGTACATTGATGGTCTGGTACCCAAGATACAAAGCATGGTTATCACTGCTAGACCATCTACTATTCAAGAGGCTATTCGCTGGCATACAAGCTGACGGATCAGGCTATCGTGCGGGGCAAGCTACCCCCATGCGGTGCTGCATCCAGTTCTAATGACAACAAGAGAAAATGGGAATCTTTTGCCAATGGAAAACAATCTTCATCCTCCACTCCCCAGCAATCAAAACAAGAAATTCAACCAATCACAACCTACTCAAGACTCCGGTAGTTTTGGTGGCAACCATGGCAACCATCCAAAATATAACAAATGTAAGTTTCATCACAATGAGCAATGCACGAAGAACACTTAGAGGTGTGGAAGGTTTGGGCATGCTGCCAAGAATTATAGGGTAAACCTCTCAGCAAAAGCCCTCAGCAACACATCAGCAAAATAATAATCAGACTGGGTATTTTGAATGTTGGAAAGCTGGTCACTTTAAGAGGGAATGCCTGAAGCTTAAGAGAAATGGTAACAATGGTGTTGATGATAAACTAAAGGACAACAACGGTGGCGGAAGCAGTGGTGGAAAAGGCAGAGCTTTCGTCATTTGGCTCAGGTGAGGCTCGAAATGACCCTACTGTAATGTCTGGTAGATTCACTATAAATGGCTGTTATGCCTCTGTTTTATTTGACTCTGGTGCTGATAAGAGTTATGTGTCCAATAATTTTAGTAAAGTACTAGGGGTAGTACCTACAGACTTGAATTCTGAGTATGCCGTAGAAATAGATGATGGTAGGATGATAACAGCTACCCAAGTATTCAGTAACTGTAAGCTAGGCTTGTCTGGACACACCTTTAATATAGACCTTATTCTCGTCACACTCGGTAGTTTTGACGTTGTAGTTGGGATGGATTGGCTATCCAAGAACAATGATGAGATCATCTGCAAGGAGAAACTGATCAAGTTACCCATCTCGAGTGATGAGATTCTTACGGTTAACGGTGACAAGAATGGTGCTGTGGTTGGCATCATCTCATATCTAAAGGCCCATAAATGTCTTAGGAATGGGCATTTTGCTTTACTGGAACTAGTTACAGAAAAGAATGTGGATGAAAAGCGTATCGAAGATATTCCAGTTGTTAGAGACTTTCCATAAGTATTTCCGAAGACTTACCTGGCCTTCCTCCGCACAAGCAGGTAGAATTCTAGATAGAGTTAGCACCTGGAGCAGCTCCGATCGCTCGGGCGCCATACCATTTGGCACTAAACGAACTACAAGAGTTGTCTAAGCAATTGCAGGAATTGCTAGACAAGGGATTCATACGTCCCAGCTCTTCACCCTGGGGAGCTCTAGTGCTTTTCGTGAAAAAAAAAAGATGGAACCTTCAGAACGTGTATTGACTACCTGGAGCTGAACAAGGTGACGATCAAGAACATATATCCACTCCCACGCGTTGATGACCTGTTTGACCAGTCGCAAGGATGAAGCTACTATTCCAAGATTGATCTAAGATTAGATTATCATCAGTTACGGGTTCGGGAGGAAGACATCTTGAAGATGGCATTCCGGACTCGCTATAGGCACTACGAGTTCGCGGTAATGCCTTTTGGACTGACCAATGCCCCATCAGTTTTCATGGACCTTATGAACCATTTTTGCAAGCCTTATTTGGATAAGTTTGGCATTGTCTTCATTGATGTCATACTAATCTACTCTCAGAATAAGGAAGATCATGAGGAACACTTGAGAATCATTCTAGATTTGTTAAAGAATGAACAACTTTATGCAAAGTTCTCAAAATACGACTTCTGGATGCGAGAAGTGCAATTTCTTGGGCATGTGGTGAACGAAAGGGGTATACATGTAGATCCTTCAAAGATTGAAGCAATCAAGGATTGGCCGGCACTGAAAACACCTACTGAGGTGCGACATTTCCTTGGTTTGGTGGGCTATTACAGATGATTTTATCGAAGGATTCTCAAAGTTGGCACAACCTTTGACTGCCCTAACTCATAAGGGAACCATCTACAAATGGGGCAACAAAACGGAATCAGCATTTCAGGACCTTAAAGATAAACTCTGCAGCGCGCCGATCCTAGCTTTACCAAAAGGAACTGATGACTTCATTGTTTACTGTGATGCATCCATCCAGGGTTTGGGATGTGTACTGATGCAACGCAACAATGTCATAGCTTATGCATCTAGACAGCTTAAGGTGCATGAAAAGAACTACACAATGCTTGATCTGGAACTAGAAGTTGTAGTGTTTGCCTTGAAGATCTGGAGGCACTACTTATATGGAACC
The DNA here is from genome assembly GCA_025506505.1 of Flaveria sonorensis. Taxonomy (NCBI): domain Eukaryota; kingdom Viridiplantae; phylum Streptophyta; class Magnoliopsida; order Asterales; family Asteraceae; genus Flaveria; species Flaveria sonorensis. The sequence goes on along the minus strand of CM046426.1, from coordinate 43,557,156 downwards.
AAGTGCATGATCTATACAGATCACAAGAGCCTCCAGTACATATATGATCAGAAAGAGCTAAGTATGCGACAACAACGGTGGTTAGAATTGCTCAATGATTACGACTGTGCAATCATCTACCACCCGGATAAGGCTTATGTGGTAGCCGACTCCCTCAGTCGAAAGGAAACATCGAAACCTCATCGGGTGCACGCATTACAAATGACCATCCACTCTGATCTGCCAGTGCAAATCAAGGCTACTAAATCTGAGGCCTTGAAAGTTGAGAATCTGAAGGCAGAATCCATGTGAGGCATGGAGAAACAATTAGAGATCAAGACTGATGGAATCAGTTATTTCATGGAACGGATCTGGGTACCATAGTAAGGAATTTACGAGAGCTGGTAATGGATGAAGCTCATAAGTCACGCTACTCAATTCATCCAGGTTTAGACAAGATGTACCAGGATCTGAAGGAGTTTTACTTGTGGCCGAACATGAAATTTGAGATTGCCACCTACGTAAGCAGATGTTTAACTTGCTCTCAAGTTAAGGTGGACTACCAGAGACCATCTGGTTTACTTCAGCAACTGGAAATTCCGGTATGGAAATGGGAGCAGATTTAGATGGACTTTATCACAAAGTTACCTAGGACTCCCGACGGATGCGATACCATTTGGGTTATAGTAGATCGCTTAACAAAATCCACCCATTTTCTAGCAATCTAAGAGAATGATCGAATGGAGAAGCTGACACGAATTTATTTAAGAGAAATAGTCTCTCGGCATGGTGTGCCAATATCTATCATCTCTGATCGTGACGCTCGGTTCACTTCTAATTTCTGGCAATCTTTACAGCGATCATTGGGAACGCGGTTGGATATGAGCACTATGTATCATTCGCAAACCAATGGTCAGAGTGAGCATACGATCCAGACATTGGAAGACATGTTGCATGCCTGTGTGATTGATTTTGGCAGTAGTTGGGAAACTCATTTACCATTGGTTGAGTTCTCCTACAATAATAGTTATCACACCTCAATCAAGGCCACACTATTTGAGGCACTGTCTGGATGTAACTACCGATCACCTATTTGTTGGGCTGAAGTTGGAGAAAGCCAACTTACCGGTCCTGAGCTTATGCACGAGACGACTGAGAAGATCGTGCAAATTGTAACTGTATGGCAGCAGCACGTGATCGACAGAAGAGTTATGCAGATAAACATCGTAAACCATTGGAGTTCCAGGTTGGTGACAAGGTACTCCTAAAAGTCTCACCTTGGAAAGGTGTAATCCGTTTTGGAAAACGGGGAAAGCTAAATCCGCGCTACGTCGGACCTTTTGAGATTGTCTAAAGAGTTGGTCTAGTAGCTTACCAGCTGAATTTACCTGAAGAGCTCAGTGGAATACATAACGTGTTTCACGTGTCAAACCTAAAGAAGTGCTTAACTGATGAATCACTGATTGTACCCTTGGAGGAACTGGATATTGACGAGCAGTTGCTTTTCCTTGAAGAACTAGTCGAGGTTATGGATCAAGAAGTCAAAACCCTAAGAGTAGTAAGATTCTTATTGTACGTGTTAGGTGGAATTCAAAGCATGGACCAAAGTTTACCTGGGAACACGAGGATCAAATGAAGAAGAAGTATCCACAACTGTTCAAAGATCAGGCATCCACTTCTTAAGGTATCATTTTTAAGATATCTTTTCCTTAAATTTCGAGACGAAATTCTCTTTAACAAGGGGATGATGTCGCAAGTCTCGCGAAACCTCATGTTTCTTTGTTTTCGGATTCTTCAGAAACCCTTAGAAACCCTATCTTGTCTATGTTTCCAGATAACTGACCAGCTTGTTCACTAGTCGTTCGTTGACCCTGGTGTTCCAATTTTCGGGACGAAAATTCCTTTAACAAGGGATGATGTGACATCCCGTATTTTTCAGGTTAACGTCGTTTCTATTATCTAAACTATTTCCGTCACTGGGTATTATTAAATTCAATTTAACAATACAATGACAATTATTATTATTATTATTATTATTATTATTATTATTATTATTATTATTATATTATTATTATTATTATTATTATTATTATTATTATTATATTATTATTATTATTATTATTATTATTATTAAACTTCAATTATTATTAAATTCAATTTTAATAAATGCAATTACAATTATTATTATTATTACTATAATCTAAACTTCAAACTAACTTAAAATTAATTAGAGTTTGATTATGCAATTTAGGTGAATTAGAGGGGTTAGTTGTGTCAAGTAGCAAGGCATAACCTCCCCTTATTAACCGTGAGAACCCCCCTCCCCATCGATTCCAATCCTTGCCATCAATCCTAGAACACCCTCCCTCACGGCAGCACCCATTCCGCAGCCCCTCCGCCTTTACGATGCTCCGGCAACCCAGTCTCATAACCGTGAACACCTAGATACCCCCTCTCTCCCTCTCGACCGCTTCGACCGGCGACCAAGCTTTGGCAGCCCCTTCCTTCGCAACCGATCACCTCCGACAACTTATATCGTTGTAAAACACGATCTCTAGGCCACGACATCTATCCGGCAACCATAAGAACCAACCGAAACAGCCTCGTTCGGTATGGTTTTTCTCATTATTTGATTTGTATTTGTTCCATACGGTTTCGAGTATTCGTTTATGGTTTTCGCATATGGTTACGTGTGGGTTCAAGGGGCTGTGGAAATCTAGTTGTGTGTGTGGGATGAGTATGCGTATGGCAGTGTATGTGTGCGTGTGTGGGCTGCTGCGTGTATGCGTATTTGTGTGTGTGTAACCAGTGTGTGTGTTCCTGCGTGTATATATATATATCTAGATGTGATAGGTGTGAGTATGTGTGCGCTGTGGCTGTGTCTGTTGTGTGTGTGTATGTGGAGACTTGTGTGTGTTTATTATATGTATGTATGTGCACCTTCTACAGTAGATGTGTGTGTGCTTATTATGTGTGAATTGGTGATGGTGGTGTGTGTACATCATGAATGGGAGTGGTGCATGAAGGGTATAATATGCATTTATATTATGGGTGTATGTGTATAATATTTTATATGTATGTGCTTAGTACGGATATTGGGTGCGTATAACATATATGATATTAGGGTAATATATGTATTATACGTGCGTATTTCGTTTGGGTCATTATACGGTTGTAATTGTGTAAGTGACGTCTTATGAGTCGTATGGGTTCCCTATAAGCATGAACATGTGTGGAGTTGACATAGAAAACATGAGACTTTCTCAAACTTTTTATTATTAATCCAAATATGCTTTTATAAGTTTTCGCAAAACCAATAAGTTTTCGCACTTTTTTAAGTTTCAGCAGAAACTATGAGTTTTCGCAGAACCTATAAGTTTTCACAAGAAAAGACTTATAATTTTCCCATGTTTTAATTTGACTCATCAAGTTTTCACATGAGTTGAAAACATTTGAAAGTTTGCGCATAATTGAACTAGAAAGTGTAAGTTTTCGCATGTCTGTTCATCTTCTGAAGAAAGTTTTCTAAAAAAATTAGTTTAAAGAAAAACAATCTTTCTGTGGTTTAATTTGTCTAGATTACAAGTTCAAAGCCCAAATTACTTATTCTATAGTGTTCGACTAAGCCTATTAGTTAAGCCTATATAAATTTTATCCATTTTAATCTACCTATTAACCTAATCCTAAGTTCAGTTGACTTAAAACTAATAAAAATTGAAAATGTAGTGGTCAAAGTATGATGTTTTTGCAAACCATAAATCTGTCCAATTCAATCTAAAACATCTTATTCAAATTTCAAATTGTTCATTAAACCTAATTAGAGTCTAGACAAGTTAATTTAGATTAAATTAGTCACCTATTGGTCTCTAATTCATTCTTTTATGCTTTGTTCTCGGCCAAATACCCTTCAAACACCAAACAAATTCAATAAGATTTCAAACTCAGCCCAATTCACCCAAAACCCTCTCTATTATATGCCTTACATCAATTCGAGCACAAGACCAATCAAATTCAGTTTTAAATCATGTTATTCAACCAATCAATTCTTCAATTGAGCACCTACTGCTCTGATACCAATTGTAAAGACCAGGATTCCTTTCGAACACTGAATAATCAATTGAATGATGATCAACGAATGTGGAATGAATGTAGAACATCATTATAACATGATCCAACTAGTTAAATCGATTTGAACAGCGACGTAAGTAACATTTTCTCTTGATAATCAAAGCAAAACTGTTATTATGTAACAATACGAAGTAGGAAATGAAAGTGCTTACAAGTTACATCAACTTGAGATACTTTTACTTAAATAAGAAAAGTTTTAGTATGCTTTAAGAGTTCTCATATCCTTCCAAGTCTGCACATACTCCAACTTTACTCACAAGAGCCCTTTCATGGACTAAGTTTTCGCATGGATTTAAAAGTTTTCGCTTGGTTCTAATTTTAATTTCCGAGCCCTAATTCTTGACTTCTACACGTACCTAGAATTGGACTAAGGACTTAGAAAGAGTAAAAATATAAAAAAACATGTTAAAAAATGCAACAACAGCCGAACACCGGTAGACTTTGACTAAAGTTGTAACACCCGGAAAATTACAGAAAGAAGAAAAGAAAAGAAAGTAATGGAGAAAAAAATGAAATTTATTCAAGCAAAGGGGTTAAAAGTGTGCAAGGGGCAAACTTGCCCATAATGGGTTCAAAAAGTGGGATAAGGCCGCCCATGCCTTTCCCTCATACTCACTTTCGGCTGAAAAAGGAAAAGAAAGAAGAAGCTGCAACCGGCTTCTAGAGAGAGAAAGAAGAAGATCTTCATGAAGGTGAGGTTTTCTAGCGTTTTCTTTTCTGTTTTCAGTGGGTTTGAACTTCTGGACTGATCTTTATATGTTTTCTTTGTGTTTGGCAGCTTGTTTTTGTATGTTTTAGTACTAGAACTCCAGGTAGCTCTCGGGTTTGAAGAGTTTTCACTTGAAAGTTGTTTGAGGTGAGTTCTAGATCCCCTCTTTTATATGTTTCTGCTTGTTTGGGGCTGATATGCATGTTAAACTATTGTTTTCTGCTCAAACTATGTATTTTCCATGTATGTACGACTGAATTATGATATATGTGTGTTTATGTGACTGCTGTGATGTTTGGGTTGATGTATAGTGTGTTTTAAATGTGTAACATGTTAGATCTATGCAAGGTATAAGTTAGAATGATGTTTGGGTACTGGAAATACGAATGATGCATTACAGGTGATTCGCTATGGACACTTAAGATCTGCATGGCGTCCGCTGTGGACTTGGTACGTCCACTATGGATACTTAGAAATATTCTGCTTGTTTCTGCTGTGGACTTGGCTGTCCGTTGTGGAAACTTAGAAATAAATATGCATGTGTTCGCTGTGGACTTTACACGTCCGCTATTGACATTTAGAAAAATTATGCTTGTTGTCCGCTGTGGACTTTACACGTCCACTGTGGACACTTAAACAAATTTTGCATTCTATCCGCTGTGGACTTTACACATCGGCTGTGAACACTTAGGAATTTTTATGATTGTCCGCTGTGGATTTATTCATCCGCTGTGGCTATATTCATCAGCTGTGGACACTTAGAATATTTTGGCTGTCCGCTCTGGACTTTGGCTATCCACTGTGGACTTTGGCTGTCTGCTGTGGACACTTATAAATTTCAAGCCATCCGCTGTAAGTTTGTTCATGCGCTGTAGACACTTAGAAATTTTTTGAAATTTTGGAAAATAGAATTTAGTGTTAAGTCTTGATGTTTTATGATGGTTTATGCCTGTTGATGTTATTTATGCTTGAGGGTTGTTGTTGATGTTCCATATTATGTATTTAATGTGACTTTACGTGGAGTGATATGTGCTTATGTAAGCAAAGTATTATTGTAATGAAAGTGAAAGATAAGATAATTAAAAGTGGAACGTAATGAATAAATTAAAATCTTGCAAGCATAATAAAAAGGGGTTCACAACTCATTATGGGTTGCCACCTCGATAGTCTACTGAGTGCACACATAAAGGTCTGTCTTTGTGATTGATGGAAACGTACAAAACGGGAACCTTGCCACTTGCCCCCAAGATTGTAGTCGCTTCGTGCACCAATAATGGGCATAGCATATGGCAGGATCTAGATAGAAGTGAAAGATAATAAAGTATGAAATGAACGATTATGAACAATGATGAAAGACAATAAATGATTATTATCAAGACGTACGTATGATGTGTGATCACGAATGAAAGTAAAGGAAAGTGTGCGAGAAGTGGTTCATCAAGTCATGCACATGATTTTGCCATCTGTGGTGACTGGGGTCATTAGAGACGTAAGGGAAGATGAAAGAAGAGGGAGAACTAGAGTGGAAATGTGCTGGTAGTGGTGGTTTCCCTACCAAGGGCAAAAGGGCGAAGGTAGAGGGTCGCAAGGTGGCTGCAACCGAGTTAGGAGTGAAAGTGTGCGAGAAGTGTGGGAAGGGGCATGAAGGAGAATGTAGGTGGGATCAATCTCTACTTTAAGTGTGGAAGGTGGGCCACATGAAAAGGGATTGTCGTGTGATGAAGTGTTACAACTGTGGCGAGAAGGGGCATATGAGTAGGGACTGCAAGAAGCCGAGGGCTGAGAGCTCCGAGGCAAAGAAGGGGACTGAGAAGGAGGGCGGAGGTAAGGCTAGGGCATTCGCTATGACTTGGGAGGAGGCTAGGGTGGACCCTGATGCGATGTCAGGTACATTTCTAGTAAACCAAACTTGTGCTTCTGTGCTTTTTGATTCCGGTGCTAGTAGGAGTTTTATTTCTACTGCCTCCTGTGATAAGTTGCCAGCTAGGAGTAGGAAGATTTATGAGCCTTCTGATGTAGAAACTGCCTTAGGTAAGTCGACCAAGATTCTGATATGGTAGAAGACTGTGGCATAGAGTTGAAAGGCCATAGGTTCTCTGCTAGGTTGTTCGTGATGCCCTTAGGCAGATTTGATGTAGTCCTAGGGATAGATTGGCTAGCGGCCTATGAGGCAAACATCTTGTGTCGTAAGAAGATGATTCGACTGACCTCGCCCGATGGAGTTTGGTGACGATCTACGATGATAGGGTTAGTAGGATCCCGAAAGTAATTTCAATAATTGTAGTAGAGAAGTGTGTGAGATGTGGAAGTGGTGCCTATCTAGCCTATGTGAAGGATGTGGATGCGTCAGTACCACGATTAACGGACGTACTGGCCACGTGCGACTTACCAGACGTATTCCCGGAAGATTTGTCAAGTGTGCCACCGGATTGAGAGATCGAGTTCCAGATTAATCTAATGCCTGATGCCAAACCTGTTGCTAAGGCACCGTATTGTCTAGCTCCCCCCGAGATGAGGGAATTAATGACTCAACTGTAAGAGCTGTTAGATAAGGGTCCATTCGATCGAGTATCTCTCCCTGGGGTGCTTCGGTCTTGTTTGTGAAGAAAAAGGATGGTAGCATGAGGATGTGCGTGACTACCGTGAACTGAATAAGTTGACAGTGAAGAATCGGTATCCGTTACCGAGGATTGATGACTTGTTTGATCAGGTCCATGGTGCCAGTTGGTTCTTAAGGATAGACCTCTGATCTGGTTACCACCAACTAAAGGTAAGGGAGCAGGATATTCCTAAGATAGCTTTTCGTACGCATTATGGACACTATGAGTTTCTGGTGATGTCTTTTGGTTTAACCAACGCGCCAGCTGCTTTTATGGATCTGATGAATCGGGTGTATCGGCCTATGCTAGATAAATCGATGATTGTGTTTATCGATGATATCCTGATTTATTCGAAGAGCGAAGAAGAGCATGCTGGTCACCTTCGGGAAGTTCTGGATACGCTTAGAAGGGAGAAGTTGTATGCCAAGTTCTCCAAGTGTGCATTTTGGTTACGCGAAGTTCAGTTTCTGGGTCATATGATTAATCCTGAAAGGATCATGGTGGACCCGGCGAAACTTGAGGTGGTGATGCAATGGAAATCTCCAAAGACGCCATCTAAGATTCATAGTTTCTTGGTTTGGCGGGCTACTACAGAAGATTCATCCAAGACTTCTCCAAGATAGCTTCACTATTGACCAAGTTGACCAGTAAAGATGTGAAGTTTGTATGGGGTCGGGAGCAAGAGAATGCTTTCAAAGAGTTAAAGACAAGATTGACTCAAGCTCATGTCTTGACGTTACCCGAAGGGAATGAACTTGGCAGTCTATTCGGATGCTTCTTATTCAGGATTGGGTTGCGTGCTGATGCAACGGGGAAAGGCTATAGCCTGTGTGTCCCGACAGTTGAAGATCCATGAGGCCAACTACCCTACTCATGACTTGGAGTTGGCGGCTGTGGTCCTTGTATTAATGATTTGGAGGCACTACTTGTACGAGACGAAGTGCGCCATCTTCACTGATCACAAAAGTTTGAAGTACTTCTTGGAGCAGAAGGATCTCAATATAAGATAAAGGAAATGCTTAGAGTTGATCAAGACTATGACTGTGAGATCCATTACCATCCGGGCAAGGCCAACGTGGTGGCGGATGCCCATAGCCTAAAGAGAGACCCGAGCCAATTCGGGTGAAAGCTTATTAGTTGGTTATGACCTTCGATGTGATGAAGCCGGTTAAGGAATTTCAGGATGAAGCGCTGAAAAAGGATCAGATTAACTCTGAAAGGATAAAAGGTCTAGTCGCGGAGTTGGGAGAGACACTCTTGGTGTCCGGAACAGATCGGGGTTGATGTGGATTCCTCGTCATAGGGATCTACATAGGAGGATCATGGATGAGGCTCACAAGACTCGATACTCAATTCATCCTGGTGTTACAAAGAAGTATCATGATATGGAGAAAGATTACCGGTGGCCGGGAATGAAGCGCGATGTAGCGGAGTATGTGAGTAAGTGCCTTACTTGCTTGCAAGTGAAGGCGGAGCATCAAAAGCCATACGAGTAGATCCAACCCTTGGATATACCTGAGTGGTAACGGAGCACATCACCATGGACTTCATTACGAAGTTAGCACGTACGGCAAGGGGATACGCTGCCATATGGGTGATAGTTGATCGTTTGACGAAGAGTGCTCACTTTCTACTGATCCGTGAGACGTATTCATCTGAGAGATTGGCGGATATATTCATCAAAGAGATTGTGACTTGTTATGGTGTACCGGTGTCTATCGTGTCTAACTGTGATACTTGGTTTACATCTAGTTTTGGAAGAGATTTCATGATACGATGGGGACGAGGTGACATATCAGTACGGCTTACCATCCTCAGACAGATGGTCAGTCGGAGAGGACGACTCAGACACTGGTGTCTATCGTGTCTGACCGGGATGAACACTTACCGTTAGCCGAATTCTCATATAACAACAGTTATCATGCCAGCATTGGTATGCCTCCATATGAGATGCTATACGGTAGGAGGTGTAGAACGCCTGTATGTTGGGGTGACATCGGGCAGAAAGAGTTAGGGATCATTGAGGTGATCGAGGCTACGACCAAAAGTTGGAAAAGATCAAGGCCTTTATGAAGGCGGCAAAGGATAGACAGAAGTCGTATGCCGACAAGAGACGTAAGCCGATTGAATTCAAGGTGGAGATAGAGTTATGTTGATGGACTCACCTTGGAGTTGGATCATCCGGTTCAGGAAGCGGGAAAGTTACGTCCGAGGTACATTGGGCCTTTCCGAATCATTGCTCGAGTAGGAGAGGTGGCCTATCGATTGGAGCTACCCTATTAGTTAAGTGGAATTTATCCAAAATTCCATGTATCTCATTTGAGGAAGTGCTTAGCCGAGGAGGATATGATCGTGCCACTCGAGGACATCAAGTGGATGAACGGCTTAATTATGTGGAGCAGCCAGTGTCCATCATTGACAGAAAAGAGAAGAGGCTAAGGAATAAAGTGAATCCACTTGTGCGAGTACAGTGGAGACACAGGAAGGGGACCGAGTCTACGTGGGAGACTGAGGAGGAAATGAGGCAGCATTACCCGACAGGTTTCGGGGACGAGACCTATATAAGGGGGTGGACTTGTAACACCTGGAAATTTCAGAAAGAAGAAAAGAAAAGAAAGTAAGGGATAAAAAATGGAATTTATTCAAGCAAAGGGGTTAAAAGTATGCAAGGGGCAAACTTGCCCATAATGGGTTCAAAAAGTAGGATAAGGCCGCCCATTCCTTTCCCTCATACTCACTTTCGGCTGAAAAAGGAAAAGAAAGAAGAAGCTGTAACCGGTTTCTAGAGATAGAAAGAAGACGATCTTCATGAAGGTGAGGTTTCCTAGTGTTTTCTTCTCGGTTTTCAGTGGGTTTGAACTTCTGGACTGATCTTTATATGTTTTATTTGTGTTTGGCAGCTTGTTTTTATGTGTTTTAGTGCTAGAACTCAAGGTAGCTCTCGAGTTTGAAGATTTTTCGCTTGAAAGTTGTTTGAGGTGAGTTTTAGATCCCCTCTTTTACATGTTTCTGCTTGTTTGGGGCTGATATGCATGTTAAACTATTGTTTTCTGCTCAAACTATGTATTTTCCATGTATGTACAACTGAATTATGATGTATGTGTGTTTATGTGACTGCTGTGATGTTTGGGTTGATGTTTAGTGTGTTTTAAATGTGTAACATGTTAGATCTATGCTAAGTATAAGTTAGAATGATGTTTGGGAACTGGAAGATACGAATGATGCATTACAGGTGATAATTATAGTGTCCGCTGTGGACACTTAAGATTTGTATTTTGTCTGCTGTGGACTTGGTAAGTCTGTTGTGAACACTTAGAAATATTTTGCATGTGTCCGCTATGGACTTGGTTGTCCGCCGTGGACACTTAGAAAATAATCATGCATGTGTCCGCTGTGGACTTTACACGTCCGCTGTGGACACTTAAAAAATTGTGCTTGTTGTCTTCTGTGGACTTTACACGTCCGTTGTGGACACTTAGACAAATTTTGCATTCTGTTCTCTGTGAACACTTAGGAATTTTTATGATTATCCGCTGTGGATTTGTTCATCGGCTGTGGACTTTTTCATCCGCTGTGGACACTTAGAATATTTTGGCTGTCCGCTCTGGACTTTGGCTGTCCGCTGTGGACTTTGGCTGTCCGTTGTGGACACTTAGAAAATTTCAAGCCATCCGCTGTAAGTTTGTTCATGTGCTGTAGACACTTAGAAATTTTTTGAAATTTTGGGAAATAGAATTTAGTGTTAAGTCTTGATGTTTTATGATGGTTTATGCCTGTTGATGTTATTTATGCTTGAGGGTTGTTGTTGATGTTCCATATTATGTATTATAATGTGACTTTTACGTGGAGTGATATGTGCTTATGTACGTAAAGTATTATTGTAATGAAAGTGAAAGATAACGATAATGAAAAGTGGAACATAATTAATAAATTAAAGTCTTGCAAGCATATTAAAATGGGGTTCACAGCTCATTATGGGTTGCCACCTCGACAGTGTGCTGAGTGCACACATAAGGGTCAGTCTTTGTGATTGATGGAAACGTATGAAACAGGATACTTGCCACTTGCCCCCAAGACTGTAGTCGCTTCGTGCATCAATGATGGGGCATAGCATATGGCAGGATCTTGATAGAAGTGAAAGATAATAAATTACGAAACGAACGATTATGAACGATGAGGTAAAATAATAAATGATTATTATGAAGATGTACGTATGATGTGTGATCATGAACGAAAGTAAAGGAAAGGTTTTTATTACAAGTAAAGTATTATATTATATAAACTAGAACTCACTCAGCGTCGCTGACTTTTTATATGTATATTAGTTGGCAGGTAATCGATGATGCTGAGGAGGTGCAGGCATGGATGCATAAGCTACTGGGGATGATTCGAGTTTGGCATCCATATTTTGAAATGTAAATGTATTAATACAATTTTTGGGTTGTAAATGAAATGATATGATAATTTCACATGTTTTTATTTATTAATGAAAAGTTAAATTTCCGTTACAAAACAAGATGTTTTATATTATTTATGCGATGATTGACCAACTGTAAGTGTCTCGGGAACAGGGCCTTACAAAAGTATACTAAATAGACTTAATTTGGTGAAAAATGGAATTACTATAATTAATATGTTATATAATAGGTCGTTAGAATTGTATAAACACAAAGAATTCAAAAGCGAGAAAATCAGAGTAAATGCGAATCAGGATGAGACGAAATTGGATATGACAAGCCAAGTGCACGGGCTTCTTGCTTCGTTACCTTTCATGGCCTAACTCCCACTTTGGGGGTGGGAGGGTTTCTTTTTTTGTTTCCTCCTTCATGCATACACAAAGCTTATTTTGGAAGTCTTGTGCTCTCTAGTGTAACCCTAGCCACCATCACACTTTTTCATCTCGCTTTTGACCATCATCATCAATAAAGCCTCCATTCAAGATTTTTTTAATAAGTGTTGGTTAATAAGTGTTGAATCTTAACAATATCTAGTCATCTATGTGTTTTTCGGTAAGCAAACTGTATTTTTGATGATTTTGGTTCTTATATATTCATGTTCTTAATATCACAAAATAAGAATCATCTAATATTCATCTACTCATGTTATTATGGTTTGATTGTGAAGGAATCATGTGGTTGAGGATTGGTTCATCAAGTTTTTGTAAAACCCTAGTTTTATATTTGTTCTTGTGATTACTTGTTTTAATTTGAAATCTAATCTATGCTAATCCTTATGAACAAATTTGGATATTTTCAAAACATTAAATTGTTCTAGTGGACGGATCGTGTGATTTAACGTGAAGAGATTAAATTTCGGATGTTAATCGACAAAGAACATGAACGAAAATGATTAAACATTATTAAACAAAATGGAACTGAAATAAATGATAAAATAAGGGTCTATGTCTATTATACATCAAATTGAACATCAAATTGAATCTTATCAATATCTAGTCTACGTGTTTTTCGGTAAGCAACTGTTTTTTTGATGATTTTGGTTCTTATATATTCATGTTCTTAATATCACGAAATAAGAATCATCTAATATTCATCTACTCATGTTATAGTGGTTTTGTGACACCCCGTATTTTTCAGGTTAACGTCGTTTCTATTATCTAAACTATTTCCGTCACTGGGTATTATTAAACTCAATTTTAATAAATACAGTGACAAATTATTATTATTATTATTATTATTATTTGAACTTCAATTATTATTAAATTCAATTTTAATAAATGCAATTACAATTATTATTATTATTATTATTATTATTACTGTTATCTGTAAAGTCCTGATCACGATCGATTTCACATTTTGTTGCACTTGATAATCAAATTAAGACAGATGTGTGCGTGTGTGATATCAACAAACATTAAACAAACTCAATCGAATATTATTAATCAAATGATTACAATACCAAAGAAGTATATATCGTTTAAGCTTGATCCACCTAAGGTGAGCTCCCCTCGGGCGGCCTATCACACAACTCTGTGCTCTCTCACCCTCAGATCACTTTTACAAATGAACACACATACTGAAATACAAAGGAAAAACATCTATATATACTATGCAGATGTTCTTGCGGCAACTCCAAGTTTTCGCGCGATAAGTTCTTCTTCAATCATCTTGGAGTTCTCACTTCCTTGTACTTCTCGCATGAATTGAGTTTTTGCTTTTCACTTGATATTGTAATCCAAAAAGACCAGGTCCTTACAATTTCCCCCTATAAATTATGATATCAAATTATTTTGACTTCAGTCACTCATCTTCATGAATTGTTTGATCCTTGGGTATCTTCCATTTTAGACTCCCCCTTCAACTGTAACCTCCTCCTAATGTATAGCATCATAAAGGATATCACGTCTGAATCAATCATGATTACTTACGACTTAATATGTATTATGCATATGATAGAGAGGTCCAACTTTCATTTTGGATTCCCGAAGAACCTGATTCTTCAATCCGATAACAAGATTCTGTGACAACGAACTAGATCATCTAAAGTATTCTTCCCCCTATGTAAGATGTAATAAACCCATATTTTCAGAGCAAGAATGCCAAACAATCTTGATTCTTCACTTAATTAACCTGTTCGATCATTGTCCCCATCAATGAGATAAGATAAGCCCATATTGTCAAGTTTCAGTTCATGAACGACCCAAATCAAATGTTTTAAATATAGAATCTTGAACTTGTTCAAACATCACAAAAAACCCTATTGTACCAAACCTCAAATCATCCGGCATCCTCTAGATTTGGGCTGAAACACTTGTTCTAAACCTTCACAAACTAACAAGTTTTCGCATCTAGACCATGTTCTTGCAATTTTGCAAAGTTTTCGCAAAAATCAAGTTGATAGTTAAAGTTTTCGCGCGAATGTTGAAGTTTTGCTTGATGAAGTTTTCACATATGAACTAGGTAGATGTTCTCACACGGGAACTTGATGTTTTCGTGCGACAACTCTAAGTTATCGCAAGAAGTGGTTACCAATGCGAAAAGTGCCCAAGATTTAGCAAAAATCGGTTATTCGTGCGAAAACTTTGCCAAATCGACTTTTTGTGTTTGATTCACTGCTGCGATTTCAATTCTTCAATTTCCATCATCATAACTTGAAGATACTGAGCATATTGATGCAGATCATCATTTTAGCAAGTAACAAAGTTGATTTCATGTGTGTTCACCTTCGATTTCGTTCATTTTACCTTCGAAATCGAGTCATATCCGACCATAACCTTCAGGTCTTCAATCTTCATGTTTAACGTCTTAATACGGATGATTGCGGAATGAAAGTCAGTGTATCAAGAGCAACACCTTGCTTCGATACCAAATGTAAAGTCCTGATCACCATCGATTCCACATTTTGTTGTACTTGATAATCAAATTAAGACGAATGTGTGCGTGTGTGATATCAACAAACATTAAAAAACTCAATCGAATATTATTATTCAAATGATTACAATACCAAATGAATATACGCCATTTAAACTCGATCCACCCGAGGTGAGCTCCCCTCGGGCGGTCTATCACACAACTCTATGCTCTCACCCTTAGAGCACTTTTACAAATGAACACACATACTGAAATACAAAGGAAAAACATCTATATATACTATGCAGATGTTCTCGCACGAGAACTTAAAGTTCTCGCGTGGCAAATCCAAGTTTTTGCGTGATAAGTTCTTTTTCAATCATCTTGGAGTTCTCGCTTCCTTGTACTTCTCGCATCAATTGAGTTTTTGCTTTTCACTTGATATTGTAATCTATAAAGACTAGGTCCTTACATTGTACCAGCAAACCCAAACATTCGACACAACTTCTTCAGGAAGCACATTCAACTCTAGCAGGTGGGCTTGTGGGATTTTTAAAGACGTTTAACGGTTGTCCAGTGAGTACTTCTAGCCCAACATAAAGCATGATATTCGGTTGTTTGTCCGGTAATGCCTTGTTTGTCAAGAGCAAAAATACGAGACTCTGTCTCCCGCAGGGTTGCTGCATCCCTTACGAATTCCTACTAAGATATAGGAAGACATCTACTTGGATTTTATCGTCAGGCTACCTAAATCAAACATGATGATATGATCTTAGTGGTGGTCGATCACCTAAGTATGCTAAAACTTGCACGTGGCCAGTCATTGTCTAACCCCATTCCACTATTTCTACTTACTCGAGATGGAGAAACTAAACTACAACCTAAGACTGTTAATGATCACCGCTGGGTTCCTACACCTAACGGTCCAGTTCTAGAGCTTTTAGTGTCCTGGTGTGATCGACCAGCGAAAGTAGCTACGTGGGAGAAATAAGACGTATTGCCTGAGCAATTTCCATTATTTCTACTTGAGGACAATTCAACTTTCTGAGTGGGAAGTAATGATACAATTCCTATGAAGGTTTATTCGAGAAAAAAGAAACAAAGAAAATTGGATGGGTCATTGGAGCTGATTCAGTGGGTCTTCGGATCTCATCTGGATCCCCTCAGTCAAACTGGTCAAAAGAATCTAGCAATAAAGGCTTAGTGAGTTAGTGGGGCAATGGTAACCGTTGTAGTAGTTGTTATTTATCTTTGTTAGTTCTGTTCATGTTTATTCATTCTAGTATTTTTAGATTTTGTTGTGTTTGTAATTAGAGAACTAGCACTTCTCGAATCGGGCCTTTCAATTTAGTAGTTCATATTTCCGGTTCTTGTCGGATTACCAGATGGAGTAAATCTTGAGAGTTGTACTATGGAGGCTACATGGATCTGTTGATGCCTACTTAGATACAAATGCCTTAAATGCATCATTTCTGTCTGTATGCTTTTCAAACGAAGATCATTTGCATAAACCATGCCTGTCAAGAAAGCATCAAAAGCCCGTTAGATCATTCCTACTACCAACCTATAATCGAAAATGAATGTTCAAATCAAAACAACCATCAGATAGAAACAATATGAAACTGAAGACCGAGGCTTCAATATATGTCACACATTTTATTTTTCTTAAAAGGGAAAAAAAATTATTCGGATATGTAACCCTCAATTAGAAGTTTACACCATTGGCATATGTAAACTACAGTTTAAAGATCAAAATATTAATTTTAACAATTTTAAATATATTTATAAATTCTATATACCACTTCCATCATCGTGGGTAAGATACAAGCAGATAGTGAAATATTATGGACAAATTTTTTGAATTCAACATTTTTAAGGCTCAATTTATGTGGGTAACATACGTACCCTCACAAATATGTCTTCTCTCCTTCGCACGTATGTAAGTAGTAAATATTCGATGAAATATTCAATGGGTAACATACATATGTTGGGTTTTCACAAGTTTATCAGAGTCATTTTATCCTTATTAAATGAACACGCAGCGGATGTGGTATGAAAAACTTGTTACAGTTAATATATGAACCAATTTCAATATCTATTAAAAGACAACCCGTAATGGATCGTTATATGAAAAACCATGCTTACAAACAACCATAGGGTGTTTAGAAATCTACCTCTAGAATGGGACAGAGGAAGAAGATCTTTGATCGGCAGCTTCCAAAGCAGGAAACCTCAAGCTTGTCTACCCCAAGCTTCCAACAATACACCAGGTTGCTAGAATTTTCTTTACTTGAATCGGGTTCTGTTCTTGGTTTTCCTCAACCGATCGAGAGAAAAGCTACAGGAACATCGATTTGCACCTTTGTGTGTGTTGTAAGTTATCAAAGAGAGTGGTTGAATGCAATCATATATTACACGTCCTATGAAATTGAATATTAGAGTGAGAGAAAAGTGGGTGGGACCCATCCCTTTAACCCATCCGCATTTCTCTAATATTCATCCGTATTAGTAAATACGGATGAACAAACTCTAACCGCATTTGTAAAGCAGAAGAAAAAACTTCATCCGCATTTCCCAAATGTACATCCGCATTTCTAAATGCGGATAAGTAACTTCATCAGCATTTCCAAAATGCACATCCGCATTTGTAAATACGGATTATCAGTTTCATTAGCAATTCCTTAAATGCTCATCCGCATTTGTAAATGCCGATGATCAGTTTCATCAGCATTTCCTTAAATGCTCATCCGTATTTACTATCCTCATTAGTAAATGCGGATGAAGTAATTCCTTCAGCATTTCCCAAATGTACATCCGCAATTGCAAATGCTGATGAGAAACATTCATCCGCATTTCCTTAGTAACACATCCGCATTAGTAAATGCGGATGAGTAAAAGAAATGTGGACAAAACACTTGTATTGTTTGTTCAACCATTTGAATAACAATGCAAAGTACTCTCTCTTTAGAATAAATTATCCATATAATTTATTCAAACACTAGTGCAAATATTTAGAAACCCAATTTCTAAATACTTCAAGTGTCAATATTTATTTACATGATCATATCATAAAATAAATATTGTGGGTGTTTGTCTAGCTTGTTATTGGGTATGACCCGACTTGGATCATAATCTACTAGCTACATCAATTCAATATGTGTCTTGGATAGACCATTCCCAACAATCTCCCACTTGCACAAGATACATAGAGAATTGATGCAAGCAGTAAATACCGTCTAACAACGGTTCACTACCCCTAATACGCATGATGAAGTGCCATTCAATAACATCATCTTCCTTAAGTCCCTTACTTGAAATGATATAGGTGAATCTATCATCTATCCTTTTGTTACAGATGTCATGTTAAATCCAAAGATACAGAATGATAATTCTCTGTTGATTTAACTTAATCAGGCCTTAGACATCATACTCTCAATGAATAAGAGGAACAAATCCCATCTTGACTACATACGTTTCTCACAGTCACCATGTATCACACCTGAAACTAGCTTCATGTACTGTCCATTATTTCAGAACACGAAGAACTAGATCAAAGTATAATATTTGGTGAATATCGAAACCCAATATGTATCTTAGGTCGGAGGATACAATGATATTCGCCTTTACTCAAATTTACTTATGATCAATTACATAATTCCATACAGTAAAATTTAAGAGCGGGTCTGTCCAATATTTGTATCCCACAAATATTTATGAACCTTGGTAGCAACCTCTTGTTCTTTATTCATACCTCATGAATATCCACCAATCTAAGTTCATAATAGTCTTACTTCATATTTGTTCCCACAAATATGATCGACTATGGACATTTAGAATAATAAACATATTCATGGATTTAAACATGCTAAAATGGAACATAGCTCATAGTATCATAATCATATATATATATATTATATATATATATATATGAGTCAAAATAATAATTGTTTTGATATTTAAATACAAAATAGATCAAATCCAATCACTAGAATATCAAGTCCTAAGGCACAAGTATGACTCTCATGCTTTGGTCTTTCAAGGAGCTTCGTGAGAGGATCCACAATATTTTGATCGGTGTGAACTTTGCGAATACATATCTTTCCTTTTTCAACTTCATCCTTATGTAGTTGAATCTCCGCTCAATGTGCCTTGTCTTTCGATGTGCACGGGGTTCCATGATTTGAGCAATCGCACCCTTGTTGTCACAAAAGATCTCTAGGGATCTTGAATGGTAGAGACTACCCCTAGATCGACAATGAATTTCTTCAACCATGCAGCTTCCTGTGCTGCCAATAAGCGGCGATGTATTCTGATTCTGTAGTGGACAATGCTACCACATCCTACTTTGAACTCTTCCAGGACACTGCCCTTCCATTCATAATGAAGACATACCCAGATTGTGATCGAGAATCATCTCGATCAGTTTGGAAACTCTCATCCATGTAACCTTTACAATGATTTCCTCTTTACCTGATCCGTATATCAGAAACATATCCTTAGTCCTCCTAAGGTATTTCAATATACTCTTAACAGCCATCCAATGACTATTTCCCGGATTCTGCTAAAATCTGCTTGTCATGCTCAAAGCGCATGACATGTCCGGTCTAGTGCATATCATCGCATACATGATCGATCCTATAGCAGATGCATATGGATTTCCTTCATCCTTTCTTACTCATCCTTTGAGCTTGGACATTGAGATGCACTCAATATTGTCCCTCTTTGAATAGGTACCAAACCTTTCTTAGAGTTTTCCATCTTGAACCTTTTAAGATTTTATCAATATATGCACTTTGGTTTAAACCTATCAACCGCCTTGATCTATCCCTATAGATCTTTATTCCTAAAATATAGGCTGCTTCACCAAGATCTTTGTTGGAAAAACAACTTCCAAGCCAGGTTTTAACACCTTCCATGGTTGGAATGTCATTTCCAAACAGTAATATATCATCAACATACAATACTAAGAATGTGATGATGCTCCTACTAGCTTACTAATACACACAAGCTTCATCAGTGTTCTTGATGAATCCAAACCTTTTGATCTCTTCATCAAAACGTTGATTCCAACTTCTTGATGCTTGTTTTAATCCATAGATTGATTTCTTTAACTTGCATATTTATTAGGATATTATGGATCGACAAAACCTTCGGGCTAAACCATATAGACAATCTCTTCGAGATGTCTATTAAGGAAAGCAGTTTTGACATCCATTTGTCAAATTTCATAGTCATAATATGCAGCTATGGCAAATAATATCCTAATTGACTTTAGCATTGCCACGGGCGAGAAGGTTTTATCATAATCAACCCCTTGAGTTTGAGTGAAACCTTTTGCTACAAGTCTTGCTTTATAAGTATCTAAGTTTCCATGCATATCGTTTTCTTTTTGAAAACCCACTTACATCCAACCAGTTTGGAGTTAAGCGGTGGCACAACCAATTCCCACACTTGGTTGTCATACATGGATTGCATCTCTACGTTCATGGCTTCAAGCCACTTGTCACAATCCGAATTGGACATTGCATCATGGTACGTAGTTGGTTCATCCGAGTCAACTACATAGCATCCATTCATGAAAATCCATATCTTTTGGGTGGATAGCTAGTTCTACCGGATCTGCGAATGTTTTGTGTGTATTGATCAACCACTTGATCATTATCAACAATCTCATGTTGATTGCTAGTATCAACCAAACGTGTTTCGGCTTGTGGTTCTCGATCCTCATCAAGTTCCACTGTTCTATCGGTAGTTCCTTCCATAAGAAATTTAGTTTCCAAGAACTCAGCCTTTTGACCAATAAATACCTTTGGCTCTGTTGGATTGTAGAAGTAATATCCCATCGAGTTTTTGAGATATCCTACAAAGATACACTTAGTGGATCAGCTTTCTAACTTGTTTGGGGCGTTTTTCTTAACATAAGCTTCACAACCCCATACCTTTAAATATGATAACGATGGAACCCTTCCATGCCATATTTCAAAAGGTGTCTTATCCACTTTCTTGGTTGGGGCCATATTCAGAATACGAGCCGTGAAGAGCAATGCGAAACCCCAAAATGACAGAGGTAGTATGCTTCTAGCCATCATAGATCGAACCATATCCAATAGGGTTTGGTTGGTGTTTCGGGTGGAGCAAGCTGTGAGACAATCCCACAACTCCTAAGATGATCTTGAAAAGCATCACTAAGGTATTCACCTCCTTTATCCGAACGAAGAACTTTGATGGTTTTGTTGAGTTGATTTTCTACTTTATTCTTGAAGATTTTGAAAGTTTCAAAAGCTTCATCTTTGTGTCTCAACAAGTAGACATAACCATAACGACTATAATCGTCGATGAAGGTAATGAAGTATCTTTCACCATTCCTTGTCATTGCTTTAAAAGGACCACATACATCCGAATGTAAGTCTTTTTCCCTTTGGTTAGTACCACTAAAGGGTTCCTTGGTCATCTTTCCTTGTAAACAAGATTCACACTTATCAAATGAACCCTCTTCATTTGCTTCCAAAAGATCATTCTCTTGAAGTGTTTGAATACGATTCTTGTTTATGTGACCAAGATGACAATGCCAAAGATATAATTCACTTAAACCCATTTTAAGTTTCTTGGTGCTCGACTGGTATAACGAGTTATTAAAAGATGAGTCAGCATGAACAATTCATAAATACCATTAAAAGGCATAGCCTTAAAATAAAATATATCATCCAAAAAGACACAAATACCGCCGTTTACAAACTTTAATACACAACCAAATTGTTTTAGAAGGGAAACAGAAATTATGTTCCTAGTCAAACTAGGAGCATACAAAAAATTCTTCAAAATGACTTCCAAACCACTTAGAAGCTTCAAGATATAGTCTCCTTGGGCGTCGTCATCAACCTTTGCTCCATTGCCCATATAGAGACTAGTATCCCCCTTCTTAAAATGCTTATTTCTTTTGAACCGCTACAACAAATTGAATATGAGTTCCACATCCGGTATCTAATACCCATGTGTTTGAGGAAATAACATTAAGTTCAATATGGATCATGAAAGTTGTACCTGAGGTCTGCCCAGCATCCCTCTTGTTTCTCAACTCCTTAAGATAGATTGAACAATTCCTCTTCCAATGTCCTATCTCACCACACTCAAAGCATGGATCGTTCTCTGTAACCTTTGGCTTCTTAAGCCTTGATTTTAGTTGTCCCGCTTTAGTCTTTCCCTTACCCTTTCCTTTGATGTACCCCTTGCCTTTGGCAATATTTGCCTTGGGTTCGGGGTGATGCCTCTTCTTGTTGCCACCCTCATTGATTGTGAGAACTGGTAAAACCCTTTTACCCATCCCTGCCTCAGCTATTTTGAGCATTGCATGAAGTTCCCCAATGCTCTTGTCCCATCCATTCATGTTATAATTCATGATAAAAGTCTCAAACTGCTTGGTCAGACCATTAAGGATCAAATCCGTGGCCAACTCTTTTGAGATGGGATAATTTAGCCTTTCGAGGTGATTAATGTGGCTTTTCATCTTCATCACATAAGATGATACAGATTGGGTTTCTTCCATTCGACATGCATGAAGCGCTCGAACCGTTTCGAAGCGCTCCACCCTCGCTTGTTGAAGGAACATTTCCTTCGGCCGGGTAATCATGTCGTATGCCCTTTGATGTTCAAAATCCTTTTGAAGCTTGGGAATCATGGTTCCTGACATGAGGCAAGAAACTTGCACAGAATCCTCAGTGTGCTTAACCCAATCCTCGTAGGCGTCAACATCATCGATGTTGGGTTCATCGGGAATATGATTGTCCAACACGTATGATTTCTTTTCCTGCTTGAGAATAATTCCCAAGTTTCGAAACCAATCTATGAAATTATTATGGTTTAGACGATTCTTTTTAAGAATAGTTATCAATGATAGGTTATGGACGGTCAGAGAGGTAGCGTTGTTATTATTAGCGGCCATTACTACAATATAAATAAAGTTTAATTTTAGTATTCATAAAATGAAATTTTAACTATTAATACCTTTTCATGTCTCATAGACAATTAATAATTAAAATCTAGAATCCAACGTTACATTCAAATAATGGTTAGGTGACCTTTATCCCATTATTCAAATTAACAAGGTAGTCAACTTTTGACAATTGCAACCCTTTGTAACTTCTAGTTTATGGGATCGGTTAAACATCTTTATGTTTAGTCGGCATGTTTAATCCTATTAACACTATTGAACGCCATGCTTTGGTGGCCCTATTCACATGGTTTCCAATTCAAGTCGTCCTACTTACACACACGTGTGAGTTTACACATACAGGAGGTTAGGTGACCTTTAACCCACAAATATGTTAAACCCCTCAAACACACAAGGTTGCTAAATGTGGTTAGGTGACCTTTATCCCACAAATAGTTCCCAAGTGATTCGAGTGTTGTATAAAAGGATGGTGTTAAACTTGCTTAAAAGGGATTTTGTTTCCATTAATTCTAGTTATGAAAACATTTTGTACCTTACATTTGCATACATTCAAATGCATGGTACACGAGTGAAACCAATTTCCAAGGTTCTTTTAATAAAATCCAATTTTATTGCGAAAACATTAACCTTTAATAAAACCATTTTATTACCCATGTTAATGTTTCCAAAAGAACCGTTTGCAGCTTGTTGTTGATTTGAAATTGTTTAATAGTGCATATCCAAATATCACATGAACAATAAATTAAATCAACCATGTAAGCAACACGTACAACAACAAGTTCATAACCATAGTCAACTAATTTAACATCACTTGTTGTACGAAACAAGTGAGTTATTAGGTCCTTCCTAAGGGTAACACTTATGTCGGTGAACTCCCACTTGATCCCGCATCCAAATGCTTCAAGTGTCCACTTTGTGTTGTGATTCTCCCATTCGATTTGAGCTTCCAGATGGACTTAAAATTCTGCACCAAACCCCTTTGGGCCTTCAAAATATGTTTTCAGTTATTGGGCTTAAATCCCATTAAGAGCCATAAAGCCCTTTGGGCACAAAATTGGCCCAATCGAAAAACATTCTTGTTGCATCTTCTTTACAAATTATATATCCTATATACATTTTCTAGTAAAAGTGAAATGCAACTAATCTATTTATTTTACATACCAAATGAAAATAAATAAATTACATAGCCAATAGGAAGAACAAATAAATTTAATTATTACAACCCTTTGAATAATCAAATACAAATCACAACACAAACAAACACAAGGTCTCGACTAGATTATGAACATCAAGATACATATCCAAATATGTAAGCAAAATCCGAGAGTTTTCCCCTTGAATCACAGACTTTCGGTTAATGTATAACAAACCGAATATCATGATTCTAGTCTAAACAACTTAATCATCCAAATGATTAAATTTTTCAAGATTACAATATACATGTAAAGTAGAATCTTGAAAAACAGGGGAAACATAGACCTGAATTTTCGGTCTGTTGGTGAATAACAGCAGAAACCGAGAATTCAGTCAAGATGAAGCATGTATCCATATAAACGGCTCTGATACCACCGTTGGGTTTTCACAAGTTTATCAGAGTCATTTTATCCTTATAAAATGAAAACACAGCGGAAATGGTATGAAAAACTTGTTACAGTTAATATATGAACCAATTTCAATATCTGTTAAAAGACAACCCGTAATGGATCGTTATATGAAAAACCATGCTTACAAACAACCATAGGGTGTTTAGAAATCTACCTCTCGAATGGGACAGAGGAAGAAGATCATTGATTGGCAGCTTCCAAAGCAGGAAACCTCAAGCTTGTCTACCCTAAGCTTCCAACAATACACCAGGTTGCTAGGATTTTCTTTACTTGAATCGGGTTCTGTTCTTGGTTTTCCTCGACCGATCGAGAGAAAAGCTACAGGAACATCGATTTGCACCTTTATGTGTGTTGTAAGTTATCAGAGAGAGTGGTTGAATGTAATCATATATTACACGTCTTATGAAACTGAATATCAGAGTGAGAGAAAAGTGGGCGGGTCCCATCCCTTTAACCCATCCGCATTTCTCTAATATTCATCCGCATTAGTAAATGCGGATGAACAAACTCTAACCGCATTTGTAAATGCAGAAGAAAAAACTTTATCCGTATTTCCCAAATATACATTCGCATTTCTAAATGCGGATAAGTAACTTCATCAGCATTTTCAAAATGCACATCCGCGTTTGTAAATGCGGATGATCAGTTTCATTAGCATTTTCTTAAATGCTCATCCATATTTGTAAATGCGAATGATCAGTTTCATCAGCATTTTCTTAAATGCTCATCTGCATTTACTATCCGCATTAGTAAATGCAGATGAAGTAATTCCTTCAGCATTTCCCATATGCACATCCGCATTTGCAAATGCGAATGACAAACATTCATCCGCATTTTCTCATTAACACATCCGTATTAGTAAATGCGGATGAGTAAAACAAATGTGGACAAAACACTTGTATTGTTTGTTCAACCATTTGAATAACAATGCAAAGTACTATCTCTTTAAAATAAATTATCCATATAATTTATTCATAACACTATTGCAATTATTTAGAAACCCAATTTTCTAAATACTTCAAGTGTCAATATTTATTTACATGATCATATCATAAAATAAATATTATGGGTGTTTGTCTAGCTTGTTATTGGGTATGACCCGACTTGGATCATAACGTACTAGCCATATCAATTTAATATGTGTCTTGGGCAAACTGTTCCCAACAACATACTCCCACAAATATACATAAGATGGGAGAAGTGGCATTTTTTAATTTTTGTTATAATATATATATATATATAGATATATATATATATATATATATATATAAATAATACATTTATATTATATTTAATATACCTATTACTAAATATATATTTAATTAATATAAATATATATATATATATATAGCTAAAAGTGAAATAATATTGATTTGGTAACATCTTTATAAACTTTAGTTTACAAGTGTAATACCCTTGTCTTTTAAAGAGTAAACTGTAATTTACAAATATAAATTGTTGTTTTGAATAGTCAAACTGGTGTATGAAACCTAGGTCCCCTTTATTGGATTTAGGATTTCAATTTAAATTGCTTCTTTGAAAGAGGGACTCAAATCTTAATGAGTTGTACATAAGTTTCAAGAGTTCTGACTAACCTATAACCAAAATGCAATGTCTTTCTTAAATATGCAAAAACTACAAGTTTTCGCAAAACTATAAATTTTTGCAAAAACTGATATTACTGTCACACCCTGCCATGGCGGAACCACGAGGCGTGATGTATGACTTTCAAAGCATATGATTATCGTAAACACAAAAATACCATCTGATACATAGCTTTTAAAATTCAGAGTTTTACATCCCAAAATCAAATGTTTAATGACCACATTTTTTCATCAAAATAAATTTTCTAATGATTTCACCCATATGACCTAATCCCATTGAGTTATACAAGTAAAACCTTTCTAAACAAAATAAATGTATCCAATGTATGCTTGATTTCCTAGTTACTTACTTTCAAAGATCACAACTTATTTACCAAAAAAACATACTTTAAAATGTCAACATAACGTCGGTGAGTTCACATGTTTTAATCATTTTAGAAAGCTAAACCGTTATTTGAAAACATTAGTAGATACAATAATCAAAACAAATACGCATGACCAATTTGTAGACTTGCAAGGAATATAAATAAGATGTGGCATCATTATGAGGCATAACCAAACTATGACTTTTAAGGAAGCGGACTTTTCGGGGGCGCAAACAATAACCCATTAACACATAAAGGTCGAGTATTGTTTTCTAAAAATCACATAAAATGATCAAGTACATTTTTCCCTCAATTGAAAACTTAAATATGTAAAATGGGTTTGTGAAACTCACCTGAAAATAATGCAAATTCTAGCAATAACCCCGAAAAGTATATGCCCGACCTAGCTGTGCCCTAACAATTTAGAACACTTAAGGTCTAAAGTAATACACTAGCATCCAAGTTGGTAAAGTTTAACAATCCCCCAACTAGCTAGATTCATTTAGAAACCACTTGTATATAAATATGTGACTCAACAACCCGTTGGTGATACGTCTTAGATTTATACAAAATGTATTTATGTATAATACAAAAAATTATTTTTAGTTGACGGTTTATAACTTTTAAATTTTATTATAACATAAACTTATACGAGGAAAAATACTTTTATACAACCAAACACAAAAATATGTTATTTTCTACCCGATCTACTAGACTACCATCAAATACATATACATGTTTTAAGAGTCTTACATGTATTAGTATTAGAGATAGAACTCATGTATAGGTTTAGATGATAAAATCACTTTTGTAATTATTGTTCTTGATGATATAATATGAATATATTTGATTATAATTATATTTATATTTGATTATAATTATATTTATGAATTAAATAACATTTATTTTGCACGTCATATATTCATCTATGATATAATATATTTCAGAATATATGTGTGAATGTGCAGGAAACATTAAACACTATCAATTTGAGAAATTGACCAAGTGTTGGAACAACTGCGGATGAATAAAGTGTTCTTCCGTAGATGTTCTCAGGAACATAACTGGAGTGTACATCCGTAGATCTTCTGCGGAAAAACAACTTCAGCTGAACAAGAAAAGAACAAAGTGAAGCTACTGAAGGAGGGATTGCTGCGGAAGACAAGAACTCCTGCGGAAGCACAAGAACAGTTGCTACATGACTACCTGTGGAAGAGTAAATTCCTGCGGAAGGCCAATTAACAGCAGTCAACATCAAGTCAACAAGTCAACGTGGCAGAACATCAACAACATTAATGACGATTGAAGATGTTTCATTCAAGCGGATATTCCACGTCACATCAACAAATTTTATCATTAGAAGAATCGTTGTAAATCACGAATTCCTAAGCCGATAAACATGGCAAAGATTCAGATAATGATGATTAGCTTAATTATAGCAACAAAATAGCTAACAATATAACAACATTAGATCTCTATAAATATATACGAGATTATCAACAGATGTAGTCAATAAAATCATATAACAACAGTTAAGATTTATTAGAATCATCAGTATTGTATTCTAGATTAGCAATATCAATAGCAACAAGAAAACATTACGATCAACATTATTGATTTCTCTCGGTTTGATTATTCTTATTTTATCTGTTTGATTGGTTGATTTTCGTATTATTAATAGATTAAACACCAAGTATTGATAATTCCGCGATCAATACTTGTTCAAATCAATTCTGATAATTCCTGAACGATCCAAGGATTCACAATTAGTACATTATGTAACGTGTTAGTAAAATACATAAATCACCAACTTAGTCATATTTGTAGTCCTTCTTGAAACATAATAAAAACATCTTTATATTAAGAAAATAATCTGTTATAAATGATTATTTTCACAAACAAAACAAGTTTACAACTTTCAAATACATAGGTGCTTGTAAACTTTTGAAAACAACTTGTAAATCTAGAAAAAATAGGGTTTAAAGGGTTGATCTTCATCTTAACAGGCAAAGGTGAAGGCAGATGAAGAAATAAACGATGCTTGATGATCAAAACATTTGATGAACAACTTTAACTCGATCATTGTAAGCACCTTATGAAACCTTTATAACATATGAGAAATCTTGGAATTTGAAGATTCGAGTTTAATTCTTGAGTTTGAAAATGAAAAAGGAGAAAATCTAGAGAGAGAGAGATGGATTGTTGGGAGTGGGTAAATGGAAGAGAATGGTGATGTTTTGAAAGGTGATAATATTATAAGTGGAAGATATGATGCATAAAGTCTTGTGTCAAATTTTCGAAGCATGGTAATAATATTAAAATAAGAAGTAAGATGTTGTGTGAATATGACCATGTCTTTTAATATAAATTTAAAAAATAAGAATGTTGAGTTAAGTGGGTGAGTTGTAAAATTTCATGAATGATCTTTCATATAAAATAAGAAATGGTTGTATAGTTAGGTGGATGGTGACTTTGATGGTGATAATCATTACTTATTTTAGTTTTAATTAAGTATTGGTTAGTTTAGGATTTGTAAGTGTGGTATAGTTCAAGATTTGTTTATGAATTTTCAAGAGTTTTTAATAAAATTCTATTTAGTTATAAAAATACAACCGTGTTTACTTCTAGAGAAAAATATATACATACATAATTATAAAATCATATACAAGTAGAATTTCCAAACACGATGTTAAACAGGATATGGATTATTACGGTTTTTAAATTAATAACCAATAAAATCGTTAAATAAATGTAAAATTAAAATAATTTATAATGTATTTATTCTAGTTTACACGTTTAAGTAATTATACATTTTATCACCAACGCTCGTGTTCGTCGTTATATTCCGAAATTTAATAGAAATTTTTAAGTGACACTAGATATGAAATTTAGACACGAAATGGGTTTGTTAGACTAAAACGACTCAATTACTAAATATTAAGTATACAATGCATTAATCGTATTGAAAGTACGTTTAGGGGTTGTACGGTTAATGATCTGAAATCAGGGTGGTCACAATAAAGCTGTAGTTTTTCGCTTTCTACATAAGTCACACCAATCCAATCTAGAAATTGTTCTCCAACCATTGAAACTTTTCTCTTACTCAATTGAACTAAATGTGAGTTCAATTAGCACCAAAATCGAATCAATTATGCACCAATTTTATTCATGTGATTACTGTTTTATTCGATTTCAATTCTGAGACATAAACCAGTCCTATTCTCTTTCAAATTTGAACAAAATCACTCCAAAATCAAATCTAATCCTTCACAATCCATAGTCGACATCAATTAATCATTTAATTCTTGTTCTTGATATGTTGAATTCCTTAACTGATCACCAAAGCTCAGAATTGTAAAGAACCGGAGTTTGTTTGAAATCACTCATTATAGATTGAGAGATGAATCACAAGCGTGGAATGAACATAAACATCATTTAACATGATTTAAATAATCAAATCAGAAGAACATAACATAGCACACCAGAGTAAATAAGCTTTTCGATTGTATTCTACTCATGTATGATTGCATTAGCAATTACAAAACATAATAAACAGCGTTTATGAATAGTTATAGCACCAAAGTTATCACACATAATAGTTCTAGCACCAAAAATTGTCACAAAAGCAACCCTTCTTACATCAGCATCAAGTTCTCGTATATCTTCATGTTTTCGCAAAATCTTGAAGTTCTCGTATAGATGTTTTCGCATATATCATAAACTTTGTTTTCCAGAACCTTGAATTGTGAACTATAACGATTCATTTAGATTGAAGCCAATAAACAGCAAGTCTAGTGAACTTTAATTTTGGTGGTGTCACCTTTTATATTTCTTCAAAATGGGTTTAAGGTTCACTTTTTATTATGGACAAGATAAGTATCTAAGGACCTCCCACCATGCAAGATATGCATCTAACAAATTCCGTTTAGTACTTTAAGTATCCAAATATATCAATAAACAATAATTAAAATAATAAAAGTACCTCTAACTATGGATTTTATTCAAAACTATCGAGATAAATATACATCATTGTTCTTAATTATGTGTATACATATACACACACACCCCTATGCATATACCTCAAACATCAACAATTTATTATTCTTGTTTATTAAAATGGAAGGGTCATCAAAACCTCTTCTTCTGAGTGCTTCATCCCGAATTCAAGACTCCGAGTACTTGTATGCATCAAATACTAATGTATCCAACTTTGTTTCAGTGAAACTCTCAGGCAACGGCAACTACGTTCTTTGGAAAGCACAAATGTTGTGTCTCTTGGACAGTATCGGTATGCGTGGCATCGTGGATGCCACATTTGTTGGGTGGAATGATTCTAGCACTGATACCATGAGAAGATACGACAGCCTTGTCAAAGGTTGGATCTTCGGTTCTGTTACTGAATATGTACTCGTTGATATCTACAATCTCGATTCTGCCAAAGCTGTTTGGGAAAAAATAAAATCAATCTATGAGCCTACTATCTGTTTGCATGAAGATAATTCTTTTTTATTCCACCAAAAACTTCAAATGTCATCAACCACACGTAACCTTCATTTTCTTTTCCAAACTATTTTGAGTATGAATTTTTTGTTATATTGTGAAACCGGTTCTTAAGTGGTTATGTGGCATAATAAATACTAACAATTATATAAGTTTTATAACAACAAATATCTATACATTCCATATTGTGTGATTTACCCGCTATTCACGAGTTACCATGTAGTCATACGTCCTTTTTATGATAGCTTGGTTGATAAATATTGCGATACTAGGTTATAGTCACGTGTATTACACGTGATTGTATGATAGCAATTATAGTTCTATAGTGTGTAGAAGATAAAAATAATTTAACTACATATGAAGAAAAAGCGAACCATAAGCTCCCAATTAAGTTAAATTCATGTCCAACTAATTAATATTTTGAGCTTGAAATATAAATAGACAAATTTGTTTAAAATTATACAATTAACACACACAACTATACGATACTCTTTACACAGTGTATGGTACTTACTCTCGCCACGTCAAAATCTCATTCATTATTTTTAGCTTTAAAGGAACATAAAATTAAAATCCTGCCATAGGCAAGAATTTTTTTAAAAAATCACCTTGAAAAAACTTAAATCCCGCCATGAACTTAAACGAGGCATTTTAAAAGATCTCGCTAATGTCGAGTTAAAGTGAAATCTGAATATTGGTAATATTTTGAATAGTTTTAAACTAAAGTTTTTTCAAAGACTTCATATGATCTTTCAGTTTATTATAATCCTTCAGCCAAATAAGATCCATATTTCTTTGTTTGATTCATTTTATTTCATACTATAGTTTAGTTTCTGTTACATGTTATTATAATTTCCTTTATAAGCAACACCAGACCATAACCTCGTATATCACACGGGTTAAATAAGATAATACTAAACATTTATTAATATATAGTTAGGAACGGTAAAATATTAAATATAAAAGTAATTTAATTAGCTGATAAAATATTTTTACTATTTTTGAAACTTTCGTTTTAAAAAACTATTGCTTTGAAAAAGACTCGTTTTTTTATCAATATCTTATTGTTTTGAAACTTCGGGTTTGTTTTATAAAAAATATTTTTGTATAAAACTTTATTTTTTAAAAACATTGATTTTAAAATATTTTATAATTTAAAAAGTTTCGTTGTTTTAGTAAAAATTGTAGTTTTCAACAATTTTGATTTTGAAAAAGTATATTTTTAATCAAAATACTTAGTTTTTATTTAATGAAAAATATGTTTAAATCTTAATGGTTAAAAAAGGACTTGGATTTATAATGAAGAGTGGAAGAGAAAAAATTGGAAATCAGTTAATCGACTTTTTAAAAATAAAATAAATAGTTTGAGCTGGAAAAAAAGTATGTGAAAATGCCATGTGACATCACATATAAAAGATTATTAGGTTAAAAGTGCATCCTTAGTGGAGGGTACGATAACATTCAAAGTTTATTGGTGTTAGTTCCTACTAACAATCATTCTCTCCTTTCAAAGTCCATGAAATCTCATTCCCACATCGACATATTGCAAAAGTCAAATATAAAGTCAACCCCGAATATTCAGGAATGTTGTTTGCTGGTAATGGGTTACCGGGATGGTGGCCAGCAGTAACACATTTCGATAGCTATAGTTGTTTGCTTCAAGTATGTGCCATCAAGCAACTAGTTTGTCGGTAGAAACAAATGTTTGTCCGTAGGAACCTACTATTGATGGATAATTAGTACCGACGTGACACTAGTGCTGATGAGAGTTAAGAACTTCTACATCTACTCGTAGAAGAAAAAAATGTCACATATCATCGTCCGACTTACCAAAAGATTTCTAAGTGTGTTTATATCATAAGATGTACCTTTTCTAAAGATACAAAAACACCTGAATTTGCCCATCATCATTTCTTTTAAATTATTGATTAGTGCAATTGGTCAGCAACAAAAAAAAACATGTTTATATACTTGCCCGATTGGGATTTCCATTGATGGCTGGTCACGTCCCCATGCTACTTACCTAGAAATACAATGGATTACCAAAACCTCCTAAAGATCACAATCCATATCCTAAACCACTTCAATTCTGCGAAACATTCATCATACGTGTTTATATACTTCTTACTTTGGCCTAAACACATGAATTTGCCCTTCAACCATCTAAAATAGTAGCATACATCCTTCCAAGTTTCAGGAAAAGCTTCAAACTACCCTCAAATATTAAAGATTAGCACTTCAGCCATTGTACTTATAGTTTATTAGTTACAATATATTTTAATAAGTTTTTTATTCATTTACATTAACAAAGAAGTTAAGCTGATAGATGTTAAGAAAAAACTAAAAAAAACAACTTTAACAAGAAAACAAGTTGTTCGCATAAGCTGGAAATGAGAAGGATTGGACGAGCTTTGGACCCTTAGAGATGATGTTTATGATCTTACAAATTTCTCAATCAAACTCCTTTCCTTTCTAACACCCCCTCAAGTTAAGAGTAGGATCTTCAAAACTCAACTTAACCAACCAATTGTTGAAATTTCTTTTGTTAACGGATTTTGTAGTATGTCGGCAAGCTAGTCTTTTGATGTACAAATGGAAACTCAATGATCCCTGCTTCGAGTTTTTATTTGATAAAGTGTTTTGTCTGCCACTACATGCTTTGTTCAATCATGCTCCACTGGGTTTTCAGATATTTGAATGGTTGCTTCATTATCACATGTAATCGTATTAGTTCCTTTCATGTAGAAACCAATTTTAGTTAAGAGTTTACGTATCCATAAGACCTCTCCCAAACCCCATGTTATCCATTTGAATTTGGATTTGGCACTAGAAAGGGCAATCACCTTTTTTTACTTCTCCTTGCTATCCCAACCAGAGTGAAGTATCGTGATGTTGACCTTTGTTTCCTTTATCTCATGTCGAGCCCGCAATAGTTTATACTTGAGTTTGAAAGGCCCATTGGATTTAAACAGAAATCCATGATTGGTTATTCCCTTAAGCCATGGATAATTCTCCGGACAGTTTCTATAGGGTTAACTTGGGGTTGATGGATGAATTAGCTTACTACTATCTACAATGTAAGCTATATCTAGACGAGTATGCGAGAGATATATATGTTTTCCCACTATCCGTTGTATCTCTCTTTGTTTAATAACTACTCTCGTTCCTCCTTACAAAGTTTATGATTTTCAATCTTGGTAGTATTTATAGGTTTATGGTCAATCATCGATATTTCTACCAACAATGTCAAGGACATGTTTCTTTTGCCAAATGAAAATTCCTTATTTACACTTGAGTATCTCAATTCAGAAAAATTACTTAAATCTGCCCAAGTCTTTCATCTCTAATTCTATGAACAAATTTTTCTTTAACTTTTTCATTCTTCTTCATTGTTCTCCAAAATGATCATATTATAAAAATAGATAATTAAGCAGGTTATGAGTTTACCTCCTTGTTTAAGAAATAGAGTGTGATCTAGTTTCCTTTGTTTAAACCCATATCATTTCATAGCTAGAGTGAATCTTCTGAACCAAGCCCATGGAGATTGTTTCATTCCATAGAAAATTTTCTTTAAATGTCAAACTTCTAAAATTACAATATTTTCCATGTATCTGGGTGGAGCTTCCATATAAACTTCTTCCTGTAGCTCACCATGTAAGATGACATCTTAATGTAAAACTGATGAATTAGCCATCCTTCATACACAATTATTGATAAGAGAATATCTTGGACTAATAAATCTCATAGCGGTTAACCGACCTTTGTATCCTTTCAATGGTTCCATCAGGTTTCTACTCTACTTTAAAAACCAAACAGCATCCCACTAGTTTCTTTTCGATGGGATGGTACATTTTTCTCATGTATTATTTCTTTTTAGTGCATCCATTTTTTGTTTCCATCCCATTTTCCAGTTCTTTTATTATCAAGCTCATTGATGATGTTACAGTTACTTCAGAATGTAGAGAGAAAGCAAACACTTCCAGCCTCTTATCTAATCATTTGTTTCCATGTTACAGGTATGTAGTTCCAGAATGTAGAGAGAAAGCAAACACTTCAGCCTCTTCTAATCATTGTTTCCATGGGTATGTACCTAACCCCTGAAGACACAGTTTAACACATCGATCAAGTTTGTTGTGTTTATCTTTGGGTATGTAGACAAAGACAGAACAACCAAGACTCAAGGTTGGAGGGCATGGGAAGGTGGTACTCTAGTGAACTCAAATAGGCTTTGAGGAGGGGTCTTGAGTTTAATGGCTTTTGTTGGAAGTTGATTGATAAGATAGGTGGTCGTAGTAAGGGATTTAGGCTAGAATGATTTAAGAACTTGGGATTCATTTAGAAGGACCGGCCTACAATGATATAAATTTTCATTTGGAAACACCTTTTACTTGGGAGTATGTGGACAACAAATTTGATGAATTATCTTCTTTGTTTGAAAAAAAGATTTCATGGAGGTGTTCATAAATTCTCCTTAGTTATAAAATATCAGGATTTAGATGTTTCTTTTGGATTGTGCTTCCGGAAATAAATCTACATCATGCAAGCATGGTTGTAAAAAACGTTAAGCTCTAGTCAGGTGGTCGAGTACTGATTAGAGATTAATCAACATTAATAGAGATTCATCATAACTAATCAATTAGAATTTTATATGTTAAATTTTAAATTTATAGAAATACATACAACATTTTTCAAATTATATATATATATTTTTTAATTTTTGACTAATTCCGACTAAATTTTGACTAACTTTCACTTATTTTTTTACTGATTTTGACCAAATTTGACCAAAATTTTCCCAATTTTAACCAATTTTCTCTGATATTTGTCGATTTTGACATTTGATCGATTAATTGAGTGATTAATTGATATTGAATCGATCGGTGACCAACTAGGCGCTGATTTTTGGAACACTGCATGCAATTACAATCATCAACGTATTGTAAGAAATGCCGAGGGAACGTGAAGATGATTAGATGCTTTTAGTGTTGGTGAATCTCAGCAGTTCCCCTTTTTTTCGCATCATTATCCATCTATTCACCGTTTTGGATAATGACGTGATAATGTCCGGCCATTTAAAAGTCATGGTATCATTTGCCCCACAAAATATAGGATTTATCCTTCTTTAGATGATGAATTTGGCCCATATTCGCTCGCCCCTCACGTTTAGGAATTGTTTTGTAACTTTTGATGCTTTCCTTTATACACAAAACATTAGATATGTCCTTTGTAAGTTTATTATTTTTTAGAGACTATTTTTGTTGTTTTAAAAATTAGGTGAAATAGAGGTTCCTCATAAATATCCTTATTTTTAAATTTTGACAGATTTATGATAGTTTGTGTAATTTGACTCTACACCAACTATCTCATCCCAATCCCCATCTCTTAAAGGGAAAAATTTAATGCTCCCTTAAATTTGAGATCACCTACTCATAAAACTCATAAATTATAGGTATAAAGAATGAGGCATGTAAGGTTTTTTATTATGTATGAAAAATATAAGGATGATAATTTTTAGATAAATTATATGTATGGGACATGAACCTCATGTAATGCTTTAAGAATAGGTTTTCAATCATGGGGTATGTGGGAAAAATCCCT
Source organism: Flaveria sonorensis (assembly GCA_025506505.1). Classification (NCBI taxonomy): domain Eukaryota; kingdom Viridiplantae; phylum Streptophyta; class Magnoliopsida; order Asterales; family Asteraceae; genus Flaveria; species Flaveria sonorensis. The sequence goes on along the minus strand of CM046426.1, from coordinate 43,520,814 downwards.
AATCCTGTTACATGTCATCGATGATTCTTCTTTTCCTCATCTCACCTCACCACTGACTTACCATTAAAGCCCCCACCATCGGTGTAGTATGTGGCGGGTTATTCAGTTTGAATACATTTGCTTTGACATTAAGATTAAAGGTATGTAACTTATAATTACCATTACTGTTTGAGATCACCAAAGTGTAACATAGTGAGTTTGTTGTTGGGAATTAGTTAGTTGCTAGCTATCCTAACTTTAATGTTTTTATATCGACGAGTACATAACCAGTCATCTTGTTCCCACTGCTCATCATTCACATTGATTTTACATCTTGTTCCCACTGCTCGTCATTCACATTAATTTTACCCAGAGGGTTTGTGGATAAGTGGCTTAATAACGCTTTGATTTATTGCCTATAGCCACTCACATCATTCGAGTCTGTAAGGCTTAATTTTGTTTGTTGAGTTTGAGGGTGATTTTTAAACTTTTGGTTAAACTAAATTTTTATATTTTGAGGTCAGGAACTAAGGGCATTTCTTAGGTTTTAAATTTGAACCGTTAGGTCGATATTGTTTTTTTTTAACAACTAATTGGATCACTGGCGGACCACTCGCCCACCCAATCATCTCAATTACTCAAGTATGGCACTAGGTTGGCACGTCCCCAATAGAAGCTCGTATATCACTCCGTCATATCAGTCCTGAATCTTAGACCATTATCAGGAGGAAACCTACCTTAGGTGAGGAAAAGCCCCTGACCCAACATCGAACCCTCCTTTTTTTTCACAAATGGACTTGAACCCAAGACTTTCTCGTATTATAATGAAGTCTTGGGGTACCGCCTCACCTCAACCATTTAGGCTAAGAATCACTGGTATCAAGCAAATATTGCTAATGCCTGAATTCAAGCCACCATATTCGAACATGGTGTGACCGGAAATGGTTGGGTATTGGGTAAATGATGAGTAATGTGAGTAGGGTGGTGCCAGAACCAAGAACACTGCTCTGTAATATTGTTGTCAAGCATAGAAATAAAAGGTATTATATATTTAGAATCTTTTTATTCATTTATAAAGAAAAAGAAGCTAAATTTATAGATGTTAGAAAAATTTATATTAGAAATAAGCTGTTGTCATGAGCTGGAAATGAGAAGGATTGAACAAGCTTTGACTTTTAATTCTTGGGAGATGATGTTACTGTCCCACAAATTTCTCAATCAAAATTCTTTCCTTTTTAACATGGAGGAGTTGCCTCCATCTGTATCATGGGTGTATGTAGTAGCAAGTTATTTCCTGTATCTTTCTTTTGTCTAGTATGTATATGTTTCTATCTAGGATGTTCTTTTTGCAAATTAATTAAGAAAGCTTTCCATATTTGAGTGGGTATTAGAGCATAGGCTTTGAGGCAGAGTGACACAATAATGGAAAGGTACGTCTTTATCATTAAAAATCAAAACTGATTATATGCGGAGTTCTATTTATGCTTGACCAGATATTGTTATGATTGACTATGTGATCATGTATCTTTATGTTTGACTAACTAATTCCATGTGTGACTAACCAATTGTCACCTTCAGTGACCATGGTTGACCAGTTTTATTGTGTTTTACCGGTTAAGATTATGTTTGACAAGTATTGTTAATTTTACTTAGTGTGCTCTATTTTAACTATGTCCGACTATATTTTACTACATATCTCTATGTTTGACAAAGTATGGCTATCTTTAACTATATATAACTTTGGCTCACTCAAAATGGACTATGCTTGACAAAGATTGATTTTGTTTGATGAATTTTAGCAACAAATCAGAAACAAATAAACTAGTCACATATCGAATGCTAGTTTTGTGACATTATTACAACATACATTTTTTGTTGCAATACTAGTGACTTTTGCCGCAACACTAATTACTGAATCTATGAAGGAAAATATTGCTACGATTTTTTGTCTTCTATCCTTGGTTGGAAAATTCCATCGCTAATGTTACGACTAAAAAGTTAATAATGATAATATTATTATTGTTATGAAAGTATATTATTGTTTATAAAATACAGTGATTAATAACAAATTTATATAATCTATAAAAACAATGATAATAATAATACAAAACGATTTAAAACGTAAAATACAATAATAGATACGTAAAACAAATTATGTAAAATAAATGACACAATTAGTTGATGTATTTGATACAATTAACAAAATGTACTCATCTTTAAAATAATAGAATCACAAGTGCAAGCGCACAATCTTTCATAAACTTTTAGAGTAAATACCCATTTTACTATAACTCTACCTTAAGAAAAAAAAACTAAATTCATTTAATTTGTGACAAATTTAAAAAGAAAAAGAAACTAACGTTTATGATAAAATAATAGAATCCTAAACTATATTTTTCAAATTCGAAGTCGAATATCAAAAAAGTTACAGTAAATTACAAATTGTGTCCTTCGTTAATATACAAAATTGCATGGTATATCCTTCAGTTTTAATAATTACATACAATATTCTTTTATTAAAAGATTTACACATATATTGTCCTTTATACTAACTCTCATTCAAATATACAATTAATTCAGTTATTCCCAAAGATCCCTCAAAGTACTCAGATGAAGATCGATCTGAAGAAAAGAGATATGGATTCAAAGGCTCTATGGCTGATCAGAATGAACATAACAAACATATCATGCATGGCTTCAAGAAATTCACAACTACTCAGGAAGCATTAAAAGCTAGATTTGAAGGGATGAAGGATATGAGAGAAAACAAAAGAGATCTACTAAAGCAGAAGTTCGAGAACTTTCGTTTCATAAGCGATGAAACCATGACTGCTACATATCTCAGATATGTTGAACTGCTAGACTCTCTTAATGAAGCAGGAGTGAAGATGGAGAGTAGTGATGTTCTCAGAAAGTTTTTGAGGTTTCTACCGAAGACATGTAAGTATACACTATGTCCATTAGAAGAACTGAGAATCTGAAGATAATGACTCTTGAGGAGTTATATGGTATACCAAGTGCTTATCACTTGGCAGATCTTTAAACCCCTCAAAGTCGTCAGCTCTCATGGCACCTATTTATAAACCTTTTCATTCCCACTCCTTCGCTCAAGCCTACAAACACTTATGATGACTCATCAGTAGTCTGCAACAAGGACAATGGATCTTGAACATAATGTTGAACAACTTCAAGAGACTACTCACTTTTAACAATTTATCATCCTGAGTCTTCAACTTCCTTACCCACAAGAACCTTTGGATGTGCATTCCTCTACCCACTATAAACATAAAATTAAAAGATTTCAATCTATTGAATTAATAAAAAAATAATTATGTACGTTAATTTCACAAGCCCATGGACACCGTGTGGCTTTAATTATTTTTTATTAGGAAAAATAATAATTATAGTTTTCAAAAAAAAAAAAATTATGTGAAAATCTAGGTCGAGAAAGAGTTTTACACTTGTACAACTTACTTACTGATTCAGAGGGAAAACATGCCGATCAATGGAGTTGTGTTTTCAGGAAACAAATTAGAAAACTGCAAGAGCCAAATGTGGAGTTGTTGGAGATGCGATCAATTTCGAGGAACTAAAATTCTGATTTGTCTACCATTATAGCATTCGAATATTCGTAGTAGGTTCTTTATATTTATATAAATGTGTTTTCTATATTTTTGGAAATGGTTGTAAGTCATTGTAAGTGTAGGATAAAAAATTACTCTTCATCTGTATATTTGAGAAATCATTGAGAAAATGAATAATTGAATAATGATAAAATTATTAAAAAATATTATTTAATTGAGAATGAGAGAGAAAAAACAGTGATTTCTAGTTTAGTTACATCCAGAGCAGTTGTGGTAGGTTTTTTATATTGATGTGAGTGTCTTTCTTATATTTTAGAGAATTGTTGTAAATAGTTGTGAGTTGAGGATATAGAAAAGTTATTATTTACCTGTATATTTGATGAATCATTGTTCAACACTTATAAATTTTTAATATTTTTGAAATTATTGTGAGTGGAGGAAAAGTGATGATAAAAGTATTAAAAATAGTATTTAATTGTATTAACAGAGAGAAATAAGTGATTTTTAGTATAATTACATTAAAAATCATAATTTTTTATTTTATTTTCAATTAAGTAATATTTTCTTATATATTTATCATTATTTTTCTTTTATTCTTCACTCATAACCACTTTCAAAAATATTAAAAAATTATAAGTATTGACCAATGTTTTCTTAAATTTACTAATTATAGTAATATTTTCTATTTCCTCCACTCACAACCATTAACAACCATTCATAAAATATAAAAATTTCACTCATATAATGTTAAGTAACATACGGTCAATGCTCTTATTTTACTAGTCAAAACGGTTTAAAATTGGTCTAGCTATCTTCTAACAGTCAAAGCCAAAACAATTTGTAGAACTATTTTGAAGTGTGAATTTACGATTGAATGTAAGAAGTGAATGCACGACTGCTATAACAAATTTCACCACACTAAAAGACTATTTGATTAGTTGGATGTATACTTTTTCTATTTAGAAAAAGGAAATGCAAATTAATACTGTACCCTACATTTCATAGTGTGTATCATGGAAATAAATAGGGATGCAAGACATTTAACCCAATATGAGGCAACAAGATGTCTGGGTTAAGCGGTCTTGGTAAAGGGCCAAAAGGAGTTTCGATGCAATAGTTCATTCAAAGTGCAAGTTGAAAATGGCAAGGGTTTTAGTTTACCCGTTAACATTTTTTCTGACCATATTTTAATTTTTAAAGACTAAATGCTAAAATTATGACTACAAAAGCAGTAATATTTTTAGGGGTGTTTAATTCGAATCTCTTAATTTCTAAAAAAAATTGTATTATTTAATAAATTTTATAAAATATTATAATTTTTATTGATTTTTTCGGATATCCGAAGTTTTTAGTAAAATATTTGAAAAATCTGAAGATATCCGGAATATTTAAATAATATTTAATATTTTTAAAATTTTATAAAGATATTTTGGATATCCGAATATCCAAAAATTTCAAAATCACTATCCGAATCCGAATCCGAAATTTCAGATTTTCGGATATTTCGGTTTCGATTTTGGATTCGGTTTTCGGATTCGGATATTTTGAACACCCCTAATTCATTACAACACACTTTCTTAGTCAGTTGCATAAACCTTTGATGATCTGGATATAGTATAGCTAGGTCAAGAAGCTTCGTTTTAAGTTTCCCCAATTTTAACAAAAGATATAATTCCCTTACTAACATAAAATATTTATATTTATTTATTTTTCTAAGAGTAAATTACGCAGGACCATGGTCCTGTGGTTTCATTAGAACTTTGAATTTGTTTTTTAACGTTTAAAAATTTTGGATTTTGTCTCCAATAATTCATTTTGCTTTCACTCATCTTCCAATCCGTTAATGGAGTTAGTTTTTGCCATTAACTCAAGAGCATTTTCGTCATTTTAATTACAAGAGTTTATTAAATTTTCAATATAAAAAAAATTAAAAGAATAGAAACCCTTACCTCACCGGCTCACCCCCAAAATGTATTCATCTTCTTCCTAAAAAACACCTATACAAAATTGTTCCCTTTCATCTTCTTCTTTATGGGCTTCTATATTTTTCAAAGGAATCGAGAGGGGGATTGAATCTTTTATATAGTGAATCATTACTTTTCCTCTCTTTAAGGAGATGCTTGATGCAATTGTTTTAGTTAAGTAAACAAATACAAGAATCGTTTGCTTCAAAATAAAAACACAAAATCAAGGCTGATGAGAAGAGTCATAGGGCTCTTGAAGATAACAACATTAATACAATTGACAAATTAATACCGAATCGAATGGATGTGAACAATCGAGTAAATGAAGTACAAAAAGGAAGATAGACATATATGTTATTTCTCGTTGTATCTTTTCCTCAATTAAACATTAGATGTTTGAATTTTGAACATCAATGAATTGAGTTTCTCAAATGAATGTTTGTGCAATTTAGTTCAAGTGTTTAACCAATTCAATAGTTGACTTCCAAAAGTCCAAGAAGAATATGATTTTTCAATGTTTACTTGCTCTATTTGTTTCTCAATAAAAGTGGTGCAATTTAAAATGACAAGAATGCCCTCGAGTCAACGACAAAAACTAAGCCTATTAACGTTTTGGATCATGAGTGAAAGAAAATGGATGACTGGGGACCAAATTCAAAATTTTTTAAACGTTAAAGATCAAATTCAAAGTTTTAATAAAACCATAGGGATTATCTGTGTAATTTTCTTAAAAAAATATTTTAAGTGTGAAAATTAAAATAAATAAATAAAAATAGGTGTTATCATTTTGCCCATTGTAATCCCTTTACATAGTTAAAATTTACATTTATAAACCTTATAATTGTGTGGTAGATTTAGAAGAACAATAACTAATGTTGTAGTTTTTAAGTAAAATTTTCCTATTTAATTCCGATGTTATTTAATAATAGAGTAATCTCAGTATATATTTTAAATATCCATATTCACTATTTTCATTAACCAATCAAAGTTTAGATTAGTTCGTTATGTTAGTTAGTTAATTAGGTCTAAGTAAAAAATAATTACTAAAACAATATCACATCCTTCTCGTGAATACGATACTAGACTTACCCTAGATACTTAGGTTCATTGCATGAAAAAGTTGTTATTGCATGTGCAAAAGTAAAGGAAGCTCAGGCCTTACGAGATCTTGGGAACGAGATTGAGATGTTTCTAATCGTTCAGGTTTACTTCCTCAATTATCACTCGCACATAAAGGTTTTCATGTTATGATTCAGAAATGATACAATTATCATCCGAGTCTCGGCAAAATAGCCCCGTAACTTCGGGAGAAGGGGTGCCTCCTCACAAAGGGGATCGCAGTGACCAGGCCCGGGCGACTGTTTACCAAAAACACAGGTCTCCGCAAAGTCGTGAGACCATGTATGGGGGCTGACGCCTGCCCAGTGCCGGAAGGTCAAGGAAGTTGGTGGCCTTATGACAGGGGAGCCGGTGACCGAAGCCCCGGTGAACGGCGGCCGTAACTATAACGGTCCTAAGGTAGCGAAATTCATTGTCGGGTTAGTTCCGACCCGCACGAAAGGCGTAACGATCTGGGCACTGTCTCGGAGAGAGGCTTGGTGAAATAGACATGTCTTTGAAGATGCAGAAACCTGGACAGAAAGGCCCTATGAAGCTTCACTGTTCCCTAGGATTGGCTTTGGGCGTTTCCTGCGCAACTTATGGTGTACGGTGAACTACTTGCTTCATATAGTTCAGGAAGATCCTTTAATTAAAGATGACCCTAAGGCCATGCATGAACATGTATTTTTTGGAAAACTATTCATTTATTAATATATTATTGAAAAAATCATCTTGAGTGCAAGTCTACGTACAAGCTGAAAGATATTATAAAGGATACGAACTTTGATTATCAAATCACAAAAAATCTGTGAGTTTTGTAGCACTTTAAATTGAAACAATTTAAGGGTTCGATCAGTTCAAACTTCCAATTTAATAAAACTCAGATTTCTCTTAAAAATAATACGTGTGCGTGTGTGAATTTCAAACTAGAAGAAGTGACCAAAATGAAGGAATACATACGCGCAAGGAATTAGGCAGAAGACAGCCAAATGCCTTTGGCAATTAATGTTCGAAATCAAAGTTGTCTCTAAGTTGCGTTATATTCACATCTGAATATCACATAGGCTCTGCCTCTTGGATCCCATTAGAAGCTACCAAGAGGGCCATGCTCCTTTGGAAACATTGTAATTGAATTCATGACTCCGTTACTTAAAGTTTCGCTCCTAAAAACCAATAAAGTTTTAATACTAAGAGTTATAATAAAATCAAACTAGATAGGGGTGTTAAACAATATTTACATCACAATATTAAATAAAAAAATAGAAAAGGTACGATGGTTTGTGTTTATAATAAATTCTGTTGTTGCCTGCCAAGAAAGTAAGAAAAATAAAAATAAAAATACAATTGTTGGAAAGCATAAAGTAAGAAAAATCTATGAGAAGAAAAAACAAACGAAGATGAAAGCATATCTAGGAAAAGAGGAGAGAAACATAACGCGATGACGAATCCATCGATTTTTAGTAATACATCGAGTTCTACACCCTTATTGACGATTCTAATTTTGGTTGGTTATACACCCGATGGATAAAAAAAGGCCTTCTTTTTAAATAGTTTTAGAGGAAAAATGCTACTTGATTGGTATCGTAGATTGGTTCTCCTATGAAAAACTAGTGAATTTTGTATAACGTGTGAGTGTGTTTCTACATTATAGGAATGGTTGTGAGTGGATTAAAAAGAAAAATGTTACTGTTTATGATAAACTAATGTTAAACCTTTTATAAATTTTTTAATATTTTTAAAATTGATTGTGAGTGAAAAAAAAAAGGTAATGACAATATAAAGAGAATTATTTATTTAAAATAAGAAAAATAATAATCTATAATCTATAAATCTATAATCTATAATCTATATAAATATAAATAAATACTAATACAATAAGGTTTTTGTGTGACACATGACACAATTATAGGTCTTTTAAATCTTTTTTTCCTGTTTTTTTCTTCTATTAAATAACTAATTTAATTACTAATGAGATTATTTAATTCTTTTTTAGATTAAATAAATAATAAATAATAAATAAATACTAATAAAAGAAATTTTTGTGTGACATATGACACAATTGTAGGCATTTTAAATCTTTTTTTTTCCCGTTTCTCTGTCCTATTAAATAACTAACTTAATTACATATGAGATTATTTAATTCTTTTTTAAATTAAAATCATTTTTTAACAAATAAAAAAAAGATCTTTTTATAAATATAATCTCTAATTTTCTTTTTATAAAATATTTTTTTTTTCTAAACATCAAATATTTTAAATACGAAATATTTTAAAACCTATGTTTTATTAAAAATAAAATTGTGATAAAATAAAAATAATTATAATTCAAAGTTATAACAGTGAAGTTTTTTAAGATGACATTTTTTAATTTTTTAACATAAGATGTTTTGAAAAATAATTAAAAAACAAATAAACATAAAAAACAAAGTTTAAAAAATGATATCATCGTTTTATTACTTGAAATTTTTATTCATAATTAGTTTTAATCATATCTTATCTCATATAATATTTTATAATTCATAAATAATTACTAATTACTTAATATATTATTCATTCAACCTATATAATATACGAGATATTAACCTAGTTTTTAATATAATTATAAAGATGATATATTAAGAAATCTATTATGAATGCTCTTAGATTATATAACTCGTTTTTAGAAACTTAGGCCTTGTCTAGTTTTTAATACCGGAAATGTTACCCATTAAAAGAATAATTATATTAGGAGGGAAATTTCTTCAATATTAAAGTGGTGTTAAACACGCAAATAATAATATTAATAAACATTAAAGTTTTAAAGTTCTAATAAGCGAAATCACGCATATCACAAAGACAATTTTAATTTTAAAAATAATAATAGAATAGGTACGACATATGATGGGTATAAAATCTTTAATCTTGGGAGGCGAATCTTCCTTGCAATCTTTGTGATATATGCCGATCTAATTGGATGCTGCTGAGGAGAATGTGTATCTTAAATATGTCACTAATTAATAAAATTTCTGCATGCACTGAATTTTTTAATTTGCATTCATTCTGTTCGTGCTCAAAATGTTAGTTTAAAAATCTATCTATATGAAAGTTTTAGATGGACACTTAATGAATTCTGGTTAAATCTAAAGTTATGTTTTCGTTTCTCTCTCTTATTAAATGAGATTATTTTAAATAAGTAAACTAAACAATTAAATGATTTATATTATATCTTATCTTAAAATATAATATTATAATTTATAATTTTTATTAATTTTATTTATAAATTCTTAGATATTCATTATTTTTTTATTTCATCAATGGTTGATGACATGTAATAATTTATAATTTTTATTAATTTTATTTATAAATTCTTAGATATTCATTATTTTTTTTATTTCATCAATGGTTGATGACATGTAATTTATAAAACATTTATAAAAAATAATGATGTTAACATATTAAATTTATTCCACCCATGTAATACATGGGTTTTTAACCTAGTTAAATAATATTTATAGCAAAAGACACTTGCTTTATGTATAGTTTGTTCTTGCAATTATTCTGATTAAGAATGATGTTCAGATTCTGTTTACATGGTTATTCTAATCTTGTTCAAACATTCTCGAATTACAAGTGTGGCTTTCAAGGAATCTTAATGTTTTGTTGGTATAAACTTTAACTTGTACGACTTTTGAATCAAACGAATTTTGATTTTTCCCCTCGGAGTTATGACTCCCAATTAATAACAAATAATATGTATATAAGCTATGGTAGTCTACTTCAAATGGGTTTGCTAAACGTTTAAATCATACCGAAGTTCAACAAGCTTGAATTGATAGTAACTTAAACGAGATTGCATAGACTCACAAGTCTACATAAGCCTATATTTATATAAACATAGTATCTTATTTAATATAATTATATATACTATAATAACAAAATAATATACATAATATTATAAATAATTGTTATATTAAAAAACTATATATCTATATAACTAAAATAGCAAATAATTAGCATATATTTAAACCCGAGCCAAGTTTGAGCTTGAAGAACTACAGTCACGCTCTAGCTTTAAATGTAAAGCTTGAAATAGGTGTCAGGCCGAACTCGATCTTTGAAAGTCGAGCTAAAAACGAGTAGAGTTCAAGCTTGAAAAACCCAATGGGCGGGCTTGAGCTTTGAATAGCTTGAAACAAATTAAACTTGAACTCTATTGTGTTAAATGAGCCGAGCTAGAGTTTAAGCGAGCTCGACTATTCTATTTACTCACCTGTACACCAGACGTAAAGTCTAATAACACAAAGGATGCAATTTTAATCATGCCAACAACCATTACTATAAGTTTGTAAATGTACCGTTATAGAACACCAAAGAGATTACACGAGTTAAGAAAATAATTGGTTAACAAAATAATTGGAACTTTCGATCAAACTCTCATTAACATATTTAAAAGAAGACAACAATGAATTGATCCGGAAGATTAAATATGAAAAACTAATTACAACAACTAATAAGCACTCATTATCAACTAACTATCTACAAGCATTTTCATCTATTCCTCAATTCTCATCTTAATCCTTAAATTTAACAAAATCATGAAGATATGCACTCTATTATTTCATTCCCATCCCGATACCGCATCCTTAAAAATTTAAGGGAAAACAATCACATCCCTCAAATGCAGAGGTTTACTATTCATTGCTCATATCTTTTTTCAATATAATACTAATAGATGTGAGTGGAAGAAAAAATTTTATTAAAAGAAGAATATGTGAGTTATTATTTAATTGAAATGTAGAAAGATATGAAGAATGAGATGTGAGAGATTTTAAAAAAAGATAGATAAGTTTAGGAAATAATGTTTTTATTTTAGAAAATTATAAGGATGTGAATGAGGAAAAAAATGTAAATGCTCTTAAGAGCATACCCATTTGGTTTCGCTTAACTATTCATATCTTCAAATTTTGACGGATTTATGAAAATTTGTATAATTTGACCCTACATTAGATACTCCATCCCCATCCTTAAATATTTAGAGGAGAACTCAATACTCTCTTGATCACCTACTGTAAGGATTGCACTTAGAGGCTGATGCAACCAAAGAGCTGCCAGCATGCATACGTGAAGTACAAAGAAGTTACATTGAAAGATTTGATACAACTCAATAAAATACACTAAGTATCAAATCTTTCAAAGCCAAAAGATCAAATCTTCCGAAGCCAAAGATAAGTTTTTCGAAGATTCAAGACAAAGTCTTCAGAATCCAAGAGACTGATTTCTTTTGAAAACAGAGAAGACATGTTTTCTCTTACTCACTATTGACAAAAGCTGAACCACTTTCCGTTGCCATCACTAAAGACTTACCCACTTACATAAGTTGGTGAAAAGTCCATACTTTTGTCAACCGTAGATTATGGTCATAGTGTCTGTAACTTTCTACTTATGTACTTTTATCCTTTTTGTATTAGATAAGGATGTGGGCAATAACATGTCAAAGTCACTAGTCAAAAGGCAATTTGTCTTTTAACTTTACATTTATCTAGTTGTCTAGATTAGTGTTTCTAACTGTTCTTCAAAGTATGGCCGGCTGTAGGATGTAGTATAAAGTATCTCAGGTACCAGTCCATAGGACTAAGCCTTGTAACACTTTGTAAAAACACTTGAGAGTAATATACATCATTATTAAAACCATATTATTGTGTTCAGCTTGTGTTCTTAACTAGTGTTCATTGTTTCAATATAACTGGTTCCCTATTTGATATGTTAAGTATGTTAAGTCTCTCCAATCTTGTGAAACTATTGCATTAACCCCTGCACCGATCTTGTAATTGGTATCAGAGCATTTTAGGCTTTTGATTGTAAGATCTCACCATATTTAGTCCCTTTAGTTTCACAAAACACTTATCAGCTCAAATGGTAGCTATCACAAAAGCTTATATGGAAACCGGTACGAAGAAAAGTCTCGACTGATCACTCCAGATAACTTTGATACTTGATGCCAATGTATGGAAGGGTTCATCAAGTCTCCAGACAGCAGGATGTGGAGATCTATTATCGAAGGACCTCACATCCTACGTATCTTTTCAGCCACTGCTGGAGGTGAGATGATACCAAAGAAAGTGGCTGACTATTCTGAGGAAGATTGAAAGAAGATGGACATAGATCAGAAGGCCATCACCGCTCTTCAAACTACTGTTACAAACTCTATATACAGAGGCTTTAAGAAGTATGAAACTACTAAGCAACTCTGGGATACACTAAAGCTTATGTATGAGGGGTTTGCTGAAGCTAAAGAAAACAAGAAGGACCGCATGAAGAAAAAGTTTCAAAACTTCACCTACAAATCAGGTGAAACTATGAATCAATAATACTTTAGGTATGTTGAGATTACAAATACTCTCATGGATGTTGGAGTCAAGCTAAAAAATAGGGACATTGTGAGAAAGTTCATGTTCTCTCTTCCTAGACAATAGACTCATTACTGTATGGCCATTAAGAGAACTGAAAACCTCTCCACCTTTACTCTCACAGACCTGTATGGTATCCTTAGTGCCTACCAGATGGAGATGAATATGCAAAATCCATCAAGCAGCTCTTCCAGCAATCAACAGAGTTCAACCCTCCATGTGGTTGAAAGGAATAGCAGATAACTACAGCATCATCTTATCTACTACCCTGACAACTCATAAAAGGGCCCTTTTATCACCTTCCCCGAGACACCAAGGGAGAGCTACATCCAAGGAAGTCCATTCCAAGAGACAAGCTCATCTCAAGCCTTCGTGTCTGCTGATGAAAGTTGTGACAACTTTCTTTTCATTCTTGAAGACTTGGATTGTATCCATCAAGATGATTTAGAGTATATGTAGATAGTCCAGCAAATGGCTTTTCTCACTTATATAGCCATGAAGTTCTACAAAAGAACCAGAAGAAAGTTTCCAAGAAATGTATCCAGTGGAAAGTTTGGAAGGGATAAAAGCAAAGTAAAGTGTTACAACTGTAACCAGATGGGACACTTTGCTAGGGAGTGCAAGGCACTAAGAACAAATTGTGACCAAGCAAATCCAGACCAAACTACACTGATACAGCTCCCAGATCTAAAAAGGCAAACCAACCAAAACAATAAGCTGTTGTTGCTATTGAATAACGAGGCTTTGACTGGAGCTTTCAGGTTGAAGATGTTTCTCCCAACCAAGCACTGATGGTTGATCATGAAGAAGCCAAGGTATTAGAATATCTCTATACACCTGAATGCATTGCTAAAGTAAATATGTATAGGTCCTATAACCTAAAAGTGAGATCTGACCTTGAGTCTTTGAATATTTTAAAGCTGATTTGAAAAGGGTTGAAAATGACTATAAACTTAAAATAGGAGATTTAGAGAAAATAATTTCATCTCTTAAGCATGAGCAAACAAATACAGGACTCAAATCAAAAATCTCATTACCAATTTAACTGAATGCCATGCTGAGCTTGTGATCAGCAAAGCCAGGGTAGAAAATATGTTCTTGAAGAAAAAACCTTCAAGAATATCATATCTTCATCCTTGCATGCACAGATTTTTTTTATCAGAATAGGCAGGGTTTTGGGTTCAAATGAGATAGCTCATTCACACACTCTACTATCCGTAAAATCTCCAAGGTATGGAACTAGTCAAGATGAGCTACCCCTCATAGACCCTATCCAAGAAGAGGATGAAGATAAAGAGGAGATAGTGAAGGATGAATCTATTGTGAGTGAGGAGGATCATCCCAAGAAGGGTCACTATGCTCCTGGAGAGAAAAAAAGAACCAAGGATAACCAAGTCAGCTAGGAAGAACTTGATCAGGGCTGCAAAAAGAAATCAAATAATGCCCAAGAAATCAAGGCCATTTTTAACTCTAAGCAAAAATAAGACTTTATCTCTGCTAGGTTTGAAGTGGTGAAGACTGAAGACTCACTATGAACTCTAGTACCAGGAGTCCTAGTTCATGTCCAAATCATATTGGTCAAGAGAAGAAGACTAATCAAATATGTACCATTGCTGCACAGCCTGAACCATCCAGTTCCAAGAGCAAGCCTCACCCTAAAAAGCCTATTGCATCATCCATGAAGATGAAGAAGGAAATGGAAAGAGATCAAGCTCAGTCCTCTACTAAGAAAAAGACTCTTAGAAGTATGCTAGTTAAATGCATCATGTATGGTGGTACCTCTCACTTTGCTGAGGATTGCATCTACAATCCTAAGAGTCCCATCCATATGACCAAGAAGAAAACTTCTAAGAAGAATTAGAGGAAGAAAATAGCTTTGGAAGGAAAAACTTTTCCTTTCGAAAGCTCCAAAGTGAAGAAGAAGATAGGTGAATAATTACCTTCGAAAGAAATTTTGGTCTCGGATGAAAGGAATGCTTCTGAAGTATTGAAGTCTGCTGCAGTGGATGCAAAAGCTTCCAAAGGTCTAGTCTCCAAAACTTCTGAAGTAATCAAAACTTCCAAAGTCTTGAAGGCTAAGTCTAATCTTCCAAAGATGGTGTGGAAGATGAAGGAAGGCCATGTGACTGAAAGTTCTTCGTCAACAACATCAAATGATCCTCAAAGGTTGCATATAGGATCAATAACTATTGAACTATCTTCACACTTTGATAAGCCCAAGACCAATAAGGCTTGGGTTTTCAAATGTAACTAACCATCTCTTTATGTTCAGGAATAGCTAAAGACGAAAGGAAATGTATGGATCATTGACAGTGGTTGTTCCAGGCACATGATAGACAATGGCTCTTTGCTTCAGAACTTTAAGAATATTAATGCAAGGCCAGTTGCTTTTAGGGGAGAATCAGGTGGTTACATCACTGGAAGGGGCAGAGTCATAAAATGGTAAGCTCAGCATTGAGAAGGTAAACTATGATAAGGAGCTTCGGTACAATCTCTTGAGTGTATCCCAATTTTGTGACCAGAGCCATAACATGCTCTTTACTGAGTATGAGTGTATTATTCTCAAGCCCGGGGTGGTCATTCCCTAAGAGCATATACTACTCAGAGCCCCTAGGATAAAGAATATGTACAAGATGGATTTACAGGAAACCTTCCTATCTGGAGAAGTTTCTTGTTTTTTGTCTAAAGCCAATAGTGATGAGTCCTTTCTTTGGTATAAAAGAATGTGCCATGTAAAATTAAAGAACATGATAAACTAATTAAGAATGATTCGGCAACTGGAATGCCAAAGAAAGAGTTTACAAGTGATGACCACTGTGTTGCATGACTGAAAGGAAAGCAACACAAGATGTCTCACAAGCCAAAGGAAAAGAACTCTATCACTACTCCCCTACACTTGTTACATATTGATCTCTTTGGCCCCATCAGTGTAATAAGTTTAGGAAGAACTTCATGCTACCTAGTGAGCACAGGAGATTTCACAAGATATACTTGGATCTTCTTTCTTAGAACTAAGGATGAGACCCCTGAGATCTTGAGAAACTTTTTTCTAAAAATTTATAATCAATTTCATCACAAGGTCAAAATCATAAGATATGATCAAGGAACTGAATTTAAGAACCAAATCCTTGATACATTTTGTGATGAAAAGGGTATTACAAGACAATACAATGCTCCCAGGACTCCTTAGCAAAATGGTGTTGCTAAGAGGAGAAACAGGACACTTATTGAGGATGCAAGAACCATGCTCTCTGACTCTAAAATGCCTATCACCTTCTGGGTAGAGGCAGTTAATAGTGCTCGTTATGAGTATAATAGAGTTTTAGTAGTTAAGACTCATGTTAAGACTCCTTATGAATTGTAGCATAAAAGGAGACCTTTTTTGGCTTCCTTAGATTATTTGAATGTCCTTGCACCATCTTGAATACCAAAGATCAGGTAGCCAAATTTGCTGAATCAGATGATGGACACTTTACTGGATACTCTTCCCAAGCTAAGGCTTATAGAGTATACAATCTCAGAACTAAAGTAGCTGAGGAGTCAGCCAATATGACCTTTAATGAGACACACCTAGTGTGAAAGGTTCTGGTCTTGATTGGCTGTTTGATCTTGATTTATTTACCAACTGTTTTAAAAAATCTTGTGAAGATGTTTCAGGATCTACAGGTAGCTTATCAACAGGAGATCCTGGCCCAAGATTTGAGCTGAGAATACCAAGTAAGAAAACTACTTCAGCTCCAGTGGTAACAAACCCTACAGTTGGAAATCCTGTCCGCCCAACAATAACAAACTCTATAGCTGACACATCTAAAATACCTACAAATTCCAGCACTAATGCACATAACTCAAATGAAGGCATTTCCAATATAAGAGGAAATAGAGGTGGTGATAGTGATCAATAATTTCTTGATGCTAATAACCACTCCATAGAAGAGAACATCAATGATTTCATACACTCATTGGATCAAGCTTCTCTTGATAAGTGTGTTGATGTAGTGGGTGACACTCAATCACCAGATCTGAATTTTACCAATTTAGATCTGTCCAACCAACTTGCTGTGATTCCTTAACTAAGAATCCACAAGTCCCACCCTACTACACACATCATTAGAGATGTTAAGACTGGGGTGAGAACAAGAGGACAAACCCATGACAAATATGTTTGTTTATGCTTTTGTTTCTTGTCCCAGATTGAGCCAAAAAGGTTGATGAGTGTAACGTTCCCTATTTTCCATTATTTTTTTGAAATGTAATATTACTCCTTATTCAATTCTTGTAATCTCAAGACTTGATCATAGTGGAAAGATCTTTTTATATCCTTCTTGTTGATTATATGTTTGTGCAATTCTTAAACAATTGCGAATACGTATTTTAACGCAAAACTGAGAAACCTATCCGGACTTATATTTTTTGGAAAATATTTATAAGTTTTCTTTGTATGGTTCATATGTTAAAATACCCAAAACATGCTTAATCACGAGTTTATAGTGCAAATTAAAAAATAAAATAAGTTGCGGGGTTAAAATTGAAACTTTTAAATTTTCCCGCCACTCATCTTCCCAACTACTTTCTTTAATGCCCAACCAAAATTTCATCTATAAACACTAACCAAAATCCCTCCCTAATCACTTTTATCACTTTAAACTCTCTCTTAAACTCTCTCATTCCATCCAAGAACTTCATCTTCTTGCAAGAAATATTCAAGAACAACTTGTGAGTTTTAATTTTTTATTTCTTTATTCTATTTTCTTTACCACTTGAAACAACCTCTAGGAAAACCACTTAGTCATCAAGATGAAAAGTATGGTAAACCCCATTTTTGAGGTCTAAGTTGGAAATTTTCTACTTGATTCTTTCATACATGTTTTTTTTTTCTCTCTTGTCTTGTTGATAAGCCTTTTGCAAACTAAACCAAGTCACCAACAACTTCAATGTGGAAGGCTTGTGTGAAGTTATATTCCAGAAATTTTGAGGCATTTACACCTTATTCTTTTCATCTTTAAAAACACTAAGTGATCTACAAATCAAGAAGTGAATGAAACCAAACCGGGACTCCAACCCATGTTGAAAGGATTGTGGTATGGTATGAAATGGTGATGATGAATCTTGGATCCACAACTAATCCTTCAACCATACCCCACTTGAACACTTAGTCAAACTAGTTAGTTTACTTTTGTACTTTCATTTATGTACTCATGACCATCCGAATCACCCTTATGTGGAGATTTTCTGCAATGGTGACAATCTTGAGGTTTGTGGATATCCTCACCTCTAATACATAACTTATATAAACATAACACTTGAGGTTTGTAGATTACCCTACCTCTAATGTATGACTTATATTTATATCTACATAATACTTAGTCAAAACCAAAACCGTAACATCAATCAAACCATGGTTGAATGTTATGTGTTAAGGTAGACACTATACTAATCTTATGATTCCTTATATTGGACTTCCAATGAATGAGTAATACTCATAAAGAACACACACATTACATGGTGTCTAAATAGGTGTCTGAGTAGTATATACTTTCATATACTCTCATATTTGTAATTTTCGTACACTTTCCAATTGCTAAATCTCGAACTTTGAATCCTAAACTTACACACTTTAATTTACCTTTTAGGGTGACTTTGGTGACTCAATCCTTTAAACTCATTCATCTGTCCTTGTGGATTCTAATCGCCAAACCTTGAGTCATACTTCACCCTTTTTGTTTTAACACTATTTGGGTTGCAACATGTATCTATTACAAATACACTCAATTATTCATTCAATCAAAATTATTCTGAAACTCAATTCATACAAACATGCTTACTTGTTATACTATTTATGAATACATGCTAGAATACATTGTCTTGCAAGCAATCTAAACCCCCTTAACATGTATAGCGTTTTAGGACTAGCACATCCACCCTATTATGATAGGTCTGTGTTATGTTATTCAATCTTTACGGTCTTGGTCATTTTTAATGCTAAGATTGCACTAGTGAACACTTTGGTTTGATTATTGGCTTTGCATGCTAGCAATATACAAACTTTAGTATAATTTATCCATGTTGAATTGAGATTTTGCTCACTATTATGCTATGTATTCAAACTTGTATGCTCACCAACATATTCATATGTTGACCAATATTTTATACATGTTGTAGAAAATGCTAGAAGGTTTATCAAGAAATTCAATTAGGTGGACTTAGAAACACACTAAATTTATCATTTTATTATGTTTGTTTTAGACTTGTATTCCTCAAAATTGTAGTATGTTTATTTGAAACATTGTAATGTAATGTTGATGAATGAAAATGAATTAAAGTTTAATTTATTATCACTTTAGTGCTATGATATCTTTGAATAATCTATCACTTCTCGCGCCCCGATGTTTCCGCCATCGCTGGGGTGTGACAGATTGGTATTAGAGCCATAGTTATAGGGAACTAGGGAAAACTTCCATGTTTTAACCTAGACTATGACTAAGGACTCCTATTAGTAATGCTTATGCTTTGTTTGATTATCTTATGTTTATGCCAAAAAAAACCACAAATCTACCTAATCTTGCTCCTCATCTTATTCTCGGCAAAAAAGAATTACACCTTTCCTAAGGTGTATCATGCGACGATGATACGAAGACACTCGTATTTCACAAATGAAATGACCTCACTAAAATAGGAGTGAATCTCTTACTTTGGTGATGACTTTCAATCCGCAATTATTGTTTTTTATGAAATTACACCATTAATATAGGAGTGATTTCCTTACCTTGATGGCAATTTCACTCATCTTATTATTGTGGACCCTTAACAACGAGTTAGGATTAACTTCTTATCTCAATGGTTAAGTACCAACCACATCTCGGGAATGACACCACCAAGCTAGGAGTGATATCCACATCTTGGTGACTAGTCCCATTCCTTGATTTTCAATCTCACTAAAGTCTCGAGATTATGATTGACAAGGGACATGTAGTAACTGGAAGGGTGAATACCGTTACCCGACTTATCTGCGAGAGTATTCCAACCCATTAAGCCAAAGCATGATTCCCGAACTCAAAAGAAGTCTTGACTACTTTGGATTAGTCTTAGTTCCAAAACCAAAACATTCCATGCCCTAATTAAATATCTTTTATGTTTGTATTTATTTTATGCATATGTACTTCAACCTTATTCCTCTTGTCAAGATCAAATTATCCGAATCGCACTAATCTCGTAACCTAAAACGCTAATAATCAAGAACCAACAAAAATTTAAAAGCTTTCATTGGTTTTTAGCTAATTCTTTGTGTAATTATGCTTCATTATGAGAATCAATTTGAAACCTACTTGCTTAGGTGTTATGCTATCATGCTCTAAATATGCAAAAAGTTATTTTTAACACTATGGATCAAGATTCATCATTTTCTTTAACCTACATTATAGATGTCTTCCAAATCCCATAGAAGCTCAAAGTAAAGTTCCAATAAGAAAATGGTCACTTTCATGGCCAAGCAAATGGCTCGAGTTATTCCCGACATCGTTAAGCAAATCAATGCTATCCCTAGCCAAAACGCTTCAGTTGAATCCCGAAACCCTACTCCCAAACCTCAGCCTTTTCCTATAAGCACTTCAAGTCATGTGCCCCGAACCCTTCACAAGTGAAGAGGGTGCCTCCAAGATGCTTGAATTATTTGATAGCATCGAAGTCACTTTCATCAATAACAAATGTCCCGATGAGCTTCTGAATCGTAGTGCCACCGGTGTCTTCACATCAAGGGCACTTGAGTGGTGGAAATGTGAAAGGAGCACTAGTGGAAACGAGGTCGCCTTTGTCCTCCCGTTGGAAGAGGTGAAGCAACTCATGATATATGAGTTTTGCCCTCCTCATGAAATGCAAAGTCTTAAAGAGGAATTCTAGAACCTCAAACAAATCGAAGGTGACAACTTGACTTACACCATTCGCTTCAAGCAACTTAGTATCCTTGTCGCTCACTTGGTCAATACCATCGAACAAGCCATAACCATGTACATAAAAGGCCTTCCCCCTATTATCCGTGCTCCGTCACCATAGCCGAACCCTTCTCACTTGAGGGAGCCATCCGGTTGGTGGCTACCTTGTCCAACAACCAAGTGAAAGATGGATCTTTGTCTTAAAAGGCTCCTTCAAAACCGCCCATCAAGCCATCTCCGAAACACCTGAGGAACTCAAAGACATAAAAACACCATCCAAAAACACCCGTCATGGCAAGAAACGCAAGTTTCAAAGCCGCAACTATGCCATGACAACACCAACAACCCAAGCTCCCATCAACTCGAGCCAAGAACCACCCAAGAAAGCCTACACTGGTACACTTCCCAAATGTGCCAACTGCCAATACAACCATCCACCCACCTCTCAGTGCCGTCAATGCACAACGCGCAACCATTATGGGCACTTTGCCTCTGCATGTCGAAGTGGTGCTAGCCCACACGGTAACCCACATTCGGCTACAACCAGTACATAGCTTGCTTCAAATTTGGTGACCCAAACCATCTTGCTCCTCAATGCCCCAGTAACAATCAAGTTCAAGTGCAAGCGCCACGTGGACGCGCATTTAACATAAATGCGCATCAAGCTCAAACGACAATGACATCGTAAACGATATGTTTCTTATAAATGGAATTTATACTTCTGTGTTATTTGATACTGGTGTGGATAAAAGTTTTTTTCCATAAAATTTGAACCAATGTTAAAATGTACACGTTCTAAATTGCCAAAATCATTCACCGTTGAAGTCGCTAACGGAAAATCCATAACCGTTGATTCCATTCTCCTTGATTACGTTTTAAGTCTTAATGAACATGAATTTTCCCATCGAACTCATACCCATGTAATTGGGTAGATTTGATGTCATAGTAGGCATGGATTGGCTTGCCAAGGTTCCTGCCAAAGTCGTTTACTTTGAAAAATATATCCTATTCCACTTCCTTCCGGTGATACCTTACAAATCTATGGCGAGAAACCTTCAAACGGACTCAAACTCATGTCTTGTACAGAGGCACGAAAGTGCTTACGTCAGGAATGTATTGTCTTTTAGCCCATGTCGTGATAGAAAAAGAAAAGGAAAAAAAGTGTGAAAGACATTCCAATCATTTGTGATTTTCCCAACGTGTTTCCTACAGATCTACCTGTCCTTCCTCCTGCTCGTTCCATTGATTTTCGGATTGATCTCATACCCAATGCTACACCTGTTGCTAAATCTTCCTACCGACTCGCACCCTCGGAAATCCAAGAGTTAGCTAGTCAACTTCAAGAGCTGTTTAATAAAGGCTTCATACGTCCTAGCTCATCCCCTTGGGGTGCTCCAATCCTTTTTGTAAAGAAGAAGGACGGTTATTCTGCATGTGCATTGATTATTGTGAGCTCAATAAACTCACAGTTAAAAACCTTTATCATCTTCATCGTATCGATGATCTCTTTGACCAACTTCAAGGAGCAACTTGTTTTCACAAAACTCGACCTACGATCTGGTTATCATCATCTTCGTATCTGCGAAGAAGATATTCCAAAAACTGCTTTTTGCACAAGGTACGGTCATTACGAGTTCATGGTTATGCCTTTTGTTTTAACCAATGCACCCGCAGCCTTTATGGACTTGATGAACCGCGTGTGCAGACCTTACTTGGATCGTTTTGTATTTGTGTTCACTTATGATATTCTAATCTATTCTAAGACCAAATGATTTAGGAACTTATTCGACCGAACGACTATACGCCAAATTCTCCAAATATGAATTTTGGTTGAAAGAAGTTCAATTCCTTAGTCACATCGTAAGCAAAAAGGGCATTCATGTTGATCCTGCCAAAATTAATGCTGTCAAGGTTGGATTGCTCCAAATCTCCTATTAAAGTACGTTCTTTCCTTAGATTGGCGGGTTACTATCGTCGATTAATCTCCAACTTTTCAAAAATTGCCATACCTCTCACCTCTTTGACCTAAAAAGATAAACCTTTTGTTTGGGGTCCCGAACAAGAGGAATCCTTTCAAACCCTCAAGCGTATGTTCTGTGACGCACCCATCCTAATCCTTCCTGATGGAAATGATGATGTTGTGGTTTATCGTGACGCATCTAATCAAGGTCTCGGTTGTGTTCTTATGCAACGAGGAAAGGTTATCACTTATGCGTTAACAACTCAAACCCACGAGAAGAACTACACTACCCATGATCTTAACCTCGGAGCCATTGTTTTCCGCTTTAAAAGATTTGGAGGGACTACCTTTATGGTACTCAATGTGTGGTCTTCACTGATTATAAGAGTCTCCAACATATCTTTAATCAAAAGGATCTCAACATGCGTCAACGACGATGGGTTGAATTGTTGAACGACTATGATTATGAAATTCGCTACCACCTCGGAAAAGCAAATGTCGTGGCCGATGCTCTGCTGAAAGAGTCCGTCAATGCTTATAGCATTTGTGTAACCAATCGTTTTTGCTATTTGCAAATCCAAACAACATTCAAACTCGTATTCGTGAAGCCCAACACTCATCGTCGTTGAAAACAATTTTGTATAACGAGATGTAATATGGTGTTGAAGACCAACTTGAGTCTAAATCTAATGGAATTCTCCATTACCTTGATCATATTTGGATTCCAAACCATGATAATCTTCATTCTCTTGTAGTGAATGAAGCACATAAATCATGATATTTCATTCACCCCGGTGCAGACAAGAAGTATCTTGATCTTTGTCGTACTTATTGGTGGTCGGCCATGAAAAGGATATCACTCTTTTTATGGCCAAATGCTGCAGTTGTTCAAAATCAAGGCCGAACTCCAACGACCCTCTGGTTTTATTCGAGCAACCTAAAATCCTGATGGAAGTGGGAGAGTATCGTAATGGTTTTATCACCAAACTCCCCCAAAACATATTCTGGGCATGACAGTATTTGGGTAATCATTGCTCGATTTGACCAAATCAGCTCATTTCCTTCCCATCCGTTAAGACTATTCTATTGAAAAGCTTGCTCGTATCTACACTTCTGAAATCATTAGCCGTTATGGTATCCCTCTCGATATCATCTCCGATTGTGATGGTCGATTCAATTTCTACTTTTGAAAACTTTTTAGTTAGCTTTGGGCACCCAACTCAATCTTAGTACGCTTTTCATCCTTAAACGGATGGACAAACTGACGTACTATCCATCCAAGCTCTCGAAGATATGCTTCGATCTTGTGTTATCAATTTTGGTGGCAACTGGATGTGTACACCTACCATTGGTCGAATTTTCATACAATAACAATTATCACTCTAGTATCCAAATGGCCCCTTTGAAGCTCTTTATTGTTATAATTCCATTCACCTATTTGTTGGCACGAGATCGGCAAGGGACAAGTCACCGGTCCCAAAATCATACAAGAGACAACAGATAAAATCTTGCAAGTCCACGACAACTTACTTGCTGCAAGAAGTCGACAAAGAGTTACACACCGATAAACAGCGTAAGACCTTGGAATTCAATGTCGGTGATCTCTTTTTCCTCAAGGTATCTCCTTGGAAAGAAGTAGTGCGCTTTGGTAAGAAAGTAAACTTGCTCCAAGATATATAGGTCCTTTCAAGATTCTCAAAAGAATTAGTAAGTGGCATACCGAGTTGATCTACCACAAGAACTTAGCAACATTTACCCGACCTTCAATGTCTCTAATCTCAAGAAGTGCCTAGCCAACGAAGGACTTCAATTCTGCTTGACGATATACGTATCGACTATACCATGCATTTTGTTGAAAAACCTGTTGAAATCATGGATCGTGGAGTGAAGCAACTCAAATGAAGTCATATTCCAATTATTAAGGTGCATTGGGAAGGACGCGTGGTCTAGAATTTACTTGGGACGTGAAGATCAATTCAAGATCAAGTACCCGCATATTTTTCCAGAACTTTCTTCTAATGATTTCTGGACGAAATCCCAAAGTAGGGGAGACTGTACATTCTCTATTTTCCATTTATTTTTTTTGAAATGTAATATTATTCTTTTCAATCTTTGTAATCTCGATACTTGATCATAGTGGAAATATCTTTTTGTATCATTCTGTTGATTATATATGCTTGTGCAATGCTTAACAATTGCGAATACGTATTTCACACAAAACTAAGCAACTTATCGGGACTTATATTTTTTGGAAAATTATTTAAGTTTCTTTTTATGGTTCATATGTTAAAATACCCAAAACATGCTTAATCATGAGTTTATGGTACAAATTAATAAATAAAATAAGTTGAGGGGTTAAAATTAAAACTTTTAAATTTTCCCTCCACTAATCTCCCCAACTACTTTCTTTAATACCCAACCATAATTTTCATCTATAAATACCAACCAATATCCCTTTTTAATCTCTTTTATCACTGTAAACTTTCTCTTAAACTCTCTCATTTCATCCAAGAACTTCATTTTCATGCAAAAAATATTCAAGAACAACTTGTGAGTTTGAAATTTTTTTATTTCTTTCTTCTGTTTTCTTTACAACTTGGAATAACTTTTAGGAAATAACCACTTAGTCACCAAGGTGAACAAGTATGGTAAACCCCATTTTTGAGGTCTAAAAGTATGGTAAACCCCAAGTTTGAGGTCTAAGTTGGAAATTTTCTATCTGACTTTTTCATACATGTTTATTTTCTCTCTTATCTTGTGATAAGCCTTTGCATACTAAACCAAGTCACTAGCAACTTCGATGTTGGAAGGCTTGTGTTGGAGTTATATTCCAGAATTTTGAGACTTTTACACCCTATTTTTTCATATTTACTAAACACTAAGTGATCTACAAATCAAGAAGTGGATGAAACCAAACCAGGTCTCCAACCAATGTTGTAAGGCTTGTGTTATAGTATGAAATGGTGATGTTGAACCTTGGTTCTACAACTAATCTTTCGACCATACCCCACTTGAACACTTAGTCAAACTAGTTAGTTTACTTTAGTATTCATTTATATACTCATGACCATCCGAATCACCCTTATATGGAGATTTTCTATAATGGTGACAATCTTGAGGTTTGTGGATATCCCCACCTCTAATACATGACTTATATGAAAATAACACTTGAGGTTTGTGGATTACCCTACCTCTAATCCATGACTTATATTTATATCTACATAATACTTAGTCAAAACCAAACCATAACATCAATCAAACCATAATTGAATGTTATGTGTTAAGGTAGACATTATACTAATCTTGTGATTCCTTATATTGGACTTCCAATGAGTGAGTAATACTCATAAAGAACACACACATTACATGGTGTCTAAATAAATGTTTGGTAGTATATACTTTCATAAAGTTTAATATTTGTAATTTTCGTAAACTTTCCAATTGCTAAATCTCGAACTTTGAATCCTAAACTTACACACTTTGATTTACCTTTAGGATGACTTTGGTGACTCAATCCTTTAAACTCATTCATCTGTCCTTATGGATTCTAATCACCAAACCTTGAGTCATACTTCACCCTTTTGTTTTAACACTATTTGGACATGTATCAATTATAAATACACTCAGTTATTCATTCAATCTAAATCATTCTAAACTCAATTCATACAATGTTCTTACTTTTTATACTATTTAGGAATACATGCTAGAAGACATTATCTTGCAAGCAATCTAAACCTACCTTAACATGTATAGCGCTATAGGACTAGCACATCCTCCTATTATGATGGGTCCTGTTCTGTTATTCAATATTTACGGTCTTGGTCATTATAATGCTAAGATTACGCTAGTGGACACTTCGGTTTGATTATTGGCTTTGCATGCTAGCAATGTACAAATATTAGTATAGTTTATCCATGTTGAAAGTGTGATTTTTCTCATTATTATGCTATGTATTCAACTTGTATGCTCGCCAACATTTTATATGTTGACTAATATTTATACATGTTGCAGGAAATGCTAGATGGTTTATCAAGAATTCAATAGGTGGACTTAGAAACACACCCAATTTATCATTTTATTATGTTGTTTGCTTTAGACTTGTATTCCTCAAAATGTAGTATGTTTATTTGAAACATTGTAATGTTATTTTGATGAATGGAAATGAAATCAATCTTTATTTATTATCACTTTAGTGCTGTGATGTCTTTGAACAATCTGTCACTTCTCGCGCCCTGATGTTTCCACCATCGGTTGGGGTGCGACAATGGAATCTGAAGGGTGTGACAGGAGGAGCTGTTTTAATTCAAAAGACAAAGTTTTGAAACTATGCTCTTTCCTAATGGAAGATACCAATAGTTACCAAGTGGTGTAAATACTTATGTACTTTTATCCTTTTGCATTAGATAAGGATGTGAGCTATGGCATGTCATAGTCACTAGTCAAAGGCAATCTGCCTTTGACTTTACATTGATCTTGCTGTCTAGATTACGTTTCCAGCTAGCCTTCATAGTATGGTCCCCTGTAAGATGTAGTATAAAGTATCTCAGGTACCAGTCCATATGACTAAGCCTTGTAACACTTGTAAAACACTTGAGAGCAATATACAACATTCTTGAAAACTGTATTATTGTTTCTGCTTGTGTAATATCTAGTGTTCATTATTTCAATATAACTAGTTCCCTATTTGATCTGTTAGTGTGTTAAGTCTATCTAACCATGTGAAACTGTTGCATTGACCCCCTTCACCAGTCCTACACCTACTCACAAACCCATAAATTTATAGGCATTTGGAATAACATGTAGGAGTTTTTTATAAAATAGTTTAAGTGACTACACATTGACTTGGGCTTTACCATCTTTGTTCTTTTGAAATGCAACTTAAAAGATATGCTTAGTTCTTTCATGAAAAACCTATTCTTTAATAACTAGACTTCACCTTAATTATCACACTAGAGCAAGTCAGCAAGCTGCACTAACTTGTAAATTCGGTTTTAAAACACCTTTTTATCCATGATGCTCCTTAACCAACTAGTCATTGAAATATCTACATTCTTTTGTAATTGACAAGTTACTAGATGCTATAATGTCGCTTTTTTATCGATCACACCTCCAAAAACTTTAAAAACATAATCAGTTTATAGATATGCCTTTATACAGATCATTTGCATAGTCAACATCCATAAAGGCCAAAATCATGCATATTATTAACATTTTAGTTGCCAAAGGTTTAACAAATTTCCAACTCCATTTAAATATTTGAAGATCCTCTTCATTATCTCCCAATGAGCTTTCCCTGGATTTGCCAAGTATCCATTCACTCTTTGGTGACATAATCCAAATCTAGCCTACTACATACCATCAAACCACATCAAACCACCCACAGGCACAACATACCATTTCCATATAAGAAGCATCATCTGATGACCTTTAAAATCCTTAATAGACAACTTGAAATGGTGTAGTAAGAGTTACACAAGTTTGTATTATCCATACTATAATTGCGTAAGACCTCATGGATATGGGAACTTTGAGTTAACCTTAGTTAATTAAGCTCTTTGTCCTTATGTATCACCATCCTCAAAACTTTTTTTTATCAAACAGTTCATTCATTTGAAATTTCATAACCAATTGATATTTTGTGCTTGAATTTTTTGCTTACAAGAAATAAAACATATGATCAACTTAAAAAAGCTTGTATACTAACGCTCTACCTTCATACTCCTTAAAACACATAGTTTATCAAACCTCTATACTATTGTTAAGAAATTATTTAAGCAATAGAATGATTTCTTCAATAAACATAACTTTTGTTCATTACCATCAACTTAATTTAAACCTAATGGTTGTTTAATCAGCTCCTTAAGGTGTTCCGTAAAAAGGTAGTTTTTGCATCTAATTGCTCTAATTTTAATTCACGTGCAATAGTTAAGAAAAATGATTATATAAAAGAATATTAAGAGAGATCATTTAAAATTTAAACCAACCCATTGAGTAAACCCCATTCCACTAGTCTAGCTTTGAATTTAGGCTTCTCTACACCTGGAAGTTATCCTGAACTTGTATATCCACTTATAGTCTACAAGCTTTGGTCCTTAGGTTTACTAACAAGCACCCACTTTCATTTTTTTATAATGGTTCCATTTTTTCTTACATGGTCTTGATCCATTTTTCCTTATTTACTAATAAAACCACCTCATGAAAAGTCAAAGCTCTTATAAGTCTTTCTTAGTCAGGTTATAAGGCTTAACATTAATCCCAGAACTACCATCTTTTGTAGGAGCTTGAGATACCTTCTTTACTACTAACTCGCTCTACCTCAAAGTAAACAACATATGAATCATCATAACCATTCATACTTTCATTGCTTGAAACCCTAATTACATATCTATACATGCCATCTTCCTTAAAAATCACATCTCTACTGGCAATAATCTTAGGACTAATTTTATCCAGCCTTCACCAGCTATACCATTTAACTCCTTCAACGTATCCATAAAATATGCATCTCTAACCTAGGTTCAGTTTGCTGATATGTTAATAATTATACATGTTTACATATATATTTCTTGTATTTTAAGTCACCTTTATTAAAAAAAACTTCATAATTTAGACACTTATTTGTGTTTTATTTGAATTTTATAGTTATCGGAAAAGCTCGTTGATTTTTGTTAAAAAAACCCAAGATATAAAGTAGTTCAAAAGGAAAATGCTTTTGATATGATCATGTTGAAGCTGAATATGCCCACATAAGAGCATTCACTATCCATCCCCATCCCCATCCTTATAATTACACCAAACATCACTACTTTTTCGCTTTCCTTTTAAATTAAATAAAATTATTTCATGCCTTTATCATTATCTTTTCTCTCTATCCCTCACAACCACTTTCGAAAATATTAAAAAAATTATGGGGGTTGCAACGTGTTTCCCTAAATATGAGGAAATATGGTACAATTCCCATAAATTTATATCTCTTTCACTCACAACAACTCACAACCATCTCCTATAATATAGGACACTAACTCACGTAAAAATAGGAAACGGCCTGTGATGCTCTAAGCTGTTAAACTTTAAATAATTTATTTTTGAAGCTAAATATGATCATATCATTTAGGTATGGCTATATTCGGGCAGAAAAAGGGTTTATAACCCAATACACCTTATTTCCAATAGAACTTCATTTCTTTTCAAACTCTAGCCTCTCTCAAACCATTAGGTGTTTAAAGAGTTTTTGGAAGATTTGAAAGAAAAGATTGAAGATTTCACACTTTCAAGAAGGATATAACATCATCCACCCATTTCCTCTCAAAATTAGTTTAAATTCCTCTAGGTTTACTATGAGTTTTCTATATTCTTGAGCTTAGGTGTGTTTTTTGTAAGCCTTATGGGCTAAACTTATATTATAACTTAGATTAGATGAAACTTAGCATGATTCAACAACTTGTACATGATTCTTGGTGTTGTTTAGGTTAATGTCATAATGAAACATGATTATTCTTCGATGATTATGCGTATTTGTTCTAGTTTGATAAAATGTTCAACCTTGTGAGTGTTGTAAGTATGTTATCTTAAAAAAGCTCTTGTTCTTACAACAATTATGCATATGATTGCATCTTTTGTATGTATTTTTGTGACATTTAACTAGGAATAGTGAATGAAGGTTGGGGGTTTAGAAAAATTAGGCAAATATGCATCCTTAAATGTTTGAGAAAACCATGGTATAGGTCATGAATCTTTTGTCATTGGTTATGAATTGATTTGTAATCATGCTTAGATATTCATGAGTGAAGGGTAGTTATAGTTTTGTCATTTTACGCAAGTTGATATGGTTGTCTTGTGTTTATCGTGTTAACTTTCCAAATATTTGTGGAATTAGGTAACCTTAACGGGAGTCTTATTCATCCTTAACATTAACATAATTGTATCATTAGTTCTTCATGGCATATTTTAGGTGGCTATTGTGTGTTTATTATTCTAGCTTTCCAAAAATGGTTATATGTCAAATATCCTTAACTGGGGGTTAGGCTACTTCCATGTATCATGTTTAAAAATGGTCTCACCTCGACTTTGTGCTAGTTGTTAATTTTATGCTAGGTGGAATACAAGTCCAAGTGGTATCTTTAATTGATTGTATCTTCATCTTTACTTTCTTAATTTATTAGTTTAATTTGCTAATTATTTGGTTAATATAATATTCACAAATCCAAACTCAATGATCGATTAAATAGTGATGATGATTTGTTATAACACCGAAATTTTGTCAAACATAAAAGGAAAGAAAGCAATAAGAAAAGAAAATAAAAGTATCTTGAAGAAAACAAAAAGGAGCCAAAGTAGAGGGGGCCAAAGTGTAAAGAGTACAAAACTAAAATATTTTAATGTATTTGAGAGTATGGCCACCCACACTTACCCTCACAACCTGCTGCTTTTTCGACAGAGAAGAAAGAAAGGAAGCTGAAACTTTCCCTCTCGGTTTCAAGAAGAAGAAGAAACTGATTCTTGCTCTTGGTAAGCAATTCTTTGCATAATGGTTCGGTTTTGTTGGGTTTTCAACCATAAACCGATTTTTATGTGATTTTGTGTTTGGGTGCTTGTTTTGGCTTGTTTTAGGTGTTTGAACTCTCGTGCACACAAGTTGGGAAGAGTTTTACTTGTTGGCTGCAATAGGTGAGTTCTAGACCCGGTTTTCTATGTGTTTTTAACATTTGGGGCTGGAAAATGCATGTTAAAACGATTTATTACCGTTATATGTATAACCGTATGTGTTTATGCTTAAGTCCTTGTGTTACATGGATGTTTATGTGATGTTGTTGCTTAGAATGATAGGAATAAGCTTAGAACAGGTTCATATGCAGATTGGGTTTGAATTTGATTCTGAAAAATGAACAACTGTTGGCCGTGCGCCCAAACAGGGCCCATGCGCCTAGAAATTTGACTTAGAAAAGCCTAAGTGCTGACCATGCGCCCAACCAGTTTATTCAGGCGCCTAAGTGTAGGTCATGTGCGTGAACAGTACCCCATGCGCCTAGGATTGGTTCTCAGGCGCCTAAGTAAAGTTCATGCGCCCAAATAGCCTTCATACGCCTAAGTTTCTCCTGCGCCTAAGTGTTGGTGCGCCCGCATAGTGTTGATGTGCCCAAGCAAGATTCATGAGCCTGTATAGTGCTCATGTGCCAGAACACTTAGAAAATTTTTCTGAAATTTTGGGAAATAGAATTTTAGGGTTGAACGTGGATTGATTTGATGGTTGTGTTTGTTTATTCCATGCTTATTTATGGCATGTTCTTATGTTCATATTATGTATTATATGTGACTTTACGTGTGTGTTTATGTTGTATATGTAAAGTATAATCATAATAAAAGTGAAAGATTAATGATAATGAAAACTAGAACATAAAGAATGAATGAATGTCTTGCAAGCAAAATGAAAGGAGGTTCACAGCCACGGGTTGTCAGCTCAACTGTGTGCAGGTAGCTACCCCATAAGGATGCACACAGGGTCAATCTTTGAGATTGACGGGGACCTTTGTTGCTTGCCTCAGGTGACTGGGTCAGCTTCGGGCATAATGTTCGGGGTCTATTTATAGACCTCAGGCCCAGCACCAGCTTCGTGCATAATGTCGGGGTATTGCGCATTGGTCCGGTAGAAAGTGAAAGATAATAATGAAAGTACCGAATGAAAGAGATGAATGACGAAAGATAATAATGAATATTATCTTGTTGTACGTATGATGTGGATCACGTACGAAAGTAATAAATTTTATGAAAAGAAAGTACTTTAAGAAAAAAATGATATTTTCGTATATAAATAAAGGTATTTTAATGTTTTTAAAACTAGAACTCATTTAGCAACGCCGACTTTTATGCATTTTCAGTTGGCAGGTAATTATTGTTGAGGATGGCACTCGGGGAAAGCTACTCGTCGAGACAAGACTGGCATCCGTTCATGCTTAATGATTTTGTTGTATTGTAATGCAACTAATTGATTATTTTGTAACCGTAACTTACAATGATGTATTATTTTGCAACATTAATATAAGCATGAAAGGTTTTTGTTAACTAATTCCGCTGCAATGTTTTATGAATATGTATTATTAATATAATAATGCTATGATTGTCTAACTGTGAGGTCTCCGGGAACGGGGCCTTACAAGTGGTATCAGAGCCAAAGTATAAGAGAAATGGGTAAATATTTCAAAAACCTAAACCTAAACTGAGAATGGGACCGAATGGAGGGATGCCAGCCCGAGTAGCTACGTTCCATCAGGTATATCTTTTTCTTAAATAAACGGTATTATGTGCGCGTGCTACCTAATTATGTGCTTTAGTAGTAGATTGAATACTGATGTAGTCAGGATAGGAAATGCTCGGGGAATGAAGAGTAAAGTAAGTGGCTAATCACAACTGGCCACTGTAATTAGAGACTTACTATACATAACATAAACTTAGCTATTACCTTGAATGACCTTGTTAGTGTTTGAATCTTATAGTGATTAAAGGATGGCTGGTGGTAGATCATCGAAGGCTTCTAGAGGAGGAGTACGGGGGGTCGTGGTGCGGGGCCACGTGCCACAAGGAACAAGACAAGGACTGCAGAGACGACTCCTGCTAAGCCTGGGCTCATCATCCAGAGGGTGGGATGAAAGTGCTAACTTAAGAGCCTCAGTAAAGGAGGCAGTTGTGGAGGAAGTGCATCAAGTCATGCAGACGATCTTACCGTCTGTAGTGATTGAAGTTATCCGTGCTGTGATAGAGGATGAGAAGAAGGAGAAGGAGGAGGAGAGAAGGAAGATGACTGGGAGAAGGGAGAATGAGGGAGATCATGATGAGGAGGAACGAAACATGGAATGGCAGCCTCAGTGAGAGGAAAAGGTGGTAGCGTGGGAACCACGAAGGGGTGCAGCTACGGGACATTCCAATGATGCAAACCCCCAACTTTCGATGGCAATGGTAATGCTGCCGCTGCTCACCGTTGGGTGAGAGAAATGAAAGCGGTGCTGGAGATTAATGAGTGTAGGGAGGCAGAAGGTGAAGTTCTCACTCACTCATTTGTAGACTCGGCTTTGAGTTAGTGGGACAACATTGTCCAAGCCGAAGGCAGCAGGGCCATCTAGAATATGAGATGGGGAGAGTTGAAGAAGATGGTAATGAGGAGTTATGTCCTCATAGAGAGCTTGATAAGATTGAGAGGGAGTTCCTACAGCTTGAGGTGGGAACCATGACCCACCAACAATACACCACCAAATTCAACAAAATGGAGAGGCTGGTGCCGGATCAGGTGACGCCGGTATTGATAAAAGATTAAGAGGTATGTGCAGGGATTGCCAGCTGATATCCACAGGCACTTGATTGCTACCGACCAAGCACTTTTAGGTCGGCAGTGGATCTGGCTGGGAGGCTTTATGATGAGAGAGAGATGGCAGTGGTTGAGGTGAAGAAGACAGGTGGTGGTGATAAGAACTGGAGCGGGAAACGGTTTGGGTATGGCGGTTTCACCCCAAACAGCAAGTGGATGAGGATGGATGACCAAAGAGTAGGGTTATTAAGCTCGGGGATGAAAAAGTGTGGCAAATATGGGAAGGAGCACACTGGTGAGTGCAAGTGGGGATCAAATGTATGCTTCAAGTGTGGGAAGCCTGGTCATATTGCAAAGGATTGTAGGGTTGAGGTGTTGAGGTGCTATAACTACAGTGAGGAGGGGCATGTGAGCAGGGATTGCAAGAAGCCAAGGGTAGAGGGTTCCGGGGCAAAGAAAGGAAGGAGGAGGAAAGAGGACAGAGGGAAAGTGCTAGAGCCTTCACAATGACCCGGTAGGAGGCAGAGTGGGCCCTGATGTCGTGTCAGGTACATTTCTAGTAAACAAACTCGTGCCTCTATGTTGTTGATTCTAGTGCTAGTAGGAGTTTCATTTCTGCTGCTTTCTGTGCTTAGTTGCCTGTTAGTAGTAGAAGTATTGATGAGACATTGAAGTATAAATGCTATGGTAAGTCCACCAGAATTTCTGATATATAGAAGACTGCGACATAGAATTAGAAGGCCATAGATTCTCTGCTAAACTATTTGTGATGCCCCTAGGCGGATTTGATGTAGTTCTAGGGATAGATGGTTAGTAGCCTATGAGGCAAATATCGTGTGTCGCAAGAAGATGATTCGATTAATTGTGCCCGATGGAAGTTCAGTGACGGTCTACGGTGATCGCGTTACTATTGTTCCGAAGGTGATTTCGATGGCTGTGGCAGAGAATGCATGAAGCGGGGATGTAGTGCCTCCCTGGCTTACGTAAAGGATGTGGACACGTCAGTACCACAATTATCTGATGTAACAGTAGTGTGTGACTTTCGGACGTGTTCCCAGAAGATTTACCAGGTGCGCCACCGGACCGTGAGATCGAGTTTCAAATTGATTTGATCCCGGTGCTCAACCAGTTGCTAAAGCACCGTATCGGTTGGCTCGACGAAGATGAAGGAAGTAAGTTCAACTGCAGGAGTTGATGGATAAGGGATTCATTCAAATGAGCATCTCTCCTTGGGGTGGTCCGGTTTGTTGGTAAAAGAAAGACGATAGTATGGTGATGTGCATAGACTACCGGGAGTTAAACAAGTAACGGTGAAGAATCGATAAACCTTACCGAGAATAGATGACTTGTTTGACCAGCTCCAAGGTGCCAGTTGGTTCTCGGAATAGATCTCCGATATGGTTATCATCAGTTGAAGGTTAGGAGCAGCATATTCCTAAGACAGCTTTTCACACGCGTTATGGACACTATGAGTTTCTCGTTATGTCTTTCGGTCTACTAACGTGCCAGCTGTCTTGATGGATTTGATGAACGAGTGTGTCGGCTAATGTTAGATAAATCAGTGATGTGTTTATTAATGATATCCTGATTTATTCGAAAAATGAGGAAGAACATGCCAGCCATATACGCGAAGTATTGGAGGACACTTAGAAGAGAGAAGTTGTATGCAAAATTCTCTAAGTGTGCTTTGGTTGCACGAAGTTTAATTTTGGTCACGTGGTGAATTCTGAAGGAATTATGGTGGACCCAGCGAAGGGGGGCGGTGATGCAATGGAAGTCTCCAAAGACGCCATCAGAGATTCGAAGTTTCTTGGGTTTGCGGGCTACTACAGAAGATTTATTCAAGACTTTTCCAAGATAGCCTCACCTTTGACTAAATTGACTCGAGGATGTGAAGTGTGAAGTTTGTGTGGGGACGAGAACAGGAGGATGCTTTTAAGGAGTTCAAGCAGATTAACTCAAGCTCTGTCCTACATTACCCTAAGTGAATGAAGATTAGTGGTATATTCGGATGCCTCTATTCGGGACTAGGCTGCGTGTTGATGCAACGAGGAAGGGTAATAGCCTACGCGTCCCGACAACTAAAAATCAACGAGGCCATTATCCCACTCATGATTTGGAGCTAGCAGCTGTGGGTCTTTGCATTGAAGATTTGGAGACATTACTTGTACGGGGCAAAGTGCAAATCTTCACTGACCACAAGAGCCTGAAATACTTCTTGAACAGAAAGACTCAACATGAGGCAGAGGAGGTGGCTGGAATTAATCAAAGATTATGATTGTGAGATCCATTACCACCCGGGCAAAGCCAATGTAGTGGCCTATGCATTAGTCAAAAAGAGAGACCCGAGCCGATCCGGGTGAAAGCTAATCAACTGATTATGGACTCTATGTGATGAGCATATCAAGGAGTTCCAAAATGAGGCGTTGAAGGAAGATCGCCTAACTCTGAAAGGATGAGAGGTCTAGTCCGGAGTTGGGAGAAAAATACCCATGGAGTTAGACCCGCTCGAGCGGATGTGGATCCGTTACGGAGACCTACGAGGGCAAATATGGATGAAGCTCATAAGAACTCGTATTCCATTCATCGGTGCTAAAGATTATCATGATATGAAGAAGGATTATGGTGGCGGGTAGAAGCGTGATGTGGCGGAGTATATGAGTAAGTACCTTACTTTCTTGCAAGTGAAGGCAGAACATCAGAAGCCATATGGGAAATCCAACGTTGGATATACCCGAGTGGAAGTGGGAGCACATCACCATGGACTTCATCACGAAGTTACCCGCACGGACAAGGGGTATGACGCCATAGGGTAATAGTGATCATCTGACAAAGAGTGCTCACTTCCTACCGATCCGCGAGACGTATTCATAAGAGACTGGCGGATCTGTTCATTAAAGAGATTGTAGCTCGTCATGGGGTGCCGGTGTCTATCGTATCGGACTGTGACACCCGGTTCACATCGAAGTTTTGGAAAAATTTCATGATGCGATCAGGACGAGGCTACACATTAGTACGGCTTACTACCCAGACAGATGGTCAGTCTGAAAGGACGATTCAGACGCTGAGGATATGCTCAAGCATGCGTGATCGACTTTGGAGGAAGTTGGGATGACCTACTACGTTAGCGGAATTCTCATACAACAAAGTTATCATGCCAGCATTGGCGCCCATATGAGAGCTATACGAAGAAGTGTGGTTGTAGAACGACCGTGTGTTGGGGAGACATCGGGCAGAAGGAATTGGAAGTCTTGAGGTGATCGAGGCTACGACAGAGAAGTTAGAAAAGATCAGAGCTTTATGAAGACGGCCAAGGATAGACAGAAGTTGTATGCCGACAAAAGGCGTAGACAAATAGAGTTCAACGTGGGCGATAGAGTCATGTTGAAGGTCTCACCTTGGAAGGGGATCATCCGATTCAGGAAAATAGGTAAGCTCAGTCCAAGATACATAGGGCCTTTCTGGATTATCGCACGAGTAGGAGAAGTGGCTATCGATTAGAACTGCCTGATGAGTTAAGTGGAATTCACCCAACATCCATGTATCTCATCTGTGGAAGTGCCTAGCCGATGAAGATATGATTGTACCACTGGAGGACATCGAGGTGGATGAACGGCTCAATTATGTAGAGCAACCCGGTGGCAATCATCGATCGGAAGGAGAAGAGATTGAGAAATAAAGTCCACTTGTGCGTGTGCAGTGGAAACACTGAAAGCGTTCGGAGTCTACGTGGAAACGAAGAAGAAATGAGACAGCATTACCCACAAATGTTTGAAGAGTGACAGGTTTCGGGGATGAAACCTCTTTAAGGGGGTAGACTTTAACACCCGAAATTTTGTCAAAAAATAAAAGTATCTTGAAGAAAACAAAGGGAGCAAAGTAGAGGGGGCCAAAGTGTAAGAGTACAAAACTCAAATATTTTAATGTATTGAGAGTATGGCGCCCACTCTTACCCCCACAACTGCTGCTTTTTCGAAAAGAAGAAAGAATGGAAGCTGAAAATTTTTCCCTCTCGGTTTCAAGAAGAAGAAGAAATGATTCTTGCTCTTGGTAAGCAATTCTTTGCATAATTGGTTAGATTTTGTTGGGTTTTCAACCATAAAACCAATTTTATGTTCTTTTTGTGTTTGGTGCTTGTTTGGCTTGTTTAGGTGTTGAACTCTCGTGCACACAAGTTGGGAGGAGTTTACTTGTTAGCTGCAATAGGTGAGTTCTAGACCCAGTTTTCTATGTGTTTTTAACATTTGGGGCTGAAAATGCATGTAAAACGATTATTTACGTTATATGTATAACCTATGTGTTTATGCTTACGTCATTGTGTTACATGGTTTTTATGTGATGTTGTTGCTTAGAATGATAGGAATAAGCTTAGGACAGGTTCATAAAAGATTGGGTATGAATTGATTCAGAAAAATGAAACAACTGTTGGCCATGCGCCTAAACAGAGCCCATGCGCCTAGAAATGACTTAGAAAAGCCTAAGTGCTGACCATGAGCCCAAACAGTACCCATGCGCCCAACCAGTTTATTCAGGCGCCTAAGTGTAGGTCATGCGCCTGAACAGTACCCCATGCGCCCAGGATTGGTTTAGTGCCTAAGTAAAGTTCATGCGCCCAAATAGCCTTCATGCGCCTAAGTTTCTCCTGCAGTAAGGGTTGGTGCGCCCGCATAGTGTTGATGATCCCAAGTAGGATTCATGCGCTTGCATAGTGCTCATGCGCCTAGAACATTAGAAAATTTTTCTGAAATTTTGGAAGATAGAACTTTTAGGGTTTGACCCTGGATGATTTGATGGTTGTGTTGTTTATTCCATGCTTGTTTATGGCATGTTCTTATGTTCATATGGTATTATTATTATGGACTTTACGTGGTGTGTTTATGTTCGTATACGTAAAGTATTATCATAATAAAATTGAAAGATTAATGATAATGAAAAGTGGAACATAAAGAATGAATGAAAGTCTTGAAGCAAAAATGAAAGGAGGTTCACAGCCACGGGTTGTCAGCTCAATGTGTGCGGGTAGCTACCCTATGAGGATGCACGCAGGGTCAATCTTTGAGATGACGGAGACCTTTGTTGCTTGCCTCAGGTGACTGGGTCAGCTTCGTGCACAATCTTCAGGGTCTATTTATAGACCCAGGCCCAGCACAGCTTCGTGCACAATGTCGGGTATTGCACATTGGTCCGGTAGAAAGTGAAAGATAATAATGAAAGTACAGAATGAAACAGATGAATGACGAAAGATAATAATGAATATTATCTTGTAGTACGTATGATGTGTGATCACGTATAAAAGTAATAAATTTATGAAAAGGAAGTACTTTAAGAAAAATGATATTTTCGTATATAAATAAAGGTATTTAATGTTTAAAACTACAATCAGTCAGCAACGCTGACTTTTATGCATTTTCAGTTGGCAGGTAATTAGTGTTGAGGATGGCACTTGAGGAAAGCTACTCGTC
>CM046426.1:41998775-42176741 GCA_025506505.1 Flaveria sonorensis | reverse complement strand
ACTTTGTGTCACTTATAATGCTTATGTTGATGTTGGTGCCGAGTCGCTATTAATGATAGTTGAGATGTTGAATATAAGAATTTTGTACTTGTAAAATAAAAGAAATAAGTACCTTGTAAACAGGTCTATATCCACCCTCACCAAGCTTATTTTCTTCTGAGAAGCTATTTGTAGCTTCCCTTATGTCTTCAAAGCTAATTACTTGGTGGTTATGGTATGGTGATTTGCCTCTCTTCATCACATGTTTCACTATTAAAGCAAATGGAATATGTTATCCTCATTGTTACAGGTTAGACATTTGTTCCACAAGTAGATACTAATATCAAATTACTGTAACTTATAAGACCATGATTGATCTAATGACCTTTTATATAAGATGATTTTATGTATATAATGTGGGCATCATCTTTAAAAATCATAAACCATAACTCATTTTTTGAATTTTTGGGAATAATGGAAATTGGCAAGTAAAAGTTGGAAGGTAAAAGGTCTACCTTTTAATATGATCTTTTTTCTCAGGTAAAAGATTATGCAGCCTAGTAGCAGGATAAAGGAAGCAACTATGCATAAAGTAATCACCAGTACTTCCTTGCGGTGGCTGTAAGTATCTGCTTCTTGTGCTGCAAAGTTTGTCATCGTAAGTGCACTTATTTTCAATTACTTTTGTGTGTGTTATTTTGTATATTGATGGGTCAAAACAGGTCAAAAGTTGCCCAAAATATATGGTTCATCTAATATGTACATACCAGCCGCTTTTGAGAGTTCCCATTTGTAGTCATAAGGGACCTGCCAGACATTATAACCAAGAAGCCCCTTCTCTTTTGCATAAGTAACTTTATTTCTAATAGCCTCTACATCATCAACCCAATCCAAAATGAACTAATTTCATAATAATTTATCACACATGTTGAATTATACACCGAATTGATCTTGTAACTTCTCATGTACCCCCTAATAGAATCATAGCTCATTGATCCATCTCTTGTAATAGCCAGACCCTTAGCCAGTGCAACGATGCCATTATCTTGAGGGTCCACAAGGGTCCATGCATAGCCATGGTATGCTAAACCAAGCACCAGCTGGCTAGCTGGTAATCCTCTTTTGATCCATTCATTAATACCATAATCCGTATTCACATTGCTAGATGGATCATAGAGGGATGCAATGGGCTCCTGTGAATTATCGATCATAGGGTATGATAGTCGTATGATCGAACAGGCACCCAATCAAAATTTTTACGTACCGAGTCAACCGGGTAACTCACCAAGTCAACTTTAGGTGTGTAATGACCTCCTATGGTCAAGATCAGTTTTTCTTGATCCGTCCTGACTTGCCACTCGTTAAACAATACCCCTAAGTTGGCCATGTTTCCCTTTGTACTTAACAAAGTAGCAACATAAAGATCAATCCCTACAAACCCGTAACGCTGAACCATTTTTATCGAGACTCGATGAAAGTCTTTCGATATGTAGGATTTTCTGTCATAATAAAAAGTTGGATGAATTCCCATTGCTTACACAGTTTTCACTCTCTGTCCATATGGACAAAAGTGGTTTAATCGATGGTTTCTTTTCTTGACCGTAGATACAAAAGCGGATACGTAAGGCTCATCGGATTCTGTTAAATTAGCTCGTTGGTTGACGGGTTTATGTATGCAAAGCACAAATAAGGTGAGTGAAAAGAGCAGAGTTTATATTGGGTGTCGGGGTTATGTACCGGTGTACCAATAACCTGCTTTGATCCATGCTTGTGATGTTGAAGTATTCCATGGTAAAGAGAGGAAGATGAAGAGTAGAAGAGAAGGATACTCATGAATTTGGATAGCAATTGCAAGGTAGTTTGGCTCTGATGTTCTTTTTGTGGAGTCGAATGGTATATGTAGCAATCATGACATGATGCTTTGTATTAATAGTCAACATTCAAGCTATTACCTTCAAAAATCAAAGCGAATTTGAATCTAACTACCACAATCAAACACGATTTGGATAACTCTCCAATATATTGACTGAGAAAATTACTCAAAACTCAACTCAATTGACATACCTTGATCATATGCTCAACCAGGTATTTATAGTTACTACTATTACAATTCAAATTTCAAACTAGACATTTAAAATTCAACTTGATCCTATCTATTTATCTTTTACTCTATCAGATAAACTTTCTCCAATACTTATCCCTTTAATCTCATAGCTCGAGATTATCAGGAATTATATCTTCCAACATTCAACTCCCTAATTCCCGAGTCGAACTTGGAAGGTCTTCAACTCCAATTAGCTCCCGCATTTCTCCAAACTTAACCCTTGAAA
The DNA here is from genome assembly GCA_025506505.1 of Flaveria sonorensis. Lineage (NCBI taxonomy): Eukaryota > Viridiplantae > Streptophyta > Magnoliopsida > Asterales > Asteraceae > Flaveria > Flaveria sonorensis. The sequence goes on along the minus strand of CM046426.1, from coordinate 42,174,432 downwards.
GTGGTTTGGTCAGATGTCTGCCTTCTGAATATCTCCACTTACATGCTCTATTATACTTGTTCTCTTTCGATGCACTCTCGTATGAAATGGTATCTTGTATCAATGTGTTACTTCATCCATGAAAGACGGAGTTTTTCATTAAGGCAATCGCGAATTTGTTGTCTACACGAATCACCACCTTTTGTAAACCTTCACCGTGAGTTCACTATGCAGGCTCCGCAACCATATGGCTTGGCATGCAGCCACGTGGCAGCCATGAACTCGCTTCACATGATGATAGAGCCACCGCATTCTGTTTTGGGAGCACCAAGTGATCGGAGTGTCTCCGTAATAGAATAGGTTTCCTGTGGTACTCTGGCCATCATCTCGATTGGTGTTATGGCTGCTGTCACTGTAACCACTAATGGTTCCATCTCCCTTTCTTGTATATACTAGGCCATATGACATAGTTCCTTTGATGTATCTTATGATCTATTATAAGGGCCATATGAGACACTTTGGGGTTCTGCATGTAGAAACTTGCTATACCCACTGCGAAGCAAATGTCTGGTCTCGTATGCAACAAGTATCTAAGACAGCCTACAATCTTCTATACTTGGTGGCATCAACTGATACTCCTTCTTCATCTTTAGATACATTGTAGCCGGGATCCATCGGATACTTGGTTGCGTTACTCTCCTCCATTCCGGCTTCTTTTAATATATTCTTGGCATATGCTTCTTGTTTCACTGAGATTTCAAATTCTCCTTGTAAGACTTCAATGCCAAGGTAGATGATAGACACCCCAATCACTCATCTCAAACTGTCGTTCCATTTGCTGCTTGAATAAGTCATTTGTCGCGTGCATATCCGTAATTATAAGGTCGTCAACATAGACTCCCACAATGAGTCGATTATGTTCGAGTTTCTTTACGATACTGCTTGCTCTTGACGGCAACCGGAAAAACCGAGTTGCTTGAGAGTGTTGTCAAGTTTTAAGTTCCAAGCTCGTGGGGCTTGGCGAAGGCCATATAGTGCCTTTGTTAGTTTGTAAACCATGGTTTCTTTACCTTTTTTAACGAACCCTTCTGGTTGGATACAAACACAAGCTCCTTTAATTCACCATGTAAGAACGCTGATTTGACGTCGAGGTGGTTGACCTACCAGCCTTCTTTTGTAACTATGGCAAGGAGTAAATGGACGGTTTCCATTTGTGCCACTGGTGCGAAGGCCTCGTCAAAATCGATTCCTTGTTCTTGCATATCCTTTAGCGACAAGTCGAGCCTTGTACTTGACTATCTTGCCTGATGTATCGTGTTCGATCTTGTGTAGCCATTTTAGCCCTATCGGTTTATGCCCTGGTGGTAAGTCGGTTAGTGTCCATGTTTTGTTTCGTAGATGGACTCCATTTCTACTTGAATGGCTTTCTCCCAATGCATGTTTCCTTTAGCTTGTGAGTATGATAGTGGCTCATCACCTGTGCATAACATCAGTTTTGTGCCAGTTTCTTGGTTTACTCCATCTTGAATTACATAATCATTGAACCTGCTCGGGAGATTTTTAGGACGCTCGGACCGCCGTAACGTGCTTGTTTCTGGAGCAGCTACTTGCTCAGCATCTACCTTCTTCGTCTGCTGAGGCTGGTTGCTAGATGTTTCTTCCTCTCCCGGTTGCTCGTGACTTAATTGTTCATCAGATGAGGATTGACTCGACCCGGTTGGGCCCTCCAGTTTCCTACTTCATGGTTACTTGTGTGGGATGAGTTTGATCAAGAAGGTATTCTGTATGCTGCTCTTCGTTTCCCCATGGCCAGCCTCGTTTTTCATCAAATACTATGGTTTGTCTTACATATATCTTGTTTCGGGCCGGATCAAACAAACGATAGCTTTTGATCTTGGTTCAGATTCAAAGTATACCATTGCTTTGCCTCTGTCATCAAGTTTCTTCTGGTTTATTTTGGGTTCCATTGCAAAACATAGGCACCCAAATACTCGTAGATGTTCTACACTGGGTTTCCGATTGAGTAAGGCTTCATAGGGTGTTTTGGCGGTCACGGCTTTTGTAGGGCAGCGATTAGGACATACATGACATGTCTCGCCGCCTCGCCCCAGAATCTTTGAGGGACTTTTGTAAATTGCAGCATGCATCGAATCATCTCTACGACTGTGCGGTTGCGCCTTTCTACCACCCCGTTTTGTTAAGGTGAGTAGGGGGCAGTTAATTGTCTTTTTAGTCCCTGCATTTCACACCAGTTGTTGAACTCGACTGATGTAAATTCTCCCCCGTGGTCACTACTAAGTGCTTGAATCTTTGCCCCTACTTCCATCTCTATCACGCTTTTGAGTTGTTTTTAAACATCATGAATGCTTGGTCCTTACTTTTCAGTAGAACCATCCACATGAACCGAGAGAAATCATCCACAATTAATAGATATATCGGTTTCCACTTGGTGTGCATGGAGTGATGGGTCCACAGATGTCACCATGCACAAGTTCGAGAGGCTTGGTTGCTCTGTACGATGATTGCTCTGGGTATGACTTCTGTGATTGCTTACCTATCAAACATGAATCACATAGGTTGGTTTGATGGTTGATCAAGGGTATGCCATGTACCATTCCTTTTGTACTTAGCCATCTTAGAGACTCAAAGTTCAAGTGTCCAAGTCGTACATGCCATAGCCAAGCTGGTTCCTCGATCTTTGACAGTAATAAGATTGGATGACCAGTTTGTAGGCATATCTTGTATAGCCGATTGCTTGATCGGGTGACTTGCATTATTAGTTTTCTTGCTCTGTCAAATATCTGCAGTAGATCATCCTTCATGATAACTTTGTTCCCTACTTCGGTGACCTGCCCCAGACTTATAATGTTGCTCCGGAGACTTGGGATGTAGTATACGTCGGTAAGTAGTCTATGTTCACCGGTTTTGCTTGTGAACAATATGGATCCCTTCCCTGCGATCAAGACACAAGAGTCGTCTCCGAACCTTACTTTTCCGGTTACCCGGGTGTTCAACTCTGAGAACAATGCTTTTGTTCCGGTCATGTGGTTGGATGCACCATTGTCTAGGTACCATACGTTTTCCTCCATCTGCTCGAATTCAAACTTCTTGGGAATTACATTGTGTTCATTTAGAAATACCTTTCCTGAGCATGTCATCATGAATAATGCTGGATCTAATTCCTCGGTTTCAGCATAGTTTGCTTCTGGGTTCTTTTGTTTTCGTTCCGGACACACTGAGGCGTGATGTCCGAACTTATCGCACCGGAAACACTGGATTTAATCTTTGTCTTTCTTTCCCTTTTGCATGTTTTCTCTCGTCCCTTGATTCTGGTTTCGTGTTGGTGTCTATCGATGTTGGTTCCCTCCTTGGTCTCGATTCTGCTCGATTCTGTTCTCGGGTCTGACCCTTGCCTCGGCCTCGTCCTCGCCCTCGGTGGGTAGTACCTCCCTATCCTCGTCCTCCTGATCGTTTGGTGCTTCCTGATTCAGCTTGAGAGTACAGTAATTTGCTTTGGTTATCTACGGGCTCGGGCTCTCCTTTGATCCTTTCTTCATATGCCTTCATCCGTCCAACTACATCGTCAAACTTAATTGTCTTTAAATCCACCAGTTGTTCAATGGATGCAACCATATGAATAAACCGTCTTGGCAGCCCATTTAGGAACTTCTTTACAAGTTTGGTCTCTTCGATCGTCGATCCTAAGGCTGCAGCTTTTGATGCATAACCCGTGAGGGAGTTTGCAAACTCATCAATCGTGCTTTGTTCTTTCATCTTAAGATTATCAAAGTCTCACATAAGTGTCTGCAACCTTGCTTCCCTGACTCGATCAGCCCCGATGTTGCATGTCTTCAATGCTTCCCACATCTCCTTGGTTGTGTTCAGGTTCCCTATCCGCAATATCTATTCTTCGGGTATTGCACTAAATAGCAGTGTTATGGCTGTGTTGTTCCTCTTTGCATCGGTTGTTGTTCCAGGTTCGATCTGATCCCAAACTCCGTGAACATTAAGGATCACCTTCATTCGCAATCTCCATATTGTATAGTTCGTTTGGGTCAACATGGGGCATGCGAGGTGAAGTGAGTTGGACTCTTTGTTGGTGTTGTTATCACGATCTTCTGCAGTCATCTTCCTCCAGCTTCCAGTCCTTCGGATGCACCTGATTGATTCTGAATCACTCTCAGATCCTGCCGCGGACTTTGCTTCGTCTGAGATTGTGGATCCAGGCTCTGATACCAAATCAAAGCGAATCTGGAACTAACTACCACAATCAAACATGATTTGGAATAACTCTCCAATATTATTGACTTGAGAAAATTACTCAAAACTCAACTCAATTGACATACCTTGATCATATGCTCAACCAAGGTATTTATAGTTACTACTATTACAATTCAAATTTCAAACTAGACATTTAAAATTCAACTTGATCCTATCTATTTATCTTTTACTCTATCAGATAAACTTTCTCCAATACTTATCCCTTTAATCTCGTAGCTCGAGATTATCGGGAATTATACTTCCAACAAAAAATACTTGATGTAATATAACGTGTATCCTGGTCCCAAAATTTATTTATGGAGGAAAAGTTTTTTAGGGTCCATTCATTATAGCATTAAATTAAATTAAATTCTTTTGGTACAATTCGGGTTGCGTCAGGTCAGACATTAAAAGACAAAGCCAAGTTAAATATCAAGATAACATAGTAAAAGTACTTTAATGGTCATCAAAATTACATAAGAGAAATACATTATCTCTAAAGTTACTCTCTATGAGTATTTATGTTTTGAAATCTATCTAATACATCATTTAGTGAAACATTTTGAAGCAAGTCTTTTTCAATATAACAAATACAACCATCGTTAAAGTTTTCATCACATAAAATTTTAAAGGGATGTATCGTGCGACTTTTCATACTTATCCATATCATCTTGACTTGGTTTTGCATCCTCTATTACCACCCTTCTATGGAAAATCTTTATTCTCAATCAACATACCTCAACTAGAATGATGACTATTAATACAAAGCATCATGACTATTAACACTTCAATGGTCATTAAAATTACATAAGAGAAATACAACATCTTTAAAGTTGTTTTCCACGAGTTCTCAAGTTTTAAAATCTATTCATTACTACATATAGTGAAATATTTATACCAAGTCTTTTTCAATATTAACAAATACAACTATTGTTTAAATTCTCATCTTTAATCCGATCAAGCAAATCGGACTTCACATACTTAATTGCTAAAAAGCATTTTTCAACATGAAAATTTTGAAGAGTGTATTGTGCGACTTTTCATACACAACTATTAAGATTAGTATTATTTAATTGTTTTAATTTAATGGTATTATGTATTAAAAGAATAAAAGTTAGGCTTTGAGGTTAAGGGTATTGGGTAATAACTTGACGGGTTTAAATTGGGTTTATAATATATAAAATGGTCTAAAATTATTTTATAAAAGTTTATATTAAAGTTGTTTTTCATAATTTAGCGATTTATATTTGGTAAACTTTCAAATTTTACATTTTCTTACGGTAATTGGTAATAAAAAAATCATGGGGTCGTTGTCAAAATTTCTTGTATGTCGATCGAGATTATAATACATATAAAACTATAAAAAAATATTTCATGGGGTCGAATGAACCTTAACCCATATGGTTGGGTCCGCCCCTATGTGTTTCTAACATTATTAATATTTGTAAAAGAGTGTTGTATATAGTCAGATATGGAAGGACTTGGATATCCATTAGCTGAAATAAATGGGATTAAGTGTAAGTTCTTTTTATAGTTAATTATATAGATAGTTTATATGGTACGTCCACATTATAGCTTTGATACTTATAAAGTTATGCATGCAGGTAATACCAATAGTTCATGACATGGATGGATTAAGTTAAGTGAGTGAAATAACCAAAGTGTCATTTATAAAACAAAAAAAAATAATGAATATTTTGAACCCACCTTTTATCAATTAAAATATATATTCGTAAGCAGGATCCACCAATATCGAAATACTAGTCCACACAAAACCCCCCCTTCCCCGCTCTTATTTGCACCAAATATCACATCATGCCATCACCCACCAGCACACCTTCTACCGACCATCCCCAAAAAATCAACACTACAACAACCACACTAATCACTTGCTATTGTTCAGGGTGTTTTTAGTAAATGATGGAGAGAGGGAGAGAGATCTGAACTCACCAGAAACCTACAATAGATTTTTCTAGGGGTTATGAGAATGTCAACACTCCACACTATTATTCGATCAAAAAACGAAAAGATTACCGCCCTAGCCTCAAGATCATCTCAACAAGGATTATGAGGAATTCAAAGGACACGAGATGGGTGTAAATCATACTTTAAAAGTACTTAGTATGTTTTTTATGGGTATCATCTACACTTCCGGGAAAAACATTACACGCAAGTTTGTTATTTATGCTCCTAGTATTAAGAAGAGTTTTGTTTGTGGTGTTAAACTTTGTAAAAATGGGATAAGGTTGTGATAGAGTCTGATAAAGCGATTCTATCTAAAGTGGGTGCATTCATAGGCAAATCATATACGGCTGATGAGATATTTAAACTGAGTATCAACGAAGTTACTAGTTTCATGAACATTGTTGCTTTTAATTTGCTTCAGAATTTAGCATTAAGCGTGCATCTTTTAATTTATGGCATCATCGATTCAGACGCATAAAAATATAGGAAAATGAAATGCATGTTTAAATCGGGGATAATGCCATATAGTAATTTGCTTCAGATTTTAGCCTGGTTTGATTCATCAAGTCCCACTCATATACAACACAACCAAACAGGATAGCAGAAAAGAAGATAAGGTTTTAAAAAATATACTTAACGTCTGTTAGAAAATGCAAATCTACCAAACAATTTGTGGGGTGAAGTATTACTCACTACTTATCATGTAAGCTATAAGATAATCTTATCCCACAAAGTACTCTCACTCTTGAAGTTGGCTAAGTAATAAGAGACAATTTCTAGAAACTTGGTAGTGCTCCTACAGAAGGGAGAGAGCCAAAAAGATAAGTGTCACGGTCTAAACTTTATCAGCTCTCAAACAATTGTATTCCTAGTAGAAGGTGATAAAGGAATAACAAAGTCTTAAACAAAGTACACGTTGGATCAGGTGAAAGAATAACTTCTATAAATCAGTAGTTAGTAGATGCGAAATATCAATTAAATACTAGTACCAAACACACAAATGTAATACTTTAATGTAAATAACACAATGAAAGTTCTTTCAAAATATTCACTTGATTATATTGCACTGAGAGATGTAACAGCCAAACAAGTGGGGAAAACACCTAACATAAAAACTATATAAGCGTGAGGTAATTATAATATGAAAGCTAAACATTAGAATTAATCTTGATCGTCTATTTTAGGTTTAGGATCAATGACATGTTACACACATTGATCTTTACACATTAAGGCATACGACGAATGTGTAATACTATTAGATTACGAAATTTGACAAAATAGAGAAGAAAATACAATATGCAAACTTTCCGTAATTGCAGATTCATGGGTTGCACTACCACTTTTTAGCAAAAACCTTCTTCTCTTTAAAAACTAGTTATCAGCACGCACAGTCTGCTGATTAGCAAAAACAATGGAAAATAATGGGTCCCAAACCTTAATACCCATCCCTTTACCACATCATATGTTTTGTTTGCCCATTAGGTTAGGGTCCCACATTAATTAACCATATTTCCTATAGTAAATTACATAATCCATCCTTTATGTATACCTTTGATTATGGATTAGATCTTTTACTTTTATTAATTACCGATAACATCCTTTAGTCTAATGGTTTGTAACGATCTTGTACTTTAAGTTAACCATTATTAATACAGGGGGTTAAGTCAACCCATTTGCACATTACATGAGGGTAGAATAGTAAATTCCCTCCCTCCTAGCTTTTATAATAAAACTCTAGATTAACCTTTCTTTCCATTTATTTTTGCACAAAATTGGTATGTGCGTAGGTTTGCTCAAACATAATTTTGACAAATATATCCTACATTTATACCTAGTTCAAAAATAGCAAAAATTGCAACCCTAGCTCAAACATAATTTTAACATAACTAATTGATAGGAACAACTATAATCATTATTGAAACTGTTTTAAATCATGATGTAAGATTAAATTTTATATATGGTCATTTTCATGCTAATATTCACCCAGCTAGTGACTTTGTTAAATGGACTGTTAGATTAACCTAATATAGTTCTTCAAATGAACTCTCTTAAAATTGTTTGAACCCGATCGAAAGTTCACACTTGAGAGATAACAAAAGTCAATTAGTGAAAATCCTAAAATATATAAACTTTTAATACATTTTTTTACTTCTTTGTTTTTCATTGTGATCCATGTTTCTTCCCTTTTTCTTATTTCTATCCATCGAATATTAGAAATTATCTTTTACACATTACTGATAAATATATTGTTATATGTCAGTAATTAATTGTGATATTCTAGGCTCAAGACAATACTTGACATCAGTAGTTATTCGTTGCAATTGAGAGTAAATGATGGAAAATTAATAAAGCTAAATGGATTACTGATGTTGTTGATAATTTGAGATTTAGAGACAAACAAGAACAAAAAGAAACATATGAAAACTTTTGGAGGATTAAGATAAAAAAATGAATATTGGTGAAAGATATCTTTTATAGCCACTAAAAAGAAATAAGGAAGCAAAAAAGCATGATTCATGGATCAATAACTAAAATAAAAGCATATTAGTTTTAGCTTAAGTTTTTATTTAAAACGACATAGTTTTGAGAGGTTTCCGCATCTAATTTTATACGTGTGAAAACATACTTGCTTTTGTTATTGTATTATAATATTAGTGGTATGAGTTTCCTTTTAAAAAAAACATGTAGCCTGGAGGGGAAATTTATTGTGCAAAAACAAATGAAAAAAATATACAAATCCTTTGCAAAAATAAATGAAAAAGATGGATAATTAAGGATTTATTCTAAAAGCTAGGAAGGGAGGGGTTTGCTATTCTAACCTCATGCGATGTGCTCATACGTTTGATCTAACAAACCCCCCCCACCCCACCAAAACAATTAATGATAGTTAACTTAAAGGACGAGATCGTTACAAGTTTTTAAAGTAAAGGATGTTCTTTGTAATTACTAAAGATAAAGGACTCAATCCATAACTATTTATATAACTACAAAAGGCAACTTAACGACGGAATATACAACATCCGGCCGCAACAAAATTTCAATGTCCAGGACACCAATTGAACAAATCGAGGATGATGAAAATCAAAGATGATGATGTCAAATTAAAACTAGGAGGCGAAACAACTATTACTCATATCCATAAAACAAACATAAAACTCAGTTGTAATCAATTATGGAACATTGATTTCTCTCATCTATAATCACAGCCGTTTGTTGGTTGACTGGTGATCATCATCAGAAACGAAAGAAGAACGAAGATGAAGAAGATAGAGGATTGGTTAAGATGTGAAACTTTGAAAATAAAGTTGAATTTTGTGAAGTCCGTAAATATTTTCTTTTTAATTTTCAGTTTGCCCGATAAACATATAATTCTTTCCTGATTCACCCTTTCATATTGTTATTATATTATTATTATTATTATTATTATTATTATTATACCTTTGTTGTATATACATCTTCTTGTACTAGTAACCAAAAATAATTTGTTTCTGTTTTGTTACGTCATTTTACATACAATTTAAATTAAAATGTTAGCTATACTTGCTATAAACTTAAATATTAAGGGCTTACTTACATAAATAACATGAAAATATAAGTTTGATTTCTTATTTACGTATGTAACAATTATATAAAAATGTTAACTTTACTTCTGAAATATAAATCTTGCTATATGCTAAAGTATTAATTATTAGATTCACAATATTCCACTACTACAGAAATGAGCAAAACCGACCAAAATTTACGACCAGTAAAAGTAGTCGTAAAATTTGCGACTGTATAACGACCAAAATCAAGTAGTTGCAAGTTTCAACCGAAACAAACTTGGTCGCAAAATTAGTGACCAAAACAAAATGGGTCGTAAAATTAGCGACCAAACCAAAACGGGTAGCAATATTAGCGATTGACACAACAGGGGTCGCAACATTAGCGACCCATTTTAATTCGGTCGCAACACGGTGGTAAATATCGTAACCAAAAGGTGACCATTAACTAATAAAATAATAAACTAAATTCTAAGTTGGTCGCAAAAACGGTCGCAGGTACAGCAACCATAATTTATTCGGTCGCAAATACATTAGTTACTTTTTACTAATAATTAAAAATAAAATAAAAAATATATTGGTCGGAAGGGTGGTTGCAAATATAGCTACTGAAATAGTTTTGATCATAAGTCGTCGGTTTTAAAAAACGAATAAAAGGTAATTTGGTCGCAAAAACGGTAGTAAAAAAAATAAGTAGATAAAATCCCGCCATATGTAAATTCGTTGGATTTAAGAGTAGTATAGTTAATCAAGAGTAGTTAAATATTAAACATATTATAATAAGTAGATAAAACAACTTTAGACGCTATGACTCATATTTCATATTTTGTATCATATTTTGTACAATTTTGCATTATTTTACTCTTAAAATCCTAGGTAAATTCATTTCCAACATCATAGTCTCTGTCACGACGTGCGTCAATGCTAACTAGTTAATATACATAAATAATGAATTATGTAATTTACTCAATTTTCTATTAACATGTCAATGTAATTGCTTTTTCGTTTGATCTTGAAATTAGCGCGGTTGAGTAATGAAAAAGTGTAGTTTGGTTCCACCATAACATTTTTATAGAATATGTAGATAACAAGGTATAGTTTCAAGGAGCATAGCTAAGCTCGTTTTGCTAGAATTCTATTATTATTGTTGTATTTAAATTTGTGGAGGCATATTATTCTTTTAGCTTGACAAAAATAGTGTGGAAATATCATAGAGTTCTCAATAGAAAAAACCTTGTGACCATTTGCAATGAAAAAAAAATTTTGACCCTAAAAACAGAACCGTAGAATGGAAGAAATAGTGTGAATGAGGATTGCAACCCAATCATCATAAAGAAACAAAGGTCACTCATTGCTGACCCTTAAAAAGTTATTACAAACTAAAATTAAAAAAGTACAAAGAAAATAATAACCCTAACTAATCTTCGTTGTTCGAAACTTTGATATCCATATTCTCCGTAGCGTGTTCCCACGAGATCAAATCTAAATCTAAAATGTATGTTTTCATTGGCAACTTCAAAATTGTATTTTCGTTTTCAACTGGAGTGGTCGGTGTATCTCGAATGTGCACGGGCGAAATAGCGTTGTCGTCATTTTTTATAATCATACTGAGGAGTATAACGCACGCGTGCATTTGACTTCTCATTATTTTCTATCTTCATCGCTCTAGCCGGTCAAGCAAGTATTTATCATTTTGCTTTTAAAACACTGAAAGCTCGTTCCAAGTCTTTTCTCGTGGACTCTTGCACTTTTTTAAATTTCTTTTCTTTGTACTCAACAAGATAAGAATATTATTTCACAAAAGTTGACGGGTAAGGATATATATACCATCGGCTAGATAATAACCAGATTTATTTTGATGCCCGTTAACATGAAACGAACATATGGGTGGTTCCATTCAATTCTGGCGTGAAGAGTAGGAATTGATTGATAACATTAACGTCATTATTAGAACCGATTACACCAAAATAAGCATGCCAAAACCACAAATATTGTGAGGCCACGGCTTCGAGAATCACTATTGCATCATGATCACCTCGACGATATTGTCCTCACAAACGCGTAGGATAGTTTCTCCTATCAAACCCTTTTTAAACAATGGAAAGTTGTTACGTATATCTTCAACAATGCGTAGAAATAAATCTTGAGGCAACCGAAATCTATTTCTGAACATCTTGCCTGTGTATTCTGGATTCTCCACAAAATAATCGTTCAGGAGAACGTTATTAGCCCCAACAAAATCACGTATCAATATCTTTTTTCCCGAACTTTCAGCTTCGTCGACGTGTTCGGCAACTAAAAAATTCCAACTAATCGGAGTGTGAATTATCTGAAGATGATGAAAAGAAAACAAAATAAATTTCGCGTGATATTTTTGTAAAGTTGAAAATAAGTAGAAGAGATGTTTGAGAATGTTATATAAAATAATTAGTTAGTATTTATAGTGTTTGATTTTTTTTAATATAGGCGTTGGGGGCGTGGGGGAAGCCCACGGCTATTTCCAACGTTCAAATGATGCTTTGTATGAGACTAGCGGCTGTGTTGCCACGCGGAGCCGGGCCTCGCCGTGGGCTCACGCCCTTGGTCCCCCACCCTTAATGCACCGGAGCTCATCTAAATTTCTTTGTAAAATGTTTTTTTAGAAAAGGAGGAGTCTAACCTTCAAATTACAGGATACAAATAAAAAAAGAGTGAATTGTCATTTACCTCCCTGTGGTTTAATTATGTTTGTTATTATCATCCAAAATCTTTTTCTTTTGCATCTGAATCCCCAGCGTTTAAGATTTGATGCCATTTACATCCAATAAGTTAACATCGTTAAAATTAATGTTAAATACAAATTCTTTAAAGGGGCATTTAAGTAATTATACATAAAAAAACAAAACCCTACTTTATATTACGTATGTGGCATTCAACATGATCAACCCATCGCATACAATAACTTTCCATCGAATTTTAATACTTCTGGGTTCTTCCATCGATTTTGATTACATCCAAGGGTTTGCTTCATCGAGTAATTGAAGATGCACACAAGTATAGAAGGTGGGGAATGGATTTTTCGACAACAAGAAGACTTTGATGCTTGCACCATGTATGGTAGAAACCCTAGCTTCTTCACTATCAAACTCCACCATGGGGGAGAGTTTTCAAATTTTCCAGATATAACATATGAGGGAGGTAAGATTGATTTTATTGACATGGTTGATTCAGATTGTTTCTCGGTTATTGAGGTTTATAATATGGTGGAGAAACTTGATTATCAAAAAGGGATGTAATCAGACTCAATTTTAGAATTCCAGAATATGAATTAGATTTTGGTTTAAGGCACTTAGCTAATGATAAGGATGTTATTAACATGCTGAAACTTGTTAAGAAGCATAAAATTATTGAGGTATATGTTGAGCATAAAGTTAATGATAAAGATTATGATATGGAAGATGAGGAAGATTATGATTTCATAGTAGATGAGGATAATTTGATTTATGATGTTAACGTTGATATGGATGAATTTAGAGCCGCCATTGATTGTGAAGATGAAAATATAAATGATGAAGAAGATGATAATATGAGTGAGTTTGAGCTTGATGACTTTGATTGCGTAAGTAAGTCTGATGATGAACCTCCATTGCAAAGAGCATTAAAAGAAATTAGAAAACAGAAGAAGAGGGAAGGACAAACCAGGGATTTTCCCTTCTATCTTGGTCAGGCTTTTACTAGTAGACATGATATTACGCCCCTTGTCAAAAAACATGCCATAGAGAGTAGAAGGCAGCTGTATATCTTAAGGAATGATAAATGTAGATTTCGTGTTGTGTGTTTGGGGAAAAATCCAAATATATTTAGGTGTGATGGTAATGATGTTGGGACAAAACGATGTATGGGTGGTGGGTCCCAACAGGTTGATAGTTTTAAGTTAACAAAATCCAAACCTAAAAAGAAAATTTCAACACCTACTTGCCCATGGTTATTGCATATTTCATACCATAAAGAAAGGGGTCCTGGGTTGTTAAAACTTTATTCAAGGAACACCAATGCCTTCAAACACGAGATGTGAAGTTGTTTACCATAAGTTGGTTGGCGAAGGAGATTGAACCAACTGTTAGAGTCAATCCAGAAATACCATTTAAGGCTTTACAAGATATGCTTCAACAGAAATTCCAGGTACAAGTCACATCTAATAAGGTTTTTAGGGCTAAGGCGATTGCAACCAAGTGGCTTCAAGGAGATTATAAAGACCAATATGAAAACCTAAGTGACTACTGTGATGAGTTAATTAAATGTAATTCAGGTATGAATATTTAATTTTCATTTTTGTTTTGCATTAATAGACCTAATATTAATTGTTAAACTTTTTTTAGGAACGACCATTAAGATTGATGTTGAAAAAGAACCAAACCCAAACAGTCCAACCAGACAATTTAGGAGGATTTACATATGTTTAGGTGGCTTGAAGAAAGGATTTAAGATACTTGGAAGAGAACTACTCGGATTGGATGGATGTTTCATGAAAGGGCCTTATCCGGGACAAATTTTAACAGCAGTTGGAGTAGATGCAAACAATGGAATTTATCCTGTTGCTTATGCAGTTGTTGAATCTGAAAGTGCCAATTCATGGGTCTGGTTTTTACAGTGTTTAGGAGATGATTTGGATCTATATTCCAACTCTAATTTTACATTTATTAGTGATAGGCAAAAGGTATGTTATATCTATAAGTTGCTAGTTATAACTTCTATAACTTAAGTGTTTTTCTTTTACATGTAGGGCATAATACCTGCAATATGTAAAGTGTTTCTATGTGCTGAGCATAGATATTGTTTGAGACATATCCATGAGAACATGAAACAAAAGTGGAAGGGTCAAGTGTATAAAGAAATGCTTTGGAAGTGTGCAAGTGCAACAACACACAAGGGTTTGATAAGGCTATGAAGGAGGGTTTGATAAGGCTATGAAGGAAGTTTTGAAACAAGATAAGGCAGCACATGATTGGTTGAAACAGATTCCACCGAGACATTGGTCAAGAGCTTATTTTAGTGGTAAGAAACTTCATTTTTTTGCTTTTCTTGTACATTTTATCCAATTAACAAATGAATTGAATTGTAGGAAGATCAAAGTGTGATGTGTTATTGAATAATTTGTGTGAGGTTTTCAATAAGCAACTAGTTGGGGGTAGAGACAAGCCTATCATAACTTGTCTAGAGTTTATTAGAGAGTACATAATGAAACGAATTGTTATGGTACGAAAGATGATTGCAAGGTGCCATGGACCTTTAACTCCTGTTGTTACCAAGATATTTGAAAAAACCAAATCTGATGCCTCAAATTACACAGTTATCTGGAACGGTGTGTCCAAGTATCAAGTTAGTGGTTCTGAACATGATCAATGTGTAGTTCTTCTTGACCAAAAGAATTGCACATGTAGAAAATAGGAATTGACTGGAATACCTTGCAAGCATGCAGTAGCATGTATATGGAATATGGCTATGAATGGAATTGGTGATGGTATAGCCGAAAAATGGGTTGATGAAATTTATTGGTTAGAAACATGGAAGAAAATCTATGAAAATACTATGGACCCAATAAATGGCAAGAACTTGTGGGTACCATCTCAACACCCAACTATATTAGTTCCTCCTAAGCATCACACACAGGTTGGAAGACCAAGCAAGAAGAGAAAGAAGTCTATTGAAGAGCTAAATCAGTTAAGACATTCCGTAGCTACAAGTGGAAAGATGCCAAGGAAGGGTAACACAGTTACTTGTGATAATTGTAAGAAGACGGGGCATAACAAGAGAACTTGCAAGGAGCAAGAACGAGCTTCACAAGTGGCTTCACAAGTAGCTTCACAAGTTACTGATTAAAGCTTTGTTACGTGTTTTAGATGGTCGAAGTTTTGGTATGGATTTATGTCTTTTTAATGTTTTGATTGAGCTGATCTAGTTCTGGTGTTTTTAATGGTTTTTGAGGGTAAAACTGATCTGAATATTGTTCTTGTTATTGGTTCTTCAATGGTTGACTGATTGAACTAATGATGTTGTTACTGGGCTTCATTTATATTTATGTTCTAATTTGTATATTTGGTTTAGCATAAAAAAGGCTACTTTTATTGATAAAAAAGGCTGATGTGATTGAGTTAACAAAAGAAGACTATTGTGATTAAATTAACAAAAGAAGGTTGTTGTGATTAAGTTAACAAATGAAGGTTGCTGTCATTTATATTTTTGTTGTGATCTGTAACAAGTCTGCTGTGTATTTTGCTTCTTTTGTAATCAACAAAAAAATCCAGTTGTGATTGAGTAACAAAAGATGGCTTCTTTTACTGAGTTATAAAACAAAGCTATTGTTATTGAGTTAATAATACAAGACTATTGTGTTTGATTATAATATCAAATCATACCAACTTGCAAAACAGGGCTGTTGTGTAGTAAATGAGAACCATTTGATTATAATATCATATCATTACCATTTGATTTCTTGTTGATAATTACACTACATTGATACCCCCATCAAGCATTACCAAATAAACCAAAGAATTACATGAACACATCAAGCATCAAAAACTTAATTATGTAAATTGTAATGCTAGTCAACTGCATCAAATTAACCATCCAATTATATTTATTAAACCATCTGGCATCTGCTTCAAACCAAGGAGACTTGAACAATATGTGAATTTCATTAAATTAATCAAACATTCAAGTACAAAGATGATACACAATGAAACAAATCCCAGTAACACCTAATACTATCTTCATCTTTATGTTCTTCCTCTCATGCTCCTTGATTGAGTTCAAAAAACCAGGTTTTATTTGCACACATCTTTGACACGTTGATGGGTCAACCCCGAGCAACAAACCAACATCCTCATCCTCCCTGTTATCAATTCTTCAAGATTAGGTCTAAAAGATAACATAGAAATCCATTTAAGATTAAAAAAATACCTTACCATTCGAGAGCGACAACAAAAAGCGACGACCCAGTTTTACTTGTGTCCACGAGGTGCTAACGAGTGTCGGTGAACCACTGATGGAGATTATCGTGACCTCATAAGACATCAGATGGAGGTGCAGACAATCGTGACCTCATAAAACATCAGGAAACAAAGGCAGATGATCATGTCGGTTAACCATTGATGGAGGTGATCGTTACCTCAAAAGCAGAGGACGACGTTGATGGTTGTGCCTTTGATGGAGATGATCATGACCTCACAAAACCTTGAAAGTGTGATGCTGTGTTATTGAGAGGGCAGGATTGAGGTCACAAGAGCCGCTTTGGGGAAAGATAATTTAGGGTTATATAAATTGGGGATTTTATTGTATATTAAAAAGGGTAGTCTTGTAAATTTATATTTTTAACAGGTAATTTTAACGGTGTTAACTATTATGAATAGAAATAACAATATTTTTAAACCTTGGGAAAGCCTATGCAAAAAGAAAGTATTTTGGATGTAAATAATAAACGTAAATAAACCACGGGGAGGTAAATGACAATTTACTCTAAAAAAACTATACATTGACATCAAAAATAATCTTGATTCCTACACATCAAATCATAGTTATAACTCAACGAGGTAAAAGTTGGGTAATAGTTGCAATATCAATAGAATAAAGATTTCCATTGATTTTATCTTTCTTTTCTTCATCATATCTCTTGGTTGAAAAAGCAGGTGTTCTTGGCACAGGGAGACTTTGATGTTCATTCCTTAACATGGCTGAAACTTCCAACATTGATGGCCTGTGTGTCCATTTTTCTTCCACACATAGCAGGGCCACATGTATGCATCTTGTTAACTTATATGTTGAACATTCATCATCCAGTGAAGGATCTATGAAATCCATTGCTTTACCTTCTTTCCATAAAACATATGCCTGAATTTGTTCATAGTTAACCATCAAAGTCAAAAGCTTTTTAAAGGATAATTATGTAACTGTTTTAATTGAAAAGAATACATCAGTATAAAATAAAGAATGATGATATCTGCTCATGAAGAATTGTTGACTGCAACAATATTAAGAACCGAAGGTGCTTTGTACTTACCTGCAATTTATTTTACTGTGTATTGCTTCAATTTTACTTGATTGTAATTAATGGGATCCTTGAAAGAACAATTTGGGGCTAATTAGATTTATTTATTTTTTTGAAAAATGAAAAGTTTGAAGATGCACACAGGTGCTTGATGAAATGCCTGAACCAATCTGGTGCTCCTAAGAGTAGCTTTGAACAGTTTGAAGTAATAATTCTTCATTCTAAATGTGTTTCTACGTTCTAAAAAGTTAAATATGTTTAGCCTTACTGCAACTGAGTATTCTAAGGGTGAATCATCATATGGGACAACTATCTTATTTGTGCTATCCTTGTCATTTGCCAATACTAGTTGAAGCTGACAAACTAAAATGTTTGTGAAGTATTGGTGTTTTTCATGTTAATAGAATTTGCATTCTTGTTGTCATTTTAGTTTTGCTTTCCACAGAAGATTGTAGATTCAGTGTAGTTTGTTGATCATTTTATTTGGTTAAAAAGATGTATATGATCATGTTAATTTGAAAAGAAAAAGAAACGCAAAACATAATTTCTAGAAGACCTTAAACTTATTCTACATCACAACCTTATGTAAATCTCTCTCAGATTCTCATGGCATCATTTCTAGTAGTGTAACTTACATATTCGAGGAGATTTAGGTTTTGATGTGGTCCATATACGTTATAGTTCTTCTTTCCACTTATGATTTGTAGAAGGAGAACCCCAAAGCTATAAACATCATATTTTCTGGAGTATAAACCCTTTCTTATATACTCAGGAGGAACACATCCACTGCATTGCACCAATGAGATAGTTAAGTGTATCTATCAGTAATTTACAAAAATACCTACTTGTAAGCATACTTACTAGGTTCCAACAATCCGGTCAGTACTTGCTTCAATTTCATTGTTCTGAAAGCTTTTTGCTATACCAAAATCTGATATTTTAGGCTTCATATCAGCATCAAGTAAAATGTTGCTTGCTTTCAAGTCTCTATGAACTATTGTTAGTCTTGAATATTCTTGGAGATACAGAAGTCCTTGAACTATCCCTTCAATTATTTCCACCCATTTCTCCCAGTTCAACATCAACCTTCTATGAGGATCTACACAGGTAATTTTCTATTGTTAGTGAACTTTAAGAGAGATTTAAATTCTTATAATCAGTTTAATAATAGGAATATAAAGAAGATTAGTCACCAAAGAGGTAGAAATCTAAGCTTTTTTCGGCATGTATTCATAAATCAGCATATTTTCTTCCCTTTCAGTGCAGAATCCCAATAGCTTTACTAGATTCTTGTGTTGTAGTTTTGTTGCAAATGTAACCTCGTTCTTGAACTCCTCGATTCCTTGTTTAGAACTGTGTGAAAGTCTTTTTACTGCTATTTCTTGTTCATTTGATAATTTTCCCTGTTGAAAAATAATATCAAACCGCGTTACACCTATGCCCTATATTGGTTAATCTGTAAATTTATAGCCATTTGTATGCTCCTAAGAAACTCCATATATATTTGGAAATAAGTGATATGCAATAAACATCCGTCTCTTAGTATGCTAGTGCTAACATATCCTACCCTGTGGCATTTCCATCTCTAGATGTTGATTTACAATTTTACCATGATGGTTTGATCCCCATCCCCCATGCTTCCCCGTGTCATTAAACGAGCTTGATGTATCTTTTATGCTCCTACTTTGTGTCACTTATAATGCTTATGCCAATGTTGGTGCAGAGTTGCTTTTAATGATAGTTGAATATAAGAATTTCATACTTGAAGACCGGTTTTGCCTTATTTAATAAAAGAGTGGCAAAAAACAGAACTCATTTTGCACTCGTCTGAATGTTACAAATAGCTAAAGTCAGCTATGTTGTTGTTGGTGCAGTGTCGTTTTTAATCATAGTTAGATCACAACAATTTAGGACTTTAAAATAAAAGAAATAAATACCTTGTAAACGGGTCCGTATCCACCCTCGCCAAGCTTATTTTCCTCTGAGAAGCTATTTGTAGCTTCTCTGATGTCTTCAAAGCTAATTACTTGGTGTATATGATATGATGATTTGCCTCTATTC
Organism: Flaveria sonorensis; assembly: GCA_025506505.1. Lineage (NCBI taxonomy): Eukaryota > Viridiplantae > Streptophyta > Magnoliopsida > Asterales > Asteraceae > Flaveria > Flaveria sonorensis. The sequence goes on along the minus strand of CM046426.1, from coordinate 42,154,602 downwards.
ATCACCTTTTTCACTATTAAAGCAGATGGAATATGTTATCCTCGTTGTTACATGTTACACAAGATAATACTGATATGAAATTACTATTACTTATAAGATGTGGGCATCATCTTCAAATCATAAACCATAAGTCATTTTTTTAAATATCTAGGATGAATGGAAATTGGCAAGTAAAAGTTGAAAGGTAAAAGGTTTACCTTTTAATATGATCTTTTTTCTCAGGTAAAAGATTATGCAACCTAGTAGCAGGATTAAGGAAGCAACTGTGCACAAAGTAATCACCAGTACTTCCTTGTGATGGCTGTAAGTATCTGCTTCTTGTGCTGCAAAGTTTTTCGCCGTAAGTGCACTTTCTTTTGTGTGTGTGTGTTAGTGTGTATAGTGATGGGTCAAACGGGTCGAAAGACGCCCAAAATATATGTTAATCCATATAATCTACTAAATCGATATATTAAATAAATAAATGAATATTTCTGAAGGGTAAATTGCATGAAAATGTAATAAATATTACCTAAATTCTCATTGCATGTATTGACTATATAACTGACAGAAATTTACCGGCTCTGTAATCATATTGAACAATAAAATCACTTATAAAAGAGGTATAAAATATGGGAAAAAGAGTTTTCGGGTTAACCCGACGCATATTGACCCATACCAAAATGCAATACATTTATTTTGTCACGTCATCTAATTTGTACATACCAGCAGCTTTTGAGAGTTCCCAGTTGTGATCATTAGGGAGCTGCCATACATTATAACCAAGAAGCCCCTTATCCCTTGCATAAGCAACTTTATTTCTGATAGCCTCAACATCATCAAACCCAATCCAAATGAAGCAATGGGACGATAGTTGATCACATATGTTGAATTATATACGGAATTAATCTTGTAACTTGTCATGTACTTCCTGATATAATCATAGCTCATTGACCCATCTCTTGTAATAGCCAGACCTTTAGCCGGTGCACCGATGCCATTATCGAGAGGGTCCACAAGGGTCCATACATAGCCGTGGTATGCTAAACCCAGCACGAGCTGGCTAGCCGGTAATCCTCTTTTGACCCATTCATTTATACCATAATCTGTATTCATATGGCTAGATGGATCAAAGAGGGCTGAATGGGCTCCTGTGAAATTATCGATCATAGGTGTATGATAGTCGTATGATCGAACATGCACCCAATCAAAGTTTTTGCGTACTGAGTCAACCGGGTAACTCACTAAGTCAACTTTAGGCGTGTAATGACCTCCCATGGTCAAGATCAGTTTTTCTTGATCCACCTTGACTCGCCACTCGTTAAACAATACCCCTAAGCTGGTCATGTTTCCCTTTGTACTTAACAAAGTAGCAACATAAAGATCAAGCCCTTCAAACCCGTAACGCTGAGCCAGTTTTATCGAAGACTCGATGAAAATCTTTCGATATGCAGGGTTTTCTGTCATTAATAAAAAGTAGGATGAATTCCCATTGCTTGCATAGTTTTCATTCTCTGTCCATATGGACAAAAGTGGTTTAACCGACGGGTTGCTTTTCTTGACCGTAGATGCAAACGTGGATACATATGGCTCATCGGATTCTATCAAAACCAGCTCATGGGTTGACGGGTTGATGTATGCGAAAGCACAAATAAGGTGAGTGAAAGAGCAGAGTTTATGTTGGGTGTTGGGCTTATGCTACCGGTGTACCAATAACCGGCTTTAATCCATGCTTGTGATCTTGAAGTTTTCCATTGTAAAGAGAGGAAGATGAAGAGTAAAAGAGGAATGATACTCATGAATTTAGATAGCAATTGCAACGTAGTTTTTGTTCACGAGTCGTTGTATATGTTGTGATGGTTTTATGAATAGTCAACATTCAAGCTATTCCCTTCATAGATAATTGATTGATGTAAACTTACGTGTTTCTGACATTACTTATTATTGTTATAAAAAGTGTGTTACATATCTATTTATTATAAACAAAAATGGGTTAAGTGGATATTTGATACAAATCTACATCTCCTAATTCTAGTTTTTTTCCTTTTCTCTTCAATTAAATAATTACATTAACTAGTAATAATATTATTTCATTTTTTAATATTAAAATAGTTTTTAATTAATTATAAAAGAGACCTTTTATAAATGTAAATTCTAAGAAAGAATTTTTACAAAAAAATAAGTTTTTCTAAAACATCAAAATTTTTTAAAAATACAAAATATTTTAAAATTTTATTATTTTTAAAAAAACTTTTATAAACAAATATAATTAAAATATGTAGTTACAATAAGAGAAGTTTTAAAAATGATGAACAAAATGTTTTAATTTTTTTTTCAAAAACAAAAGTTTAAAAAAATAATATCATTGTTAAATTACTTATTCTTCTCATTCATACGTACGTAATTTCAATCATATCTTATTTTAACATATCATTTTATAATTAATAAATATCCATTACTAACTATTTAATATTTAATTTTTTCAAATCGTGTAATACATAAGGTACTAACCTAGTAGTTTGATAAAGGAGCGACTTACATATCCATTAGCTAAAATAAAGGGGGCTCAAGTATGAATCCTTTTTAAGAGTTAATTACATAGATAGTTGATGTGGTATGTCTTGATTACAGTATTGATCCTTATGCTTTGGATATTATAGCACTTGTCCAGAGTTATGTTGCGGGTAACATCAATAGTCCTTGATATGGATTGGTTATAGGGCTGTAAACGAACCGAACGTTCAACGAACAGTTCGTGAATTGTTTGGTGGGAAGTTCGTTTATGTTCGTTCGTTTAATAAATGAACGACACGAACAAGAAAATTTCGTAAATGAACAAAGGCTGTGTCCGTTCATTTATGTTTGTGAATGTTCGACAATGTGTTCGTTAACGTTCATTTATGTTCGTTAATTTAAAAGTTATGTTTAAGATAATTATGTTAACTATTTGTTTATATTTGGTGGATATTACATACTGTTTGTGATTTTAATTATAAAATCAATGTATGATGTTTTGTATTTGTTTGTTTTGGGAAATTTCGTTTGTGTTCATTAATATCCATGAATATTTGTGTGCGTTTGCTTGCCTTAGTTTGCATTCGTTTATGTTCGTGAACAGTTCATGAACAAATTCATTTCCTGAACGGTAAGCGTTCGTGAACGGTTCATAAACAAGTTATTTCTTAATGAAAGAACACGAACAATGACTCGTTTGTGTTCGTTCGGTTCGTTTACAGCCCTAATTGGTTATGTTAAATGGGTGTGAAATAATCAAAATGTTTCTTATAAAACAAAATAAAATAATAATTATCTTGAACCACTTTTTTTCAATTAAAATATATAAAATATATATCAGTAAGAATGATTCTCCAATAATCAAATACTAATCTACACAACCCCTTTCCCCACTCTTCTTTGCACCAGTTACCCACCACCAAACTTCTACCGATCACCACCAAAAAAACTTCAATGAATTACTAGTTCCATCAACGTTATTGATTCTTCATTTGCTTTAGATTTTAGCATTAATTGTTTATCTTTTAATCTATGGTGTCATCAATTCATATACATAATATATAGAACAATGAATACATGTCTAAACAAGGAATATTTACTTACAGTAATATAGTAATGATCATGATGAAAAGTGTGAAATTTGTGTTCAAGCAAAGATGAAAAGAAAACTTTTCTTATGACTGATAGGAACACTAAAGTCCTTGTGTTAGTTCATTCGAATATATGTGAAATTAAACTACATAGCTGTTATTTATGATTGTTGTATGTATACTTATGTATGTTTATTAAAATCAAAGGATCAAGCTGTAGACGCTTTCAAAAGATATGTGGCTAAGGTAGAAACTCAATATAGTAAAAAGATACAAATACTTAAAAGGATATAGGTGGAAAGTATTTTTCCCACATAGTTTTTTTTTTCCTTTTGTGAAAGCGATCGTTTGATTCATCAAGTGACGACTCATTAACTCCAGAATAAAATAGGGTACCAAAACAAAGATAGGGTTTCAAAAATTTGCTTTAACGTATGTTGGTAAATGCAAATCTATCAAACAACTTGTGGGGTGATTGGGTGAAGCATTACTTGCTATGTCACACCCAAGTTTCAGGATATCCTAGGAGTGCGTCCGATTGAAACATGTATTTTCATTTGTTTATTCGTAAATTAAAAGTTTGCGCAATAGAAATATATTTGATTAAACATATATTTTCGTATTTCAAACTTTTATATATTCGTAATGATTTGAAATCTTTATAATTAGATTAACATCATTTGACAATGATGTTTTAACAAAATCTTCTGTCATTAATAGATATTACATGTTTTCAAAACATAGGCACAAAATATAATCTGTACCTAGGTTCATCGTTCTTCCGGCATCTATTCATGGCTAGTCTAATCATGCTTAACTGAAAAATTTATAAAATCATATGTTAGTATAAAATCCGATTAATATATTTAATAAACATGAAAATAGTTAGATATGAATATAGTTAAGCAGTTTAATCACAAGTTTATGGTAACTACACATTTACCAATCTATTGTAATTATGGTATTAACCCTCCATATATATTTGTCTCTTCGTCAATCAGACTAATAATGGGACCATCCAAATCATTATTACTTGCACTGTATCTGAACCAGTCTCAGTATAAAATTTTCACTTATACATAGGATATAACTTGACCAAACTATACATACACTTATGTTCTAAATATTACCTTTGGTAGCACCTTTGCGCATTAAAGTTGTTTAACATATTAATGTCATTTTCGAATTCAGATCATTTATTCATTTGAAAAGTATGAAATGTATTCACCTTTCAGTTTGATTCAAATAACAACTTAGAATCAAGAAGGTAGTTCCTACCTAAGCAACACTTCGTTTTACGTCACTTGATTTCTTGTTTTCAACCCAAACTTGTCGGACAACACCTCGAATTGCCTAGTGATAGTATGATGTAAGAGAGAGATTGAAACTGGGGTATTTAAAGATAAATAGCAGATATTTGGTGTGTTTGAACACTCACCCAAATGTCCTTTATACAGGGGCTTATGGTGACCGATGTGCCCCGCATCACCTAGACAATGCAGGCCGCATCATCTTAATGTGTTGTGTAGGTGACACGTGTCACTACCACATCAGTTCTTATCTTCTCCGAAAGATGCGGCCCTTATCCTTATCTAATGCAGCCCACATCGTCACCACGTGTCAAAATCCAGCCCTCGGTCATCAGCCACATGTCATCTCTTGTTTCCTTGTCATCACACATGTGTCAAGCAACAAGAGAATGCTTAACCACTTTGTTGCAACCCGCATCCAAGTGAGGATGCGGCTCTCATCCTGGCCACCATTCGATGCGGCCAGCATAATCTACTCGATCTTGCCCACATTAGGTTTCATTTTTCTAAAATCTTTTTTTTATTTTAAGAAAATTAGGGTTGTTGCATCCTCCCTAACTTTATAAAAATATCGTCCTCGAAGTTTACTTGAACAGTTATGGTTATTTCTTATTCATTGTAGATTATAATTCCCACATGTAACAGTTGTGGGTATTTCTTCTTCATTTTAGATTCTAATTCCAACTTCTTTATCAATTTTTTAATTTGACAGTCTTCAATCTGAAGAGGTTGTTCTATAAATTTCAGCTTTCCATTCACTTCTACATCTTGTAGCAGTATAACTAATGATTCATCAGCTATGCATTTTCATAGATTCGATACATGAAATACATCATGTATTTTATTCATTTTTCCTGGTAATTTAGGTTGATATACAACTGGTCCAACTATTTTCACTATTTTGAAGGGTCCTACAAATTGCGGACTTAGTTTTCCCTTCTTTCCAAATCTTACTATGCCTTTTCATGGCAATACTTTCAATAATACTCTATATATTATATTAAATTCTAATGGTTTACGTCTTTGGTCACTTTTTTGAATACTTTGTGTTATATTTAATCTTTCTCTTATTTGTAACATATTATCAGTCGTTTCTTGAGTTAATTCTATCCCAAAGATTTGTCTTTCACTAACTTCAAACCACCAGATAGGTGTTTGCCATTTTTTGTCATATGGGGCTTCAAATGGTGCGGCTTGAATGCTTGTTAATAACTATTATTTTAAGAAAATTCCATCAATGGTAGACGGTCAACCCATGAATTGCCAAAATCTATAACACATGCTCGTAACATATCTTCCAAAGTTTGAATTTTCCTTTTGCTTTGCCCATCTATTTCTGGATGATAGGTAGTGCTAAGTTCAATCGAGTTCCTAACGCTTTTTGGAAACTTTGTTAGAATCGAGATGTAAAACGACTATCTTTATCTGTCACTATGGATAATGGCACACCATGTAAAGTTACAATCTTGTTTACATATAATTATTCTAACTTATCCATACTATAACTCTTTCATAGGTGGGAAATGAGCATACTTAGTAAGTCTATCAATGATAACCCAAATAACATCATTTTCACAACTTGTTTGAGGAAGCTTAGTAATGAAGTCCAGAGTTATCATTTCTCATTTTTAGACAGGTATTTCAAGTTGCTATAATAAGCCCGAAGGCTTTTGGGTACGATTAATAAGATTATTCATTAAACGCTTTCGCTCGCTTTTGATAATAAGAGTTTCTATTTTAGTAACTTTAATAGGTTAAAGTTGGCAAACGATACCTAACAACCCAAGTCTTGCCTTACGCATGCATTTGATTGCCTTGCTTAGTGCATTGCATGGACACTATAGCCTTGCTCTGTGCAAGCATTTAATTATCATACTGCGTTTCATGGTCTTTATAGCTTGGCTTTGCACAAGCATTTGATTGCCTTGCTTAATGCATTGCGTGATCACTGTAGCTTTGCTTCGTGCAAGCCTTTGATTGATTTTTTTATCGCATGGCATGGTCACTATAGCCTTGCTTCATGCAAGCATTTGATTGCTTTGCTTACTGCATTACATGGTCACTATAGTCTTGTACTTAGGTACAAACATGTTACCCTAATGATGATTTCATAAATATATGTAAGATATGTATGCAAGCTTATGGATTTTTGACAGATAAAGTGTGTCACTGATTATTATACTTTACTATGATCATTAACCAAAGGTTTCAAGGATTCAAGAGTCGAATATTGTATTTTTAAATAAAAGCTAGAATTCCAGCACACTGACTTTTAGTATGCATATAAGGTAAATCCAGACATCCTAATTTCAAAGATTTTATGTTATGAATGTTTTTGAATAATGAACGCCTATATATAATTAAAAAAAAATCAATGTATGACCTATGATTACGATGCACTATTATATGAAATTTTCAGTTTAAGAATTGTGATTGTGATGTATGAAACCAACTGTGAGGTCTACCGAAAACAGGGCCATACAATTATCTGCTAACGGTGATGAATTTCATGGGTTTTGGGGAATCTTAAAATGACCAGATGATCGGTTTTAATTAATGAGAGTCCTTCAAAAGAATTCGATATGCATCGGGGTTTGAGGCAGGGTGACCTGCAATCTCCGTTCTTGTTTATGTTAGATGTGGAGATCTTTCACGTTGCTATGGAAGATATGATACATGTGGATCTTTGAAAGGAGATTAAGATTTGCAAGATGTTATTCTGTCTCGTTTATTCTATACTAATAATGCTCTTTTTATTGGAGAATGGTCGACTTTGAATGTTAAGTGGAATGTGATTATTGATCGATTTAGAGCTAGATTTGCTAAATGGATAACGGTTCTTCTATCTATAACACTCCTTATTTACCTTGTTGATTCTTGGTGCTCTAGGGTTTACTTCATTTTCTTATTTGTTGTCCCCCATGTGTTTTGAAGATTCTAGATGGTATCTATGCTCATTTCTAAGCGGATTTTTAAAAAAGGGAAAGATAATTCATAGGGTGTCTTGGAAAAACATGATGGCATCAAAAGATTAAAAGGGTCTTGGTATTGGGTCTTTGGAAGCTTTTAAGCAAAAATAGAAATGGTGTTTTATCAATTAAAAGGAGAGTATTAGAGCTAATATGATACCCACATGGTGGGGGTGATACATATTTCTAGATGCATAGGTAGCTGGATGATATGATCTTGGTAGAGAAATTTCTGAGACTTTATTCTTTAGAAGTTGATAAATTATGTTTGGTGAAATATTGGATGAATGGCATCTTCGGGTCGTGGCAAAGGCAGGAATTCGGTTCGTTCTTCTTGTGGATTTATTAGCAAATATTCACCTTGATCAACATAATGATACGTGGGTTTAGAATTATAATGGTTCAAATGAGTTTAATGTTAGTGACGTTAGACTCATCATTGATGATTTCTTACTTCGGACATCATAAAGATCTACAATATGGTGTAAAAAGCTTCACATATAATTATTATTTGTTCTTGGAGAGTGCTTTTAGATAAAATTCGGATGCCTATTAATCTTGAGAGCAAAAGTCTTGATGTTCTAAGTCTGTTTGTCCTTTTTGCGCTAAGCAACTGGAGTCAATGCATCATCATATCCTTTTGGGGTGTTGATCGAATACAATGTCTAGATGGGGCGTGGTTAGGAGTTGTGATGCCATCTATTCATTTTCCGGTAAATCTTATGGATTGGATCGATATCTATCCTATAGCTAAAAATAAGAAATGTATGGTGGTAGTGGATGTTGTTCGCGGCTTGATGGGCCATTTGAAGATTAAGGAACAAAGTGGTTTTTTCAAAGAAACGCCATGAAAAAGTTTCCCTTTTTGATGATGTGGTTCCCTTTTCTTATTGTTGGTATAGTGGTTGGAATCAAAAATGTAATCTCATATGGGTAGAATGGTTACAAAACTTGTTTTTTTTTCTAGTGTCTTGCTAGACGTTTCAATTATATATGGCACCATTCAAAAAATATAATTCAAGGGCGTGATAAATGCATCACTTATTTTAATTATTTGTTTCTTTAATTCGTACAATTTCATCTTGATTCGCTTAGTTTATGCTTGATTTTTCGATTAATTTCTGATTAGTTTGAACGATCAAACAATTTGATATTAGGTTTCTTTTATGTTTTACAGGTCGGTCTAGAATCTTGAATTTAATTTGCTTATTTGACGCTTGATATGATTTGCTTATTTTGTGATATTTTTATAGCTTATAAAAAGTCACTTTGAATCTTTCAAAACTAGAAGTACTCTGTACCGGAATTAAAGCAATAATTGAGTAGCAATTAGACCGGACTTAATGGGATATTTTGGGGGCTTCGACATAGATATAAGTGTGGATCCAAACATTATTACAAGATAATTAAAAAGAATGTTAGACTCATAATAAAAAGAATGTTAGACTCATAAGACCTCAAGCTTTTAACGAGCGACAAACACAACTTTTCTATATTATTGCTTCAATAGGGGATTAAAATACTAGTTAACCAATACACTTGATTTAAATAGGGTTTAGTGATATGGTTTTTATCTACATGATATTTAGGGTACATTTTAACTAAACAGTCACTACATCCAATTTTAAGTGGCAAAAAACGATGATCTAAATCTTCAAAAAAAAAGAAAAAGAAAAAGAGAAAAACATATACTCTATATTCTGAAAAAGATAAAATCAAAATGTGTTACAATATTATGTAACAAATAAAACAATAAAAATAAGATTCAACACATCATAAATTGAATCTGATTTCACACCCGTTCATACATATTTCCCAATAAAATCGAAATTGAATTGACGAAAATTAAAGTCCACAAGAATAAATCAAGTGGTCAATCTTGAGAAGTTCACATGAAAAGATGAGTTGATAGCTATCTTTACATGAAAATATCTTTTGTCCCGGTGGTTCATAGGAGATGTGAGAGTCTTTTATCTCTTTTGGATGTTCAGGTTCGAACTTTAGTATTGGTGAATTATTACTAACTCGGTGTGATTAACTTGTTTAAAAAAATATATCTTTTATGTGAAAGAATATAATTGTCTTCTATGCTCAAGAAAAAAAAAGAGACTTATTGATTTGAGTGTTCATAATTTGGTTATTTGAACACTCGGAGTGGTCCTTGATGCTTGATTTAATTTCAATTTCAAGTTCATTTTCTTAAATTTCATTGACGGTGTTCCCATCTTTCCCAATTCTAAATTCCCGAGTAGTTATTATTCATAGATTTGGAAACTTAGCATCAGGGACCATTTCATGTCCCCTAATGAAGATTAAGGAATGGTTAATAAAAAAAAGTTTTACATATAAAAAGTATAAAAAGTAATCTTAACCGTCAATCATTTAATCAATAGTTGAGATCAAATTATAATGAAGATGTTTATTAGAGTAGTATGTTGGACATATCTATTTTTGTTAACTCATTTCAAGTTCTCCCATTTCTAAATTTTCATAACTTTTATATATGACATTACTTTTCTATAAATAAATACACCATAAAAAAATTTTAATTTTTAAAATGAGTACATTGTCTTTATATAAAAAGATTTATAAATTTTTAATGTTTTTAAACTCATATAATTTCTACTCGTAATTGTTCATTGTGTATTTTTGTTCATTATTGTGTTTATCAAAAGTGATGAATCTAAAAATATATAATGGTAAAATAACACTATTGTGTATTTCTAGTATATTAAACACAATGATAAATTAACAAATAACTAATATAGTACATTACAAACAATAACAAAAGAACACAAGATGATATAAAACATAAAACACAATAATAAAATGTTTCATTGTGTTTTTTGATCGTTATTTTGTTATCTTGAACACTATGAGTTTTGAAAACTACATTAATGAAATCATCATTGTGTAATTTCAATTGTAAAATACAATAATAGATAACAACAAGTTTAACTAATCTATAATAAAAAATAACAAAAATAACTTATTTTGTTATCTTGAACATTATAAGTTTTAAAAAATACATTGGTGCAATAACATCATTATGTGCTTGTAATTGTAAAACATAATTATAGTCTATAGATAGCAAATTTATATAATCTATAAAAACAATGATAAAAATAACACAAAATGACCTAAAACGTATAACATGATAATGAGCACATATAACAAATGATGAAAGATATGGGACACAATGAACCGATATTTGACATAATGAACGTATTAGACACAATGAACTGACGTGATTGACACAATAACCAAAATGTCTGTTGGGTGTCGAATCCAGCAAATAAATAATAAAAATGTGAACCTACGTACGCACACTAAGAATAGTATGAGCGGAAGTAGGGTTCGTATCCTCAGGTATACGTGTTAATTATTTTATACCAAAAACGTTTTAGTACAGTTACTTTGATTGATTATGGGATAAGGAAGGTGGGGCTTTTAACTAAAAACTAAAACTAAAAGTAAATTGCAAAAAGTAGTAAAAATTCCAGCAAGCTGACACTGCCGTGTCAAAACTGTAAACGAAATTCCACGCGGCTGTGTTAAGGTTCTGCCAGAAAAACGAAAATTGACATTTTTTTGTATTTTTTTAATTGTGAAAAATAATTACTAAAAACGTTAATTAAATTGTGAAGTAAATTCAAATATGAAAACTAATTCCAACACTAAGGTAATTTCTTAATTCGATTCGGCTAACGATCATTAACGATTAGAATGCAATGACTATTTTTTATTAATGATTTGTATCGATACTAGACATCACGCCGTTCGGATGTCCACTCTATCTAATGTCTAATCAAGCGCAGTTCGTTGATTAGAGCCAACCCGCTCCTCTAAGCTCACACCGTTCGGATCTTAGCGTGCGGTTGCAATGATAGAAGTACCAATTATAATTAAACACACACGTCGTTTGGTATGTTTAACTAGATTGTGCGATTCTATAACGAGAATGAACTCATAGACAAACTCAAACCGTTAATTGTTCCTTATATCAAAAATCAAAACTTGATTAGGGTTTTAAATCTTGAAGAACTTTATTAGAAAAATTAATAAATTGGTCATTTTTATTAACAATTTAATATATACCAAATTAGATCCGGGTTTAAGATCAAGAATCAAACAAACAAACCATTAAAATAAAAATATCTCATAAACGCTTCACATAAGTTCAAATCAAATCAAAGAAATTAAACCTTAATATCAAAACTAAATTGTTTAAGCCGTACATTACGACTAGATCAACCAAAATCAAATTAAAGAAAACTTACGAATAACAAAACCAATATTCAATTGTCTTGGAAATTGGAAATAATTCACACCACTTGAATGTTTCTTCTTTTCTTTGCTCCAGTCGTCGTCCAAGGTTTTCACCAAAAGTCCGCTTTTTGGCTTCTTCTCCAAGATCCCCCAAGATGCTCTCTTTTTTTCTCCTGCCCCTTTTATCGACCCAATTGTCCCTCTTTTGAGTATCCAAGATCTTGTATATAATTAGTTCTTTGATTCTTGAGATCCTCCTTTTTTTTGGTGTTTTTATTTTATCTTTAATTTAAATGATTATGATGATAAACATCATTTAAACCAAGATTCCTAAAAAATAGGAAAGTTCCTGCAATCTTTTAAATTCAAGATTTCTTCAATATCATTTTCAAAGTTTTCACAAGCCATAATATTTTTTCCTGATCTCATAAATCTACAAAAACAACTAAAAGACACAAAAGTAGACTATATCCCACCAAAACAAGAATTGTATAAAATAACGGAAAGTGCATGCAATGAATGCGGAATATACACCAAAAAATACTCAGAAATTATAATAATTAACGCATAAAAATATAGCTAACAATGTTCTCCCCTTAAAAACAATAGAAAAAATACGTCTCAATCTCACAATCCTTCTTAAGCTTTCTACACTAAATACATTTTTATTATAACCTTACCTTAAAAATTATGTGTCAAATAGTTAATTATAAATCTTAGATTGGTTGAACCGATGAACTTCACTACACTTCAAGTGGTTTAGTCATTTTCATAGGTAAATAAACACCCTTACTTTTTGCTCCAAAAAATATAACAACTAGGTGTTTCCATTGACACGCGTTGGACGCGTTTGATCGGTCGGGCTCAGTGAAGGTGTTCAGCTACGGCTACTAACCATAAATGACACCTATATCAAAGCAACGAACACCATTGTTGGTGTATTTATACTACCTTGGTAAAGGAAAAACCCAAATAGAACAAGGTTTAAAACTTTAGATGAGCATCAAGCCAACAACACAGCAAAAATCAAAACATTAGGAATGTCTTAGATGAGGTCATCCTTATCATCATCGACATAATGAATCAGACACCCATATAGGATATCACCGTCGGCTGAGAAAGCCGGAAATGGCAACCCTAGGTAGCGACCAGAGAGGATACAAAAGACTAGAGAGGACACTGGAGATGATGCCGGAACCCCACCGCCCTAAAATTTACTTAAAATTTACCATCATCGACTCAAATTAACGAATAAGGCATGTCTCAGGCAACAAAACCCTAAAACAAAACCAAATCGGAGGACAGACAATGGATTAAGTTACGGTTTCTTGCCCAAAAAATGCCCAAATTGTAACTGGTTTTCGAAGATATTTACGCGTGGAGCCCATAAAGTCTCTGTGTCCACTGAAGGTTATTCCCGAAGCGATGTGTTTGATAGAGTAATTTCTTAAGAAAAAACACATACAACTATAAAATAAATAAATAAATCAGGTCTTCAATATTCAACTTTCATATCTAGGCCAAGCTCGTGAATATTTAATAAAATCCCATGAATTAATGCTTCACTCTTGACTCTTGAGTCATCATTTCTTTCCTTCTACATTTCACAACAGCCTTTCTCACCATAATCGGATGAAACTACCAATCCTCACGACAGACAGTGTCACACCCTTAAAATTCACGTGCAGGGTTTCACCACGAGACGTATGAACAAACCAATATCTAAGTCATTAGTTACTCTGACTCTAAATGAACTTTCAAAATAAACCCCAAAGTTTATAAGTGTTAAAATGCTGCAAAAGTGTAAGTTAAATATTCAAACCCAAAACATATAAATGTAAATGTGCAAAAGGCACGCCCAAAACCATGGTTTAAAATGTAATGTAAAACCAAACTTCAAAAAATAATTGTTCGAATTCGACTCGTGTTGTGCTCCTACGTGCACCTGAAGTTAACGATAGAAGAAAAGAATACTAAATGTCAACACAAAGGTTGGTGAGTTCAAGAGTTTTAAGTAAGCAAAAACAGTAGTGTTTGTAAAACATAAGTGTACTGAAATAGACAGCTAGTCTAAATAAAAAACAATAAAAATAGTGTTTTCACATTTGAAGCTAACTGTGTTAGTTTATTTCCTTCCGCCACGACTTACCGAGTCGTGACAAATGTTAGTCATTTAGGACAATGTTGCAACTCGCTTGACCTCCAGTCCTACGGGTGGGGCTTGTCAAACCCAGTAGTACTACCCATTATTTCCCTCTAGTTTTCTTATTTAATAATCCGAAAGTGTAAGGGCTTTCAATGGTATGCTACACTATGTTTATGCTATACACAACTTATAATAATTAAAGCTAAACTCACCTTAAGTGTAAGCAAGAAGTAATGAAATCTAATGATGAATGGACAAACAACCTGTCAAAGGTTATCTAGAATACATGAGTACATAAATACGTGCAAGACAATACAGTTTAACAACCTTAAGCGTTCAATCAATCTCATTCATTTAAGTGATTTGAAAAATATTGACCTTCTGTTGGTGACATGTTAAGTGAAATCATGTTTGCTTATATTTTAAATCCATATTCATAATCTTAACTCAAACTATTCACGTATAACACATAATGAATCCTAAATTCTAGCAGGATTATGGTACTAGCATAAATTATCATACAACACATACGGATCTCAACAAATAACCACTATGTATTTTACAATCAAAATAAATCTCAAACATACCTAATCACATATAGGGTTTAACCATGCACTACATGTCATGTGAAGTAACTTATTACTTTACATACTAAACCCTACCAATCCTACTAAGTATGGGCCTCAGATCCGCATGCATGTATGATATTGATCATCATATTCCTAAACATGACTTAAACTAGCAAAACGATTCAAACATAACATATTGATCAAACATCACCATTAAGACATAAAACCCTAATTTTCTAGCATCGATCCGTCCAATTATATAATCATATTAACATTTACAACACAAGTACCTAAACACCAAATTCCTAAAGTAGCACTCATATGATCTAATCATTACATTCTAACATATTAAATGATTCCAATAACCAATCTAGAATGATCCCAACACAATAAGCATGCTCAAAACATGGAATTTTACCAAACATGTTAATAAAGTTTTCACTTCGGGAAAGTAATATCCTATAACCTAATTTTCATCAAAACCAATCATTGATTCATCAATTACATGCTTAATCTAGTTCATTGCGATCATTAGAACATAAGAAAAATCATAGAATCACAAAATCCCAAGTTCTAGGAAATTAAAGTTTCTACTTTTAGTAAGATATGAACTATACGTTGAATTCATGATTTCTATGCATAATCCACATAAATCATCAACAATACTATCAAACTAACACAATAACATCATCCAATAATATCAATTTCATGTTATTTTGCAAGATTAAACTAAAGTTTGTTTTTAGATCAAAAACAATGAAAACTAGTTGAAGAACTCACCTTATACACGTTATTGATCAACGATTAAGCTTGCTAACACGTTCTAATGATCAATTCAAATTAAAATCAAATGATGGTGTTGTTTCTTAAACAAAATCGTAAAAGGAGGTGTGGGGGTGGGGCTTTACGGCCAAAATGGGTGGGAATGGGGCTAGGGTTTTTTTTTTAGTTTATATATGGTAATTATTTTTCTTAATTACCCTTGTTGTTTTATAAATTGTAATTCTCACTTTCTAACCTTTTAACACATTTTTTGTTCTTTAACTATTGGGTTTCATAACTAATAACTAAAATATTGCTCCAATAATTATCATCTCTCATCAATATCACATAATTCACATAACTGTATGCTAATGGAGTTTTGGTAGGGGGAAAATATCGGATGTCACAGACAGATTCGCTGAACCTTGAAATTAAATCAACTCTATTAAATCTTACTCACTCCTCGAGCCGACAGAATACGCTTGTAAAACCCATCTCTCCACCTTAACACCAAAGGACCGCATTACAAGCTTGTACGTAAATGCATTACTTGATTATACATTACCGTTCATTCAGATTGCAAATTATATAGCGTAACCTAATAGTTCACAAAAGATTATATCTTTCAAATGTAAAACAGGAAACAAAAGTAAAGGTAAATTTAATGGTAGTTTGAAATTTCAAAACATTAACCGAACCGTATAAATCTTAAACAAACTTGTTTGTTTCCATTTATACGATATTGTCAATTTCAACAATTAATGAACATCCTTCTTTTTCAAAAATATTGTAATAAATAATCATTCACTGATTTACACTTAATTTTCACTCGATTTTGCGCATGATGATGATCACAAATGAAATATGGAAACATACAACGAAACAAAGTGAAAAATGAGTGGATTTCAAGTGTAAATCGATGATAATTATGCTACTGGGATTGCCCTTAACAACAAAAATAGAGTTAGAATTATTATTGGCCAAATTGATAGTACGGATTATTATCGGCCGATAGGTTATAGTTTGAATTATTAAATTCAATTTATCAAAAAAAATTAATATGATTATACTAAGGAGTATACTCCATATCATTGTTATTTGTAATATTAATCTGAAAAAAAAATCACCACAATGAGAGCCAAATCTCTAGATTATCTAAGCAAATCTAGAATATTAAATCAATAAAAGTAATAAAAATAATAAATATTTATAATGTGAAAACTGATACTTTATAAGTAACACAAATCATATAGTTTGCTACATATAGCGAATGACTTGAAGGTCAAAACAAAAAGCAAACCATATTGCCTTATTCTTGGGTATCCTTTGCCGACAAAAACGTAACCAAGAACAATATAATTAAATTTCAACAAAACGTGCTTGTGCCACTTCGATTGATAGTCTATCGATAAGAGTCAAATACTCTTTTAATATCACTCAAGTTTAACCCTGATTAAAAGTAGTTTAGGAAGCAAAGGATACTGACGTTAGAAAAATGAACTTAAATTTCAAGTCCCACTGCTACCTTGTGTTTTCAACTAGTTTTCTTACCCCGCCGCGCGTTGGGGCGGCATCTTTCTCGACGAGTTTCCATACTAAAGTTACGTCAATACCCGAGTCATTTCCAATTAGGTCCAAATGTAGGCTGACTCGAATTTATACCAACACGTATTTTACTTTAAGTAAATTGGATAAGTAAATTGGATAGAAGTAAACCCGAAACTTTAGAAACTCATGCGAGATGGGAGGTTAAAACAATATTTTACAAAGATTTTAAAAGGTTTTAGGGGTGAAAGTACAAAGATTGAAAATAAGACGTATAATAAAAAAAAACACATAGGTGTTCTATATTTGATCAATTCAATTTGGCTTTTAATATAAAAATATAGACAGCTAATAAATATGAAGTAAGTAAGGCTTTTATAAAAATACAAACGCAAGAAATTATTTTTTTAGTAAACTTATACAAGGGTAAACAGAAATTTTAAAACTTGAGGATGTGAAATTGACATATCAAAAAGTTTTGAAAAAGTAAAAAAAAAACATAAATTAAAAAAGACACATGTCGAGGGGTAAACCGGAACTTTAAAAACATGAGGTGTGGTCCAATGGTTATCTGACACGTGGTAAGGCCGGTGGGACCCCGACCGACCTTGCTAAATGAGCGATAGTAAATTATATGAAAAATGTTTTGTTTTCATCTGGTTCATTGAAAAAGGGGTCAAGATAAGGTTTTTTTATTCACTTTAGAGACCGTATTGGGATGATTTAAATAAAACATGAAAATATCGATTTAATAGCCATATCAATAGAAATTTCGTTCATGCTTCCTTCATCATAAACCAAATACATGTTAATGTGCGTACAATCACAGCAAGTACTTTATTTAGATGTTTGTATTGTATAACTAAGTGCCAACAAAGTTATAGTCCAAACAGGAAAAAAAAAATTAGATATATGAACCACTAAAGTACACCCTAAGTCCCAAATTCACTATATTTTGATCGACCTTATGTTTTCATTTGGATTAAATCGTTTCGTAAAAAAAATATAGACGACTAATGTACATTTGGTGACTTTTGTATGAGGTAAAAAAGATAACTTTATCAATAAAAAGTTGTTTATTAGAGTATTTGAGTTGAATATATTATTTATGACTTAATGCATTCACATTAGATTTTACATTCTTATTCTATAATTACACTAAAAATTATTACTTTTTTCTCACTTATTTTCAATTAAGTAATATTTTTTATACATTTATCATTATCTTTTCTTTCTTATTCACTGCTAATCACTTTCAAAATTATTAAAAAATTTATAGAGGTGAACAATATCAACCTCCAATAAACGAATGAATAGTAGTAATTTTTATTTCATCCACTCACAACCACTTATAAAATTTCTTATAATATAGAAAAGTAATTTATAATAATATGATAAACCTATTGTGAATATTCTTATAACCTTTAAAGTTCTTATAACCTTTAAAGTTTGGATATTGTTTTGAGTAGTCCTAATTTAATTCATGAATCCATACATTTAACATTCTTAAATTATGATTGTACTAGGTTAGTCACGATACGTTACACAGGTTAAATTGATAAATATTACATAGTTAGTAACAAAAAATTATTAATTTTAAAATGATTTCTGGAGATAGTATATGATTGAAATTAAGCATTTATTTTTTTAAGTTTTTTTTCAAAAAAAAACCTAAACATTTGTTTTAATACAAACAATTTTAAAAATGTCATTTATAAATTTCTTATTATAACTCTAAAATTTAATTATTTTGGTTTATAAATTTTCTAAAAACACCGATTTTAAAAAGTATTTTGTGTAGTTAAGCAAGAGTGATATTTTAGAAAAATTTTACATGGTTTGAATATATAAAATATGAAATATAAGAGCGAGTTGTTGTTTTTCTTCATGAGATTTGTCATATTTGTTATTTTCATCAAAAACAATTTACATCTTGATCCTCAAGGTTTTGAAAAGTTGTCATTCCCATCCAAAGTCCTTAACTCCAGCAATTTAATATGTTAAACATGTAAATTAAAAATATTACCCTTTAGAATACAAAACAAAAACCGTCAATTTGAGTAGAATTGTTTCACGATATAGGAGAGAGAACCGATGGAAGTGATGGTCTATATTATAAACCCCTTCACAATAGGTTTCTGACCGCTTGAAAAAACCAGCTCCATCCTCCTCCCCCATAGATGAAAGTGATTCAATTGATGATGAATGGCTCGAAGATTAAATGATCAAAGATTTTGATTTAGGTTTCGTGAATGAACAATAATACATGAATAGAATTTTAACAACAATACATAAACATAAGTTTGGATTTTGTGTTATACATGAAACAATATATAATTACTCTTTTTAATGATGGATGTTTAACATTTCAAATTAATAGAATTAACTTTTTTGGAAGAAAATGACAACTTTGCAAAACTTTAAGGAGCCAAATGCAAAAAAAATCAATGACAAATGTGACCAAATCACGGTGAGAAAATGCACGCTAAATATAATAATAAAAAAATATTAGTAATCTAGAAAGAAGTTAAATAATATTATGAATAATTAATTTTAATATACATTAAAAGAGAAAAACATGAAAATTTTGATGAGAATAAATGTAGTGATATCACGTGTCCTCCTTAGTTATTCTTTTATTAGAATAAAAAGATAATTAAATCTAGTTTTCTTGCATGCATCTAAAAACTTATCTAATATCATATTTATCAAACCAGAAAAATTAATATCAAATACATCCATTCAAAATACTTATTTTTTTTTTTACTCATTTCATTAAATATAATCTATATAATGTTGATAAATTTATTTATCTCCTTACCCTTCTACTTCATATAATTTTAAGTTCTTATTTGTTATGCATAAGGGTACTGAATTGAAATTTCTAACTTTAGTAACCAACAAAGTAGTTTAAAAGATAACTTAAGTTGTAGAGTTTCTAAGACAAGTCTAACGTCGCTGGACACATGTAAGCACTTTATATCTCGAGCAATCAAGATCATACATGAAAATTGTCGTAAGATACTTGCAATTCAAGACCTCGAGGTTGTTATAATTATGTGTGAGCGACAAGTAGATGATTCTTAACACCTCTGGCTTTAGCTTTCGAACAAGTAAGGCATTTAAACCAATACATGGCTATGTCCTTTCTCATGTCGAACCACCAACAAAACATTTTATCCGTACCAAGATCAATGAAATAACAACCCTTATGAGCCTTGTTCATGATGATGGTTTGGAGGTTATCACGATTAGGAATCCAAAGGCAATATAACAAGTAAAGCAGACCAATGATTTGGTTCCCGATTGAAGATTAAGAATCAAACGGAGATGATGTTCGTGATAGAGGCTTTAAATAAATCAGGATATCATCGACGAAAACAACCACAAATTTGTCCAAGTATGGTTTGCTCATGCGGTTCATCAAATTCATGAACACATCCGGTGCATTGGTCAGCCCAAAAGGCATACTTATGAATTCATAACGGCCATATCTTGTATGAAAAGCTATTTTGGAAATGTCATCATCATGCACTCGAAGCTAATGATAATCCTAGCGAAGATCGATCTTTGAGAAATAAAAAGCACTTTGAAGTTGATTAAAAAGATTATTGATTCTCGGTAGGGGATCGTTTTCAAAAAGCTCTGAAGTTGGCTAGCAAGCTCTTACATTTTAGACAGTGCAAGACGATAGAGAGATTTTGCCACAGGTATAGCGCTAGGCACAAGGTCAATATAAAACTTCGGTAAATTCCTGAATAATCGAAATATCTTCAATCTTCTTTGTTTTCTCATCCATTGATTTGGTTATATATGAATACCTTATCTAGACAGAACACCCTGAGATACAGACATCCCACACCTCCAGAATTGCAGGTTTTCAATTATAGGATATGGGCTTTGATGGGATTTAAAAACCATGAATAACTATTCAAAATTTAAAATATGAAAACCATTTGATTTTAGCACTATTTCTTAGAGTATGAATTGAGAATTGCGCGTGCATTGATTGAAATCAAGGTACAAGGATAATCACATAAGGCACATAACCTATAACAATGTCTAAGCATATAAGATACATAAGAAGACTCATGTGTGAGGTACTTAATTATAGTATAGGTCATTCTATTTCTAATAACCTAATTCCCTATAACCATGACTCTGATACCAATCACTCACACCCCAACCGATGGCGGAATCAGCTCGGGGCGAGGGAATGTGATTCGACTACTCATAGCACATTGTATTAAATGCGTTGAAAAAATATTAAATTCAAATTATTATTGATAAATGCTAATCTAAACATTCATTACAAACAAGTGATAATCCAACTAAACATGACAAATTGTCTTTTATTTTGACTAAGTCCATGTCCTAAATGAGCATGTAGAAGTCCATTAAACTATATTTCCTGAAATCAAGTGAAAAAGTAATGAGTCAGCTAACGAATTAGTCGTTTAGTAAACACAAGTTTTGCATACGTATATAGATTGATTAAAATAACTAAAACAATTCAATTAAAATGACAATCTCAAGACTTATAATGCAATACCATAACATAAAAGATAAATCAAACATAATCAAACCTAATAACTGAATTGATTTGGTATGCAGACGAAGCCTTGTGATAGAATATGTGAAACCGGTTCCAATCAACACTCGAATATTCATATGAGGTGGGTTTGTCAAACCAATAGATCTATCATTGTTACTAATGAATTAATGATTGTGTTATCATTTAGTTTATCTAACTATGAACACATAATTACAAGTAATAACATAGTATGTTTTGAATTGAATTTTGAAATAGAATAACAATGAATAACAATGATTGAACATGAATTACATGATTTCCTCAAAATATATAACATATGAAAATTGACTATGAATATTCATATTGATAGTTAAGTAGTTGAATATTAGAATGCAAGTATAGACACCAAAAGTTTTTCACACTGTTAACTTAAGGAATAATGTCCTAAGTTAGAAAAATGATATGATTAAAAGCTAAATATGAATTAGGGTTTCAAATTGGGATTTGGTTTTAACAAATAGTTTAAATAATGATCTATAGAATTTGATTGAATAAACAAAATAAATTGGTTTAGTAATTTAACTTAAAATTAATCATGAACGATTAGAGAAATGAAGTTATTAAATATAATTAAACATTAAATTTACACTAATGGAGTTTGAATATTAAAATATAAAAATATAATAATTAATTTAATACCATCGGCAAAGATCGTGTGAGTGTGCAGTTATGCTTCGGATGCTTTGACATAGAATATATCAACCCAGTTCCCGTTCTTTTCCGGTGCACTCGCTTTATATCTCCGTCACACAAGGAAAGACACAATGGGAAGGAAGGAGCCCTAGTCTCTGTCCGGCCGATCACTCCGTTGGCATCTCGCATTCACTCCCCCGTTTGACTAGCCAATAATTTATATTCATTTTTATGATATTATGCATGGATCAGATATATCACGTCGAATTCTTCAGAAAAAATTCTGCTGCGACAGGGCGGCTTTTTCTGTCACAATAAGACCCGGACGATTATCAATTGAGTAATTAATTATTTAAAAGATTTATAAAATATTAATTTAAAATAATTTGAAATAACTTATAGTTGATTTAACATTTATAATCTTTAAAAGATAAATATATGTGAAATTATAAATTTTGAATTTTTTTCCAAAATTGATAACTAATTTCTGAAATAGTTTTAATAAACAAAATAATTTTTATTTTAATAAAATAATATATTAAAACTTCTATATTAAAGTTTAATTACTAATTACTGAATTAGTTTTAAAGAAGCCTCGAAGTGACCCCAGGTCTCCCGTGTGTAAGTGTCATGCGTTCAAACCAGTGGGCTATAAGCCCAAGTCAATCTATTTGAACCCTATTAACAAAATTTAATACATGAGTTAAAATGTTAAATGAGCCCCCAAATTTCAAATAAACCCTAACTTTGATTTGATCCAAATTGAAACCCAATTCAATGTTGTTAATCAGATTGATTATGGGGCTTAGATTCTCCATGTGAGATTGAGTGTGTATGTGTGTTTAATTTACTTGATTAAGATCTTATTGATGTGAATAGAAAGATGAGAAGGTCGGCCTTGACCATTAAATGAGTTCGAGATGATTATGTTGATCATAATCTAATTGCTTGAGTGTAGCTTCCAACAATGATAAGAAGTAATAACCATCTATCAATTGCTATTTAAAACACCCTGAAGATGATGTCCGAAAGAAAGATGGTGTTCAAAGGGGGTGTGTGAGTCTATTTCAAATGAAATTTGGAGTGTATATAGTTTAAGAGGATCGATATAATGATTTACCCTCAATTATATAGCTTCAATTTAGTCTGTCCCATACTGGTTGATTGATGGAATTAATTTAGGAGTTTGAATTGAATTAGTGAATGATTAATCCGTTATAGATTCAATTTAATCAAAGGTTATGTCTATAATGATCATAGTTAATTTTTAGATTAATTGATTTAGTCAATTGTACAAAATTGGGACCAAAACTAATTTGGTCGTGAATGTGAGGGTTTGGTTTGAGGGAACAAGATGGAACAGTCAAAGTAGTCAAATTGGTGAGGCTTATGGGTTCGAATTCTATTCGTGAAATGGATGGGGAGGTTCGATTGGTTCAATTTAAACGAATGGTAGGGTTTTGGAGTTCACTGGAGTTGGCCGGAGATACGGGGTCGATGGGGGGTGGGAATTGGGTTTAAATCAAATGTTACACTTTGGTCCTGTAAATTGTAAAGTTATCATTTCATGTGAAAAAAAAAAATTTAAGCTTCTAAAATTACATTTTTAACCCAAACTTCGTAAAAACCTAATTTAAATAATAAATCAAATTATTTTATAAAATCTTTATAAACTTTAAAATCAAATAACAACTTTGCAATCTTATTATTTATTTGAATATAATAATTAAAATCTCATAATTAGCAATAAAACTTTATAAAATTATAAAAATTTATTTTATAAATTATAAAAGTATATAAATTGGTATAAATTGAATAAATAACATCATTATTGTATTTGAAACACTAAAATAATCAATATGACTTAAATAAATTTGATTTACATCATTGACCCAAACAAGTTTGGTTTACAATATGAAATTGTTCAAGTGTTACACACCACAATAAAACAGGGTAGTAGAAAAGAAGACAAGGTTTTGAAAAATATGCTTGATGTATGTTGGTAAATGCAAACATGCCAAACAACTTATGGGGTGAAACATATGTAATGCATAAGTACCTCTTATAAAGTTATATAATTTTTTTCTTACTTTATAAACTTAGTTCTTAAATTTTATGATGGTGAATAAGTTTAATATGTGTACGCATGTACTCACATAGTTCTTAAAACATAGTCAATGATTTAGTCTTGCAATTTTGATTACTAACATGTACATACATTAAATGGGTATAACATGTTAAATATACATATAATGACCGGTCATGCAAAGATTTTATTTTAAAACCACCTATGATTTGTCAAGTATTTTCTACAATACGCTTAGTTATGGCTATATGATACCATTGATCACAGTACATAGACAAATCATGTATGCAAGTTCATAACAAGAGGTACGAAGTCATGATTTTATAAGCACATTTGTACATACATAAACATTAGATGATTTAGTGCATATGTTATTATGACGGGATTTTGTTGGAGTTTGGATATACGTTGAAAATCTTTTTTTTTTTTGAAATATTACACAATTACAACTATTATAGTGCTTGTTATCAGTCGTTGGTGCAAGTATAAGTCGCTTTTGAAGGAGAAAAAGGGAAGCTGGAAATGGACATGTCGATGAAATTAAGAAGTGAGATTGGTTTTCTGATCGTGTGGAGATGATAAGTCCCCCTGTCCACGCGATTTTACATTTTCTTTTGTTACACATTTTTGGAAGCTTATTAGGATGGATATTTATTAGGCGGTGCGAGATTTTTTTCCTTTTTTTTTTGTAATAGCAAAGTTTCTAGAGGATGCAGTTCATCCTTTGTCACTTTGATTCCTAAGGTTCAAAGTGCGGTTATAGTACAAGATTTCTATCTTATTAGTCTCATTAGCCTTCAATATAAAATTATGGAAAAAAGATTAGCAAATAGATTCACATAGGTCAATGATTGTGTGGTTAGTGGTAAACAGACGGCTTTTACAAAAAGTTGTCAAATCCTACACGGTCCGTTACTTATAAACGAGCTCGTAGAGTGGGCAAAGATATTAAAGAGAAAGCTATTATTCTTCAAATTTGATTTTCAAAAAGCATATGATTTGGTTTCTTGGAATTATCTTGCTAATGGTGATGTTTTCCATGGGTTTCGGGGAGAAGTAGATTGAGTGGATCCAGGGGTATTTGCAATCAGCTAGATCGTCGAGTTTAATTAAGGGGAGTTCTTCAAAGGAGTTCGATATGCATTGAGGTTTGTGGCGAGGTGACACGCTATCTCGATTCTTGTTTATTTTAAATGTGGAGGTGCTTCATTTTGCTATGAAGATATGATACATGTAGGCCTTTAAAAGGGGATTAAAATTGGTAAGGGTGATGTTATCATGTCTCATTTATTCTATATTTTGATGATGCGGTCTTTGTTAGAGGATGGTCGACTTCGAGTGTTCAAGGTTTGGTCTGTATGTTAAATTGTTTCTATCTTGTTTAGGCTTGAAGATATACCTTCATAAGTCTAATCTTTATGGACTTAATGTGGATAGTAAGGAGATTATGTTGCTTTGATGACGAGATGTAATTCTATTGTTTAATTCTATTAAGTATCTTGTTTAGGCTTAAGTATGTTGCTTCGATGACATGTTTTTCTAGTGCATAGGTTGTTGGATGATGAGATCTTGATAGAGAAATTTTCGAGACTTTATGCTGTGGAAGATGATAAATGGTGTTTGGTGAAACATCGGGGATTAGTGTCTCTAGGTCGTGGTAACAGGGTGTGCGAGGGATGTGGAGGAAACCGATTCAGTCATCTTGTGAGTTTATTAGCAAATATTCACCTTGATCAACAAAATGATAGGTAGGTTTGGAATTGTAATGGCTTAAATAAGTTCAATACTAGACACGCTAGACTCATAATTGATGATTTCTTACTTTTGACGTCATGAAGAGCTACAATATGTTGTAAAATTTTAAAAAAAAATTAATATTTGTGCTTGGATAGTGCTTTTAGAAAGAATTCAGACGCGTGTTAATGTTTACAGTAAAGGTCTTGATGTTCCAAGTCTGTTGTTTCCTCTTTGTGCAAAGGAACGGAGAACGGATCATCTTTTTGGGGTGTGTTCAGGTGCTGATCATATACGGTGCCTAGTTGGGGTGTGGTTAGGAATTACGATACCATCTATTCATTTTCCAGTATCGATGCCTGTCCTATAGCTAAAAATAAGAAACATTTCGCGGGAGCGATGGTGTTCGTGACTTGGTGGACTATTTGGAGATTAAGGAACGAAGTGGTTTTCTCATAGAAATGTCATGAAAAGGATTTTCTTTTGGATGATGTGGTTAACTTTTCTTATTGTTGGTATAATAGTATCATAAATGCAATCTCAAATGGGTAAAGTTGTTACAAAGCCTGCTGTTGTTCATGTAATCTTGTTGTTGTTGTTTTTCTGTCTAATTTCTTGTTAGACGTTTCATTTTGTATATGGCGCCGTTTAAAAAATAAAATCAAGGGCATGATAAATGTATCACTCGTTTCACTTACTTCTTTCTTCAATTTGATAATTTCATCCTGATTTACTTAATTTATGCTTGATTTCTTGAACAATTTTCGAATTGGCTGGAGCAATCAAACAGTTTGATATTATGCTTATTTTATGATTTATAGGTCAGTCTAGAATCTTGAATTTAATTTGCTTATTTGACGCTTGATTCTAATTTGCTTATTTTGTGATATTTTTATAGTTTATAAAAGTCATTCTTGAATCTTTCAAAACAAAAAGTATTATGCACCGGAATTAAAGCAATAAACTAAGTTGCAATTAGACTAGTCGTAATGGATATTTTGGGGGCGTGAAACATGATGACATAGATACAAGTGGGAATCCAAACACCATTACAATATAGTTTTAAAAGGGTTTTAAATTCATACGGCGCCAAGCCCTTAACGGACGTCAAACACAATCTTTCTTGTATTATTGCATCAATAGGGGCTCCAAACACTGATTAACTACTACACTTGATTTAAATAAGGCTTTAGCGAAAAGATTTTATCCACATAACATTTAGGTGTTATTTTAACTAAACAACCACTATACATAGTCTTAAGGGACAAAAAACGATGATTCAAATCTTCAAATATAAAAAGGGAAAAGAAAAAGAAAAAAACATATACTCTATATTCTGAAAAAGATAAAATCAAAATATGTTACAATATTATGTAACAAATAAAATAATATGAATAAGATTCAACACATCTAGATTGAAACCGTTCATACATACTTCCAATAAAATCAAATTTGAATTGATGAAAATTCAAGTCCATAAGAATATGTCAAGTGGTCAACCTTGAGAAGTTTACATGAAAAGATGAGTTGATAGCTATCTATCTTTATGATGCTTAAGAAAGAAAAGAGAGACTTATTGGTTGGAGTGTTCACAAATGGGTTATTAGAACACTTGGAGTAGTCCCGATGCCTTTTTTATTTAAATTTCAATTTCAATTTCATTTTTTGAAATTTCATATCTTTCCTAATCCCAAATTCTCGCTTGCTTGCTTTTATTAGATTGGAAACTTTGCACCAGGGAACCACTTCATGTCCCCTAATGAAAATTAGGGAATATTTTATATATAAAATGTTTTAAATATAAAAAGTGTAAAAACTACCAATAACCGTCAATTATTTTAATTAATGGTTGATATAAAATTGTAAGGAAACCATTTATTAGAGGGGTATGTTGGGCATATCCACATTTATTGACTTTTTTAAGTTCTTCTATGTTTTAAACGTTTATAACTTTTATATATGACCTTACTTTTCTATAAATAAATATACCATAAAAACGAGTTTTTTTATCTCTAAATGTATATGGTGTCATTATATAAAAAGAAAATAATTGTTTTATGTTTTTAAGCTCATATGATTTATGCTCGTAATTGTGTATTTAGTACAGTTCATTATATCTTTTGGGTGATGTTATTCTACAAAGTGTATTTTTGCTACAAAGTGTGAGAAGACACAATGAGGCTAATAAAGTCACAAAAAAATTATATCTCACAATCTAAATCGAATTTCAAAAAAGTACTTCGGAGTTTCTGTTCCTCTCGTCGTCCTCTTTCAAAAAATAAAAAAATTCATTGTGTCTTTCATAATGACACAATAAAAAAACGTTAATTTTTTTATTTTTCGTTTATTTTTTTTCTTAGTGAAGACGGCTAGGGGAACAAAAAATCGAAATTACTTTTTTGAAATTCGATTTAGATTGTAAGATATAATTTTTTTGTGATTTTTTTACTCATTGTGTTTTCTAACATTTTGTAGCAAAAATACACTTTATATTTGAACATCTTTCATATCTTTTGTTAATTATAATGTTTTTCTAAAGTGATGAGTCCAAAAAAATATTATGATGAAATAACACTATTGTGTATTTCTCGTATGTGAAACACAATTATAAATTAACACTAATTTATCTAATACATATCAAACAATGACAAAATAACACAACATTAAAACATAAAACACAATAATAAAATGTCTTATTGTATTATCTTCAACACAATGAGTTTTAAAAATAAATTGATTAAATAACATCATTGTGTACTTCTAATTGAAAAACACAATGATAGATAACCATAAGTTTATATAATCTATAAAAAAATAATGACAAAAATAACACATTGTGTTATCTTGAATACTTTTAATTTTGAACACTTGTGTAATAACATCATCATCATCGACATAACGAATCACCTAATTATACAGGCTATCACCACCGGTAGAGAAAGTCGACAATGGTAATCCAGGCAGCGACCAGAGTGGATGCCGGAGACGGTGCCAGAACCCCACCGCCCTCGCCACCATCATAGAAGAAGAAAAAAAATCCTAAAAGGGAAACCGGGGAGGAGAAAACCTTCAGATTTACCGTCATCGACCCAAATTAACAAATAAGGCGGGTTTTAAGCAACAAACCCCTAAACAGAACCAAATTGGAGGACGAACAATGGATCGAGTTGCGGTTTCTTGCCCTAAAAAATGCCCAAATCGTAACTGGTTGTTGGTGATATTTACGAGCGGAGGCCACCAAGGTTCTGTGTCCACCGAAGGTTATTCCTGTAGCAATGCCTTTGATAGAGTGTTTTCTTAAGAAAAAAACATACACAATTATGAAATAAATAAATAAATTAGTTTTTTAAAATTCAACTTTTATATCCGGGCAAGCTCGTGCATATTTAATAAAAGCTCATTAATTAATGCTCACACTTGACTCTTGAGTGATCTCTTCTTTCCTTTTACATTTCACAACAGCCTTTCTCATCACAATTACCGGATGAAACTACCGATTCTCACGGGAGACAGATTCGTTGAACCTTGAAAATTAAATCAACTCTATTGAATCTTATTCACTCACTCCTCGGGCCGACAGAATACGCTTGTAAAACCCATCTCTCCACCCTAACACCGAAGGACCGCATTACAAGCTTGTACCTAAATGCATTCCTTGATTATACATTACTATTCATTTAGTCTACAAATTAACATGGTGTAAGTGTAATAGTTCACAGAAGATTATATCATTCAGTCTACAAATTAATACAGAGTAATAATTCATAGAAATAGTATGATTATTTGACATATAATGTAAATCCTAATTATCAAGTAAATGCATTTTAGTGGTAATCATTATTATTGAAAAATCGGGCGCTTCTTACGTAAATGAATTGAATTGTCTTATGATGGTCAAGGAAAAGGAGAATGGTCTGGTTTTTACGAAAATTTGGTACCAAATCACCAACTGCAGTTTTGAAAACTGCATATTTAAAGTATGAAAAAGAAAACAAAAGTATTAAATATGAAAAAGAAAACAAAAGTAAAGGTAAGTTTAATGGTAGATTAAAATTTTTAAACATTAAAAATGATATAAATCTTAAATAGACTTATTTCTTTCCATTTAAACGATATTTTCAGTTTCAGTGGTTAATGGGCATCCTTCCTATCTATTATTACCTCCGATAAACAAAGTTTTCTAGAGACACGTGACAATCAAAAAGGTTTTCTAGAGGCATTTGTCAATCAACGAGAGTCTCCTCAATTGAGTTACCCGGTTGACTCAGTAAGCAAGAATTTTGATTGGGTGCATGTTCGATCATACGATTATCATACACCTTTGATTGATAATTTCACAGGAGCCCATGCAGCCCTATATGATCCATCTAGCCACGTGAATACAGATTATGGTATAAATGAATGGATCAAAAGGGGGTTACCTGCTAATAAGCTGGTGTTGGGTTTAGCATACCATGGCTATGCCTGGACCCTAAAGATAACGACATCGGTGCACCAGCTAAAGGTCTGGCTATTACAAGAGATGGGCCGGTTAGCTATGATTATATCAGCGGGTACATGAGAAGTTATGTAGTTAATTCAGTCTATAACTCAACGTATGTGACGAACTATTGTGCATTTGGCTCATTTTGGATTGATTTGATGATGTGGAGGCTATCAGAAATAAAGTTTCTTATGCAAGGGATAAGGGAGGGGCTTCTTAGTTGTAATGTATGGCAGCTACCTAATGATCACAACGGGGAACTCTCAAAAGCTGCTGGTAGGTATAAATTAGATAAGGTGAAAAAATGGGCAGGGTAGGTAATGGGTCAAAGAATGTACTTTTGGTTCGGGTAAATATGGATTGGGTTGACCCAGAACAGTTTCCATCCCAATCTCCAGTTTTATAAGTAATATAAGTGTTAAATATGGTTACAAAAGGGTTAATTTTAGTACCTTTCACGGTTTATAATATACATGCCAATTTTAGGCAAAACTTGCTACATTTTCAGCATTTTACCCTTTAGAAACGTATTTTATTATTCTATTGAAGAGTAAATTGCAAGAATAACGAAAGCAAGTACCCTAACAAGCTAGGAGGGTACTGAGGTTAATGGATAATATGAAAAAAGCATCATTTTATTTAAAAAAAAACAAAGTAACTTGAAAAGTGAATGCACTCACCATGACAAACTTTGCAGCACAAGAAGGAGAATAGGAGATCAATCCTTTTCTTGTAAATAACAACAATATGATATCAGTAGTCGAATCATGTTTCTCTTCCCCCTTCTAATGTGGATAACATATTTGGTTTGCTTTAATAGTGAAACAGATGACGAGTATGATGATGAATAGAGGAAAATCATCATATCACGGTTAGCAAATAATTAGCTTTGCAGACATTGAAGAATCTTGAAGAATTCAAGCAGGTATCATAAACTCAATTCGAAAGTGATAATCTTTATTCAAGCTTCAAGCCCTTAAATAGACTTACAGACTCCAAACTGACTCAAACGTTCACCTCTCAACAAGGAGAAAGACCCGGACTAAAAACGAACAACTAAAGACTTGGTAAACAATAAACTAACCCAACATGGGCTGGACTGACCCAACAAGCAGAGGCTAACCAAATGCCCACTTATTAACATACTAAATAAACCCAAAGTAAATAAACCCAACAAATTCCTCCCCTTAAACAAGAAAGCATCAAGCATCTTGTTTAATTTCCTGAACTCCAATCTGACTTCTAATCCAAGCATAAGAATCCAATTTCAAAGGCTTTGTCATGCCGTCTGCTAGCTGTTCTTCTGTTCCACATAATTCAAGCACCACAACTCCCTGATTAACTAGATCTCTAAGATAATGAAATCGCACATCTATGTGTTTAGTTCTCCTATGCATTACCGGGTTCTTCGATAGCTTAATTGTTGAACTATTGTCACATAAGATGCTGATCGTTCCCATCGGTTTTTTCTTCAAAATCTTCGAGCAGGCCCTTCAGCCAAACACAATGACAGGCACATCCTGTTGCTGCAACATATTCTGCTTCCGTAGATGACAAAGTCACCACGTCTTGTTTCCTAGAACACCAACAGTTAGCTGTACCATTGAACAAGCAAACATAACCGGAAGTACACCGACGATCTTCCAAATCCCTCGCATAGTCACTGTCCGTATAGACTTGAAGCTTTGTACTTGGATACCTTTGATAAAGCAAACCAAAATTATAGGTTCCTCTTATATACCTTAAAACACGCTTTGCAGCCTCCATATGTTTTTCTCTTGGGTTGGACATGAATCTTGAAATTAAGCTCACCACATACATGATATCCGGACATGTTACTGTTAAATACATCGAGCTTCCCACGAGTCTCTTATACATGGTGGCATCAACCTCCTCCCCGACTCCTGATTTTGTTAACATAGCTCCTGGAACAATCGGATTTTTGACCGCATTAGCATCCCACATTCTAAACCGTTTGAGCACCTCCTGTGCATATTTTCTTTGACAAAGAGAAATACCAATTGAACTTTGTTGCACCTCAACTCCAAGGAAATTCTTCACTTCTCCTAGATCAGTCATCTCGAACTCCCGCTGCATTGACCTTTTAAAACTTTCACACAACATTTTGTCATTTCCTGCGTATATTAAGTCATCCACATACAAACTCACCAAAAGAATTTTATTCCATACCCTTTTAATGAATAAGGTATGATCGTAACTACTCTTCTTAAACCCCTCCTTTGCAAACTATTTCTCTATTCGATTAAACCAAGCTCTCAGGGATTGTTTTAAACCGTATAAGGCTTTATTCAGCCGATAGACTTTGGTTTCGTCCCCTGTTTTAACAAACCCTTGAGGCTGAAATACATACACTGTTTCTTTCAGTTCACCGTGAAGAAAGGCGCTCTTAACATCGAGTTGAAATACGGTCCAGTTTCTTTCAGCCGCCACTGCCAACATAGTTCGTATTGTATCCCACCGCGCTACCGGAGCAAAAACTTCGTGTAGTCGATTCCTTTCTTTTGGGCATATCCTTTTACCACGAGCCGAGCTTTATATTTATCTACTTCTCCTTTTTCATTTAATTTTGTCTTGAACACCCATTTAACTCCTATTGGCTTGACTCCAGTAGGTGCTTCTACCAATTCCCAAGTATTGTTTTGTTCAATCGATGCAATTTCACTTTTCATTGCTTCAATCCATTTTCTTTCCTTACAAGCTTTTTCATAGGTCAAAGGATCATCAAGAGAGCTGTACAATGCAAAGCCAGCTTCATCTTCTAATAGATTTGAATAGTAATCATTCATCCAAGCGGGAGGTTTTCTGTTACGGGTGGAAGGTTCACCAATAACAGTTTGTGAAGGCTGCTCGTTGGACTGATTTTCAGCCGTTTCAGAGGAAAGACCTGCATTATTACTCTCAGCTGATGAATTTAAATTTGTACCTGTACCTTCTGTTTCAGTTTGCGCATCCAGAGGACTTGTTTGTTCTGAACTTGTTTCAGTTTCTTCAACTGCTTCATCGCCTGTTTTTTTCTTCCTCATCTTCAATAACAAGCTCCTCTCCTTCGTCTACCCATTCCTATTTTCTTTCTTCATCAAATACCACGTCTCGACTGATTACTACTCGTTTGGCTACTGGATCATATAAGCGGTAGGCTTTGGACTCCTGACAAACCCGAAGGAAAATGCACTTATGACTCCGGGCGTCAAGCTTGGTTCTCAACTGTGCAGGTACGTGCACGTGACCTACACAGCCAAAAATCTTATAGTGCTCCACGGTTGGCTTCGAACCTGTCCATAATTCTTCCGGGACCTTGTCGTCCAAACTTCTACTAATACATCGGTTTACCACATGACACGCCCATCTAGCAGCTTCTGATCAAAAATACTTAGGCATTGATTTTTCAGCTAAAAGACACCGAACCATGTTCATGATAGTCCGGTTGCGTCGCTCGGCCACTCCATTTTGTTATGGAGTGTAGTGTAACCTTTCGTGTTTTAGTTAATTAATAGTTAACCATGTTATGTTCTTATAAGGATCATTTATGTCATTTAAGAAACTATATGGGTTGTTTATGAATGTTCCTCTTGTTGTGCATTAATTCATTAATTTAAGAGTTAATAATTTATTTTTACTATAATAAACATAATAATAATAGTCAAAATAAAATAATTTAGTTACCAAAATATTTTCTGTAAATTTAATATATTTTCTTAATAAAACAATATAACAAAAATTATTTTTAGTTCTTAAAAAAAAAGGATTTAAAATGATAGTTTAAATTAATAAATTATTATTGGTCCAACCGTTACTTTTAGTTTAATCGTGTTATTTAAATAATTATTGAAATTATTTACACTTTATATTTAATTTTACCATTATTATGAATACTTAGTTTCGTTAAACTATCTAAATGGTATAATACTTTCCGTTGAAATAAAATATAATTGATTCCATTATTAAATTCCATCTATATCAAAAACCCCAAAACTCCACTTGAAACCCTAGTTCACATATGAATCGTTAAACTTATCTTTAAACTTAATCTTGGAATATATACGTTTAGGTATCTTGTAAAAGAAATCGTTGGAGCACCGTTTACTTGATATTACCTTTAACACCAACTTATATCATGTGAGTCTTTCCATACCCCTGTTTTACTTTATTTCACACCTTTTGGGGTGAAACATTTAACTCTATAAACTTGCACTTGTAAACATCTTGATACTTGTAAACGCACATGCAATTCATTTTACTTTTTGTCATGGATACTTGTAATATTGTGAGCCTTATATGATGAACATTATATGTTGACAATCATTAACTATTGCTAGCCTGGCAACGTCATAGATCTATGGGCCTGACAAGCCTATTTGGTGCTAAAGCCGAGGTATTGCCGGCTCCTAGTGTCGTATTCTTGAGCACTATAGGAACCGAGTACACTTAGCTAATCGTTTAATCTTGTAAACTTGTAAACTGTCAAGGTTTGATTGTAGCTATATGTTATCTATAAACTTGCTTTATTCGTAACCATTGACATGAATTGCTACTTGTAAATTTTTATAAATATATGTATGCCTAACCCATGGAAACTCACCAACTTTCAAAGTTGACCCTTTATTTTTAACATGTTTCAGGAAATGCACAAGGTTGATGATTATCTTTTGAAGCATGCTCACATCTAGGATTTGGACCTAGGAAAATAAATAATATATCTCGAAACTTGGAAACTGGAACATTTGTTATCTTTATTTCGTTGAGACATTTGGATGTAATGTTTATTTAATCTTATGATAATCATATTTACAATTAATGGTAGCGTTATGTGGCTGTGAACAATCTTAACCCTCACATCTCGACGTTTCCGCCGTTAAGGTTGGGGTGTGACAGATTGGTATCAGAGCCCATAACTATAGGGATTTAGGTTATTAGAAATGGTGACCTAGACTATAGTTGATGCATGAACCTCATAAGAAAAATCTTTATGATCTTGTAATATATTTTGTTGCATGCTACATAATGCTACTTGTTAAGGAGGGCCTCTTAATGTGCAACTTATGCCTTTAGTTAGGATTGCCTTATAATTGAGAAACTTGGTTGCCTTGTCTCCTCTAAAACTTATTCTTAATCCTTTATTCTCTCGACGATGAAATATCTTAAACTTATTCTCGACGACACGTGGGAACGTAAGCTTTATATCAAAAGGTTCAAATCTTTAGACTTTATGTCTAATCTATGAAAATCTCATCAAGGTTTTAATTCCATGAACCTAAAGAAATATTGTGTGACACATAGACACCTGTATTCTGGATTTCCTGGCAAAAAGCCTTCGGGCTAAGGTAAGCATTTCGCATAAATCCCGTGGGACTAGTTATGCTTACCTGGGGATTTCTGGGATGAGTGATAAACTATGGTCAATATACACAAGTTTCTAAGGCAATTGGAGTTAACTCACCTTGACGTGTCAACGTTTCCAAATGGTAATGCGTACCAAATGGAATCATTCCTTGTGTGTTTTGCAAGTCTTGAAAAATCTTTGTTTGATTTATTATTTTTCTACCTCCAAATTTCTGTGACTAACTTATTTTGTATCCAGCATGTCTCGTCATCATGGAAAGCGTGGTAGCTCCGACCGCAAATTAGCCGCCATGATTGCCCGTCAAATGGCTGCAGTCATTCCGACCATGGTTGCCGAACTGAGTAGCACCTTGATGACCAACGCTAGTAACAACACTAATGGCAATGGGCAAGGAGAGAATAGTGCAAATCAAGGAAGAAACAACCAAACCTGCACGTTTAAGCACTTCAACTCGTGCAAACCCACTAGCTTTAGTGGGAAGGAAGGAGCCACTGGACTTCTCGAGTGGTTTGAAAGCATGGAGAACACCTTCATCAACTGTGAGTGTCCCGAGGCACTCAAAGTCCGTTATGCCACAAGTGTTCTTCAACAAAGAGCACTTACGTGGTGGAATAGTGAGAAGAGGAATCGTGGTGCTGATGCTGTGTTGGCACTAACTTGGGAAGAATTCAAGAACATTGCCATCCAAAAGTTCTGCCCGAGAAGTGAGCTGCAAAAGCTGGAGGAGGAGTTTTGGAATCTCAAGCAAGATGGTGGAGATCATTTGGCCTATTCAACTAGGCATCACGAGTTGAGCATCCTGTTGCCTCACATGGTTGACACTGTTCCTAGGAACATTGAGAAGTTCATCAAGGGGGTGCCACCTCAAATCCAAGATGCCGTGGTGGGAAGTAGACCCACAACTTTGGAAGATGCCATTACCATCACCGCTCAACTTACTGAAAACCATATTCGAGCGGGCACCTTGTCTGTCAAAGGGGCTAAAAAGACTGAAAAGGCGGTCCCTGAAGCAGCTAAGGAGAGTAAGAATGAACCGTCTTACAACAACAAGAAACGCAAGATCACACAGGCGCGTAATTTCGCGGTGGCTACACCCAAGGTACCTCAAAGACAACCCGCTCCTGTTACACAAGCACCTGCTGCTAGAGCCTATGCTGGTCCTCTACCATTGTGCAATGTCTGTAAGTATCATCATGCGGGTAATACCCCGTGCCGTATCTGTACACTGTGCGGTAAGTATGGACACTTGGTGGCTACTTGTCACCGTGCACCAAACAATGCTACGTTAGTTGCTAATCGTGCTTGCTACAACTGTGGGGAACCTGGTCATTTTCGCCCACAATGCCCTCGTCTTGCGGGTAACGTACCACAAGCCCGAGGACGTGCCTTCAACATCAATGCAAACCAAGCACAAGCAAACAACGATGTGGTGAACGGTATGTCAAATCCAACCCCAACTTTATGATCCAAGTTCTTTTGTTGCTTTACCTGTATCGTTAAACGTCTTTAAAACTGAACAGGTATGTTTCTTATTAATAATTCTTATGCCTACGTCTGTTTGACTCTGGAGCCGATAAGAGTTTTGTCTCGTTAGAATTTAAGCCTATACTTGCTAAGCCACATACGAAATTAGAAAGACCGCTTACTGTCGAAGTCGCCGATGGAGAACCCATCACTGTTGATGTTATTATTCGTGATTGCGTTTTGAGCCTAAACGAGCATGATTTCTTTATCGATCTTATTCCTATGAAACTTGGAAGCTTTGACGTTATCATTGGCATGGATTGGCTAGCCAAACATCATGCGGAAATTATTTGTTTCGAGAAGTGCATTCGAATTCCTTTACATTCGGGGGATACATTGAAAGTGTTCGGTGAAAAATCCTCCAAAGGACTCAAACTCATGTCGTGTACTCAAGCCCGAAAATGTCTAAGCAAGAATTACATGGCTTTCTTGGCTTACGTGGTCAACACGAAAGTCAAAGGGAATGATCTTAAGGATGTCCCGATTGTACGAGACTTTCCTGAAGTGTTTCCCGATGACCTTAGCGGTTTACCTCCCGTGCGTGAAGTCGAGTTTAAGATCGATTTAATTCCGGGAGCGAACCCTGTGGCTAAATCACCATATCGACTTGCACCGTCAGAAATGCAAGAGCTGGCTAGTCAACTTCAAGAACTGTCCGACAAGGGCTTTATCCGTCCTAGCTCATCGCCTTGGGGTGCACCTGTTCTGTTCGTGAAGAAGAAAGATGGATCATTTCGTATGTGCATCGATTATCGTGAGCTTAACAAACTTACCATCAAGAACCGCTACCCTCTTCCTCGCATCGATGATCTTTTTGACCAACTTCAAGGAGCTGCTATTTTCTCAAAGATTGACTTACGTTCTGGCTATCATCAATTACGAGTTCATGATGATGATATCCCAAAAACTGCGTTCCGTACCCGATATGGACACTATGAGTTCATGGTTATGCCCTTTGGTTTAACGAATGCTCCTGCTGTCTTTATGGATCTCATGAATCGAGTATGCAAGCCGTATCTAGACAAGTTCGTGATTGTCTTTATTGACGACATACTTATCTACTCCAAGTCCAAAACCGATCACGAACATCACTTGCGACAAGTTCTTGAGCTATTGAAGAAAGAACAACTATACGCAAAGTTCTCAAAGTGCGAATTTTGGCTTGAGGAGGTCCAATTTCTGGGACACGTGGTGAATAGTCAAGGAATTCACGTTGACCCTGCAAAGGTGGAAGCTGTGAAAAATTGGTGTGTTCCCACAACTCCAACCGAGGTTCGTTCTTTCCTTGGTCTTGCTGGGTATTATCGACGTTTCATTGCCAACTTCTCTCGAATCGCGAAACCGCTTACTTCCTTGACCCAAAAGAATAAACCATTCGAATGGGGGTCTGAACAAGAGGAAGCCTTTGAATCCTTAAAGCACAAGTTGTGTAATGCTCCTATCTTGACCCTTCCCGATGGAAACGATGATTTCACCGTATATTGTGATGCATCTAAACAAGGCCTTGGTTGTGTTCTCATGCAACGAGGAAAGGTCATAGCATATGCATCGAGACAATTGAAGGTCCATGAGGTGAATTATACGACACATGATCTTGAACTTGGTGCTGTGGTTTTTGCCTTAAAGATTTGGAGGCATTACCTTTATGGGACGCAATGTATAGTCTACACCGATCACAAAAGCCTACAACACGTCTTCAATCAAAAGGATCTCAACATGAGACAACGACGTTGGGTTGAGTTGATTAGTGATTATGATTGTGACATTCGTTACCACCCTGGAAAGGCAAATGTCGTAGCCGATGCACTAAGTCGTAAGATTCATAATAAGATGGTCTCGTTTCAAGAAATTCGCGATCGACGACAATGGTTTGATACCTTGGGAGAATTTGATACTGAGATTCGTCTG
Organism: Flaveria sonorensis; assembly: GCA_025506505.1. NCBI lineage: Eukaryota > Viridiplantae > Streptophyta > Magnoliopsida > Asterales > Asteraceae > Flaveria > Flaveria sonorensis. The sequence goes on along the minus strand of CM046426.1, from coordinate 42,115,124 downwards.
GATGTTAACGAGACTACGGTGCTGCTGCAAAATTTGAGGATTGAGAATGACATCGAGACTTGTATCATGGAGGCTCAACAAGCGGTTCAAGAAGGAGGAAAAATGGGAGAGGAATTGGAGTACAACCTTCGAGCTCAACTAGAAACGAAAGCCAATGGGTTGATGTATTTCTTGAATCGAATTTGGGTTCCAAACCGTGATAATCTTCGTACCTTTATCATGAATGAAGCTCAACAAACTCGTTACTCAATTCATCCTGGTTCCGATAAGATGTATATGGATCTGCGTGGTCAATACTGGTGGCCTGGAATGAAGAAAGACATAGCAACTTACGTAGCTAAGTGTCTTACGTGTACGAAGGTTAAAGCTGAACATCAACGTCCTAGTGGATTGCTTAAACAACCCGAGATTCCCATGTGGAAATGGGAACACATATCCATGGACTTCATAACCAAACTACCTCGCACCTCTCGTGGTCATGATAGCATATGGGTGATCGTCGACCGATTGACCAAGTCGGCACATTTCATACCCATACGTGACACCTACAAAACGTCAAGGTTAGCTCGTATATACATTGATGAGATTGTGAGTCGTCATGGCGTACCTTTACATATCATATCCGACCGAGACGCTCGTTTCACTTCGCACTTTTGGTCGTCTATGCAAGAAATTTTGGGTACTCAACTGGATTTAAGCACGGCTTACCATCCTCAAACGGACGGTCAAACCGAGCGAACCATTCAAACCCTAGAGGATTTGCTACGTCTTTGTGTCCTTGACATTGGTGGTGACTGGGATACGCATTTACCTCTCGCAGAATTTTCGTATAATAATAGTTACCACTCGAGTATCAAGATGGCACCTTTCGAAGCGCTTTATGGTCGTAAATGTCGTTCCCCGATCTGCTGGACTGACATTGGTGAAAATTTCATCACTGGTCCTGAGCTCATACAAGAAACAACCGATAAAGTCTCCATGATTCGCAAGAACCTTGAAGTGGCTAGAAGTCGACAAAAAGTTATGCCGATAAACGACGCAAGCCGTTGGAATTCCAAGTTGGGGATATGGTTCTTCTTAAAGTCTCACCACCTTTCAAGATCCTAAAAAGGATTGGGAAAGTGGCTTATAAACTGGAACTACCTTCGATCTTAGCGGGGTTCATCCTGTTTTCATGTCTCAAATTTGAGAAAATGTTTAGCTGATAAAAGTCTGTATGTCCCAGTAGATGACATCCAGATCGACGAGTCATTACATTTTGTTGAGAAACCCGTTGAAGTCATGGACCGCATTATGAAGAAGACTAGGACCACTACCACCCCAATCGTCAAGGTTCGTTGGGAGAATAAGCGTGGACCTGAGTTTACTTGGGAGCGTGAGGAGCATATGAAGAAGAAATACCCGTATCTGTTCATTTAGTTCATTCTTAATTTCGGGACGAAATTCTTAAAGTTGGGGAGACTGTAACCTTTCGTGTTTTAGTTAATTAATAGTTAACCCTGTTATGTTCTTATAAGGATCATTTATGTCATTTAAGAAACTATATGGGTTGTTTATGAATGTTCCTCTTGTTGTGCATTAATTCATTAATTTAAGAGTTAATAATTTGTTTTTACTATAATAAACATAATAATAATAGTCAAAATAAAATAAAAATAATAATAATAATAGAAATAATAATTTGTAAAAGTTAAATAATTAATAAGTTAGAATAATGTTTAAAAACTTAAAAGTTTAATTAAGTTGAGGGGCCTTTGTGATAAATTTGAAAGTTGTAAGCATAAATTAATAAAAGTTAAAACTGCAGGGACCAAACGTGTAACTTTTAATAAAACAACCCAAACCCCCCCCCCCTCACCGTCGACCTCACTCCGGCCACCCTCGGCCGACCTCCGGCGAAGTCCAAACGCGAGTGAAACGCGTAAAATCGAACCCCAATCGCTTCTAACCGTTTCGAGGGCGTGATTCGAACTCATTGAAGGACTTTAATTGGGTTTTAACGGCGGTTAAGAGGGTATTCTAACTCGAGTAACCGCCGATCATCAAACACCCAACGTTCGGGAATTAAAACCCAATAAATATCCAATTAATTGAACCTAAACCACCGTATAACTAAACCTAAGCTGCTATCAATCTCAATTTCACCTGAAACTCACACGAACATCACATTCGATCATCCCCTTCATCGCGACCTGCAACATTAGTGTTCTTCAACCCTCGGTCATTATTAAGTGAAATTGATAAAGGGCTTTCAATCATCGAGACCAATAGAAGCTTTCTGTGCAACGAATTTGGTTATCATCATCATTTGCACATCGATTGATTATAGCTTCGGTCGCGGCCTGTTCTTCGTCTTCCTTATCATCAATTCGACTTCAACCGGGTAATTTAACCCACCTACATACTCGATTTTTCATGGGGAACAAAAGCCCCATGATCATTAGCGTTAACAGTAACGAATTGATCTTCAATTTGGTTCAAATCGTTCTAGGGTTCATATGGTTTGGGGGTTTTCTTTGTATTTGTGTTTTTAAGAATTAAAACCCATTTCCTAACAGGCATAGGTGCCCCAGCCTAATGGTAACACATCACTTTTCTATCCTTGAGGTCCCGAGTTCGAACCCGGGCACCCCCCATTTTTTTAAAACTAGTTTCTTTAACCTATTTAAGTCCAGAAAATTTATAAAAAATTTATAAAACTCATTTTTAATGACTAAAAATTATTTTTAGTTACCAAAATATTTTCTGTAAATTTAATATATTTTCTTAATAAAACAATATAACAAAAATTATTTTTAGTTCTTAAAAAAAAAGGATTTAAAATGATAGTTTAAATTAATAAATTATTATTGGTCCAACCGTTACTTTTAGTTTAATCGTGTTATTTAAATAATTATTGAAATTATTTACACTTTATATTTAATTTTACCATTATTATGAATACTTAGTTTCGTTAAACTATCTAAATGGTATAATACTTTCCGTTGAAATAAAATATAATTGATTCCATTATTAAATTTCATCTATATCAAAAACCCCAAAACTCCACTTGAAACCCTAGTTCACATATGAATCGTTAAACTTATCTTTAAACTTAATCTTGGAATATATACGTTTAGGTATCTTGTAAAAGAAATCGTTGGAGCACCGTTTACTTGATATTACCTTTAACACCAACTTATATCATGTGAGTCTTTCCATACCCCTGTTTTACTTTATTTCACACCTTTTGGGGTGAAACATGTTAACTCTATAAACTTGCACTTGTAAACATCTTGATACTTGTAAACGCACATGCAATTCATTTTTACTTTTTGTCATGGATACTTGTAATATTGTGAGTCTTATATGATGAACATTATATGTTGACAATCATTAACTATTGCTAGCCTGGCGACGTCATAGATCTATGGGCCTGACAAGCCTATTTGGTGCTAAAGCCGAGGTATTGCCGGCTCCTAGTGTCGTATTCTTGAGCACTATGTGAACCGAGTACACTTAGCTAATCGTTTAATCTTGTAAACTTGTAAACTGTCAAGGTTTGATTGTAGCTATATGTTATCTATAAACTTGCTTTATTCGTAACCATTGACATGAATTGCTACTTGTAAATTTTTATAAATATATGTATGCCTAACCCATGGAAACTCACCAACTTTCAAAGTTGACCCTTTATTTTTAACATGTTTCAGGAAATGCACAAGGTTGATGATTATCTTTTGAAGCATGCTCACATCTAGGATTTGGACCTAGGAAAATAAATAATATATCTCGAAACTTGGAAACTGGAACATTTGTTATCTTTATTTCGTTGAGACATTTGGATGTAATGTTTATTTAATCTTATGATAATCATATTTACAATTAATGGTAGCGTTATGTGGCTGTGAACAATCTTAACCCTCTCATCTCGACGTTTCCGCCGTTAAGGTTGGGGTGTGACATGTAGGTTGCTGTTAACTGTCTTTTAATTCCCTGTGACTCACAAAATGCCTTAAATGGAAGCGAATTGAACTCCCCTCCCCTATCACTTCTAAGGCACTTGATTTTCGTTCCAGTTCATTTTCTACTAAATTCTTGAAACTTTTGAATAAATCAAATGTTTCTCCCTTATGGGAAAGAAAATATACCCAGGTTTTTCGCGAAAAATCATCAATAAAAACGAGTATATATCGCTTACCGCTTTGAGAGGCAGGGCTGATTGGCCCACATAAATCGGTATGAATCAATTGTAACCGGTCAGTGGCACGCCGGGCACTCTTCTTCGGTATGGCCACCCTTTGTTGTTTTCCAATCGCACACGTCTCACACACTTTGTACCTTTCAATATCTGTAGGTAAGCCCTTCACCATCTTCTTGTATTGCATCGTTCTTATTGCCTTGTGGTTTACATGCCAGAAATCTCCTATGCCAAATCTGATCTTTTTATCTTCACCTACTTGAAAGCATTTAGTTGTTGAAGGCTGACTCATTTCGCTAAACACAGGAAACATTTTATTTTTTGACATCTTAGAAGTGATAATCAGCCCCCTTGTAGGATGGAATACTTCACATTTTCCTCCTTGAATGATGAAAGTCAATGCTTTGTCTTGCAATTGACCTACACTAATGAGATTGGATGTTAATAACGACACATAATACACATTAGAGATAACCTGAGTGATTCCTTCTATGTTGAGACGAACGTCACCCTTGCCCTTCACCTCTAGCCTTACATCGTTTCCAAGTCGAACCATGTGTTTGAAGCTTTCATCTATGTGAACAAACCATTCTTTCATCCCAGACATGTGATTGGAACACGTCGAATCAAGAAACCATATATGTTTTCCTTTTATTTTCCCGGGTTCCACTGATGCCATCAGCAGCAAGCTTTCTTCTTCATATCGTTCAATGTCAACCGAGGCCATCAGGAGCAGTTCTTCATTCTCCTCATATTCTGTATAGTTGACTGTTTTATCCCCGACTGGACATTCGTATTGAAAATGTCCCTTTTGATGGCCTATAACATTCAACCAGTGTTTTATCAAACTGAGATCGACCACGACCTCGTCCTCTACCCCTGCCAAAGCCTCCTCTTCCTCAACCTCTGCCTCGTCCAGTGCTTGATTCCTTTTCCACTTTTAGTACTTGTTCTTCAACAGTCACTTTCCCCGTCAATTTTTGTTCGTGAACTAGCAACGAGCTTTGAAGCTCATCAACTGTTAAGTCATCAGTATCTCGGGATTCTTCTATGGAGCATACTACAAAGTTAAAGCTCATCGTCAGCGATCGAAGGATTTTCTCAACTATCTTTACATCCGGCATTTCTTCTCCGCAATTCCTCATATTGTTTGCCACCACCATCACACGATTGAAGTACTCTGTCACACTTTCCCCTTCCTTCATTTCTAGGGTTTTGAAATCACGCCTGAGCCGCTGCAATTGGGCTCTCTTGACCCTAGCATTACCATGATACTTCAATTTCATGGCATCCCAAATTTCTTTTGCCCGAATCCTTCTGAGTAATTGTCTTGATTATTTGTTTATCAATCGATCGAAACCAATAATTTCTTGCCTTCAGATCCTTTAGCCTCATCACATCCGTATTGGTTCTTTGGGTGGGAGTCAACTGTTCACCTGCGGCAGGTTCTTGGAACCCTCTTTCAATTACCACCCAATATTCCTTTGATCGGAGTAAGGTTTCCATGACCAAGCTCCAATGGTCATGTGGCCTCTTGTATTTTGTGAAACGTTTGTTAAGTTTCGTTATTTCTTGTAAGGGTGTGATTTGTCATTTATGGAAATACGGGGACTTATTTGTAATTTCTTGAACCTTTATAATTTAAATATAAATTAAATAATTAAGATATTAATGATAAAAAAATTAATAATAATAATAATAACAATAATAATACTATTGGTAATAATGTTTATAAATAATAAACAAATAATTTTAAATAATTAAAAACTTGTAAATTAGTAAAAATGTGCATTGAATATTAAAAATAAAACTACAGGGGCTAAAAGTGTAAATTTCTTTTATATTAAACTTTGAATTAATTTTGTCAATTCTTAAACCTCAGGGGCCTGGGGGCAAATTTTAAAGAAAACCCAACCCACACCCCCGTTTCTCCGGTCGCCGGCCGGCAAAGCTCCGACGCGGCGCCGGCGACCCTAAAACTGCTTAAAACTAAAAAATTTAACCTCCCAAATCATTCAAAAACCGCTCACGACCCCGTCTTGAACTCACAGCCGATCAATTCGACCTTAATTGCGCGTTAAAACACGAAACCGAAACCAATTAACACTCCAACCCGTTTCTACCTGCAAATCGATGAAATTAATCATGCTATAACGACCATTTAATCATTTAGAAATCAATGGCACGTTTAATTCCACCTGAAACGGCTTTAAACGCGTTCAATTCGATTTAATCATGGAACTCGTTGAGTACTCAAACGGATAAATTGAAACTATAAAATCAAGGCAAAACTTCCTATTTGAGTTTCTTAAACTCCCTGAACACTCAATTTCACCAAAAACACACACGCATCAAACATTGATTCAAGAACACAGTCGCAGCTTTGTGCGAACCTTAAATCGACAAACACAACATCAACCAGGTAATTAAAGGGGTCTTTTGATTCGTTTTTACATGGGGAACAAAAGCCCCATGGTTAATTTGGGTGTAATCATCGATTGGTGGTTCGATTTGATTCAATTTGAAACTAAGGTTCATGCGAAAATTTGGGGTTTTTTCCAGAAACTTAGTTTTATGTTTTCATTTCTGTTTCCTTTTAAAAGTAGGGCCTTGGCTCGTTGGTTAAGGTTTGGTGTTGTTATGCAGGGGACCCGGGTTCGAACCCGAGTCCCTGCATCTTTTTTAAAAGTGTTTCATTGAGTTTTAAAAATTCAGAAAACATTTAATATTGTTATTCATTATTTAAAAGTCATTTTTTGATCAGAAATAAAATAAAATAATTTTCTTTTAATTTTCTTAGAAATGCAATTAATAAATTTTTATTCTTTTATCTTGAAAATTATAAAAAAATGTGTTATAAAATATAATTATAAACTTTAAATTGTAAAGAATATTAATCTCCTTTAATTCCCAAAAATTTCAATTTAATAAATCCTTCATTTTTTTATAAAATATATTTACAAGCCCAAATTATATATTTGAATGAGAATAAATATATATATGTACATATTTAAAATATGCATCTTTTGCGTTTGAAAGACTTATCTTAAAACATTTAAACTTACGAATTTACTATTTTAACAAATAGTAAATAATAATTCTTAATAATAAAAGTTTAACTTTTATTAATGGTTCTAATCACTAAAATTCTTATTTAATCATTTAAATATTAAAATAAAAATATATATATATATATATATCTTATAGTTTAAAATCATGGGTTAATGATTAAACACAAACTTAAACCGTGAATTCCCGTGTACCAATCATGTTTAACTTAATACGTCGTTCATTTAGGTTGAACATCAACGAATCTTCGGCGTTTAATACAAGACTTCTTATTTGCTCATCTTTATAAGTCAAGTGAGTTTTTCCATACCCTTTTTATATATTTCACACTTTGGGGTGAAACATGTTAACCTTATGATAAATGCACTTGTAAACTCGTTTGAATCTTGTAAACACTTGGGCAATTCTTCTTATTTGCCGTGGTTAGTTGAATTCTTGTAATTACCATGTGATGACTATAATATATACAATCATTAACTACTGCTAGCCTGGCGACGTCATAGATCTATGGGCCTAACAAGCCTACTTGGTTAACCCAAGTACACTTAGCTAATCATTTAATCTTGTAATCTTGTAATCTTGAAATCTGTCAAGGTTTGATTGTTACATTTGTTCATCCATCCCTAGTACTTTATTCAATAGCCTATGACATGAATTGTCATCTTTTATTTATATTTATGTATGAAAACTATGGAAAACTCACCAACATTATGTTGACCTTTTATTTTAACATGTTTCAGGAAATGATAATGCTTAGCTTGCTATGAAGATATTGTTTCATCTAGGACTGGACCTAGATTGAAATAAATAGACATTTTGATATCATATGACATTGAAATTCCTATGTTTGGAACTTGTTTCTATTTCTTAAATGTATGTCATGAATATTGATCTTTAATAATATTGCCATTTTAAAATAGCGTTGTGTGGCATGAACAATCTTAACCCTCACATCTCAACGTTTTCGCCGTTAAGGTTGGGGTGTGATAGGTCATAGTCTCCATCAAAACAAGGAACATTGGTTTTGAGTGACTCTTCTTCTGCCATTAGAACCCGCTGCTCTCACCGAACTATTACCCAAGTTAGGCTCTGATACCACTTGAAGAATCTTGAAGAATTCAAGCAGGTATCATAAACTCAATTCGAAAGTGATAATCTTTATTCAAGCTTCAAAGCCCTTAAATAGACTTACAGACTCCAAACTGACTCAAACGTTCACCTCTCAACAAGGAGAAAGACCCGGACTAAAAACGAACAACTAAAGACTCGGTAAACAATAAACTAACCCAACATGGCTGGACTGACCCAATAAGCAGAGGCTAACCAAACGCCCACTTATTAACATACTAAATAAACCCAAAGTAAATAAACCCAACAGACATATGGGAAGCTACAGATAGCTTCTCGGAAGAAAATAAGCTTGGCAAAGGGGGGTATGGACCAGTTTACAAGGTTCTGTACCACTTCTTTTGTATTCAACTATCACTGAAAATGACTCTGCACCAACATCAACATAGGAGTTACAACTTACAAGTCAATAAAACAAAATAAATACATTCTGCTTGTTAACCAAATATTTTTTTTGACGTTTAACATTATTTTTCCATGGTTATATAAGCTTATTGTTTGATCTTACACCTAAGATTCATAATGCTTGTGGTTTCATCAGGGAAAATTATCAAATGGTCAAGAAATAGCAGTAAAAAGACTTTCAGATAGTTCTAAACAAGGAATCAAGGAGTTCAAGAATGAGGTTACATTTGCAACAAAACTACAACATGTGAATCTAGTAAAACTCTTGGGATTTGCACTGAAAGGGGAGAAAGATGCTGATCTATGAGTACATACCGAATAAAAGCTTAGATTTCTACATATTTGGTGAAAAATCTTTAGTATATTCCTAATATTAAATCGATTATATGGACTCGAAGCTTACTAAGAATATATTATTACCGGTTTAGATCCATCAAGAAGGTAAAGGTGATTGCTGAATTGAGAGAAATAGGTTGAAATAACTGAAGGGATAATCCAAGGTCTTTTGTATCTCAAAGAGTACTCAAGACTAACAATAGTTCACAGAGACTTGAAAGCAAGTAACATTTTACTTGATGCTGATATGAAGCCTAAAATATCAGATTTTGGTATAAAAAAGCTTTCAGAACAACGAAACTGAAGCAAGTATCGAGCGTATTGTTGGAACGTAGTAAGTATGCTTACAAGTTGGTATTTTTATACAAATAATTTTCAATATTGATACATCATGATTCTTTAGACAATTAACTATTACCTTGGTGCAATGCAGCGGATGTGTTCCTCCGGAGTATATAAAAGAAGGTCTATACTCTAGAAAATATGATGTTTATAGCTTTGGTGTTCTTCTTCTGCATCATAAGCGGGAAGAAGAACCATAACGTCTATGGACCACATCAAAACCTAAATCTCCTCGAATATGTGAGTAGTTTTTTTTAATATATAAGTTACACTAGAAAAAAAAAAATCCCACAAGAACCTGGAAGAAAGAGAATAACATATGACTGTCATGTTCAGATCCATCTTTTTCACCAAATACAATGGATATTAAGTTACTTAATTACTAACACAAGCTAATTCTTTTCCTCTAGCTATAAGCAGGATGTAAGCTGAATTTGAAATACTATTATCTGCTTGAACCTGATTTCCAGCACTTTAGTAGAAAAGGCATTCAAATGAACTATAGAAATCATTAATAAACTAAAATGATAACAAGAATGCAAATGATATTAACATCTGCTAGAATATATTAGGGTTTGGCCCATTGTGGTCAAGCTGTTAGGGTTAGCTTGTCTATATGTACTTGTACATCATATGTATCATAAAGATTATCAAGATATAAAATCTTTTCTACCTTTACAAGGTATAAGAGCTTTAAAACCCCTGTCGTGTATCAAATTTTAGGTCATTCGGCGTACTACTCACGTAAATCACACGTGAACCAACGCGGCGCTATGGCCACTCATCAAAGACCATGCTGTGGTGGTGTGGTCCATGGCTGTGGAGCACGGGTGAATCTGGCCACATTGCATGAAAACAAACCCCACGCACTTATAACATTAAATGATATTTAATTAATAAAATATATGGAGTGAAGATTTCTACGGTGGAGTGGGTGGAATGTGAAGAATGATGTGCGATGATGTGAGGTGAAATTTGAGGACTGCATTAGGCCTATGATCACATCAAAGCAAGTTCATTGCTAATCAAGCTATATGTGTAACTAGTGACATGTTGTCGAAAGTTCTCCCACTCAGTTTCACTAAGGTCAATCATATTTAACTTCTTCGAAACACTATTATCACATCAGCCCCATAATAACAATCCCAACATAATTTATGTCAAATAACAATTCACAGTAAAATAAATTTACTGATGTATTCTTTTCAGTTAAGATACTAAAGATGTTTGATTTTGATGGTTGATTATGAACAATTTTAGGCATATGTTCTACGGAAAGAAGGTACATCAATGGAGTTCATAGATCCTTCACTGGATGATGAATATTTAACATATAAGTTAACAAGATCTGCATGTGGCCCTGCTACGTGTTCATGATAAATGCGCAATGTTAGAAGTTTCAGCCATGTTAAGAAGTGAATATCAAGGTTATAACCATGATTCATAGTGGTCGAATCAAGACTTCTTCGTCTAGTTAACATAGCGTTTTTCTCTATGTGGGTTCAATTCGAAGGTTGAAATCATTTTTTTTAATTCACAAAAGAAAATTTCTTAGAAATCCAATGACTAGTATGATGATGGAGTTGTAATCGTCATTTAATTATTTTCTTCCATTCTTTCATTTCACTTTAATGTTCAATATATCTAGCAAAGTGAAAAAAATTATGATATTTCTTTATTATTTTTTCATCACACTAGAGGAAAATGTCCCAGACAAATCTATAAATAAGAACAATATAATAGAATTCCAACAAAACAAGCTTATGCCACTTGGATTGATAGTCTATTGATACGAGTCAAATACTCGTAAAAATTCACCAAAATTCAACCCTTATTAATAGTTTAGGACACAAAAGATACTGATGTTAAAAGAAATCAACTTGAATTTCAAAGTCCCCTACTACTTTGTTTTTTTAATTATATGGAAAAAAAATTGTTTTCATCCAGTTCATTGGAGATGGGTAACGATAAAGGTTTTTTTTCATTCACTTTAGTTACTGTATCGGGATGGTTTAAAAAACATGAAAACATCGATATTTAATACCCATATTAATAGAATTCTGTTCATGCTTCCTTCATCACAAAATAAATACATTTTGATGCGTGTACGGTTACAACTACTACTTTATTAGATGTTTGTATTGTATAACTAACTACCAACAAAGTTATAGGTGCTGTTTGTTTTTCTGCAGCAATATGTCTGCAGTCTGAGGACCACATCTGCAGACATCTGCAGCAGAAGAGGTGGACCAAACGTCTGCAGTCTGCAAGAAAAAGACTGTTTGTTTTTTAACATCTGCAGACTGCAAAAATAGACTGTAATTAAAAATGTCAAATTCATCCACCATCATCATCTCCCTCCTTGTCTCCACCACCACCACCACCACCACCATCTCTAAGGTTCATCTTCTTCATCTCACTACCACCGGAACCACCACTAACGTCGGCGACAGCCTTATCGGAAGCAACAGGAGGGCTGTGACGGGAGTGCTGCAACGGGAGGGCTGCTGCGACGGGACGGCTGCTGCAGGGCCGGCGGTGGCTGCGATGGTGGCTGGCGGTGGTTGCGGGGCCGGCGGTGGCGGGTGGTCCGACGGTGGCTGCTGGAATATGGTGAGGGGAAGGAGGAGGGTAGAAGGAAAGGTAGAAGAGGTTAGAAGTGGTTAGAAGTGAATGGGTTATCTCTTCTTCACGCAGACCTCAGGAACACCTTTTTTAATGAAAAATCTTTCAAAAAACAAACAATCTGCAGACCTCAATGTCTACGCGTGGTCTGCGCGGCGCAGACAAAAGAGGTTAGGAGGTGCTTATCAGAAAAAAACAAACACCCCCATAGTAAATAAAAATTAAATATACCAAACATTAATAACACCCTAAATCACTAGAGGAAGTAATTTGATCAACCATATGTTTTCTTTTGGATTAAATCGTTTCTTAAACAAATATAGACGACTAATGTACATGTGGTGACTTGTGTATGAGGTAAAAGAAAAACTTTATCAGTAAAAAGTTATTTATTGAAGTATTTAAATTGAATATATTATTTATGACTTATAACCTCTAAAGTTTGATTATTGCTTTCATCAGTCCCTATTTCATACATGAATCCATTCATTTAGTATTCTTACATTATGATTGTACTAGGTTAGTCCGGTGTATTATACCGATAGAATAAATATAATATTATATAGTTAGCAACAAACGTTTATTAATTATAAAACGATATCTTGAGATAATATATGATTGAAATTAAATATGAGTATACAATACAATTAATAAAATAATGATATCATTTTCAATTTTTTTTTAGTTTTTTTAACTAAACATTTTGTTTCAAATCAAATAGTTTTATAAAAATATTATTTTTAAAATTTTCTTATTATAATTCTAAATTTTGATTACTTTGGTTTATAAATTTTTTAAAAACACCAATTTTAAAAATATTTTATATTTTAAAAAAAGTTTGGTGCTTTAGAAAAATTTCTTATTTTATAAAATTATGTTCGTTTAGAAATTACATCCATGAAGAAATCTCTTTCTTAGTTTATTAAAAATAATTTTTAATCTTAAAAACAATTAAATAATAACATTAGTAGTTAATATGGTTATTTAATAGGATAAAAGAAACATGCAAATTAAATTAAAAGGTTTAGAACTATGTTAAGTGCCAGCCTAATTTTTTATTATTAAAGTAGATAGATTTTCCGGATCTTATTTTTCATATGATGTTAAGTTGAATAAGACAAATCATCTTGGACTTATATGCAATTTTAAATATATCGTAAATGAATTAAAGGGTAAATAATAGTATATAAAAAATAATTAAATTTAGTTTTCATGCATGCATCTAAAAGCTTATCTAATATCATATTAGAATTAGAATAAAAGTTAATGTAATATTTAATAGAAGAAAGAATCAGAAAAGTTAGAATTAAAAGATCAAAAATTATATAATTCTTTTATAATAATAAATAGATTTTCCAAATCTTATTTTTCATACTATGTTAGTTTCAATAAGATAAAACATGCTAGACTTATATATAATTTAAAATATATAGTAAATAAATTAAAATGTAAATAATAGTATATTAAAAAAATACTTAAATTTAGTTTTCATGCATGCATCTAAAAACTTATCTAATATCATATTCATCAAACCAGAACAATTGATATAAAATACATCTGTTCAAAATACTTATTTATTTTATGTATTCATTTCATTAAATATAATTTATAATATAATCTTAACACATTTATTTATCTTCTTACTCTTCTACGGGGTAGTTTGATAGCTTATGCTGAATCATGAAATATGTCTGAACTAAATGTGAGGTGACATTTGAAACAATTAGTATGTTTATAAAACTTACTCATTAAAAGGTTTCATGAACCATTAAGAAGTGTTTTTTGAATGAACCAAACACATTTTATATCTACTGATTTATAAATACTCTTTTATTAGAATCATTAAAAAGCTACCAAACAGCTCATACTTCTTATTTTGATAAGTTCTTATTTTATTTTATTATGTATAATGGTATTGAATTAAAATTTTCTAACTTAGATAACCAACAAAGTAGTTTAAGACAAGTCTAACGTCACTGAATACATGTTAAGCACTTTATATCTTGAGGGATCAAAATCAAACATGAAAATTATCATAAGACACTTGCAATTCACGACCAAGAGGTTGTTATGATTGTGTGTGAGCGACAAATTAAGGATTCTTAACACCTATATATAACCGCTCATTTCTTTCTCTTGTGTAACAACTAACGTCTAGATCGAGAGAGAAGAGAACTTTCAAGTCAATTTGTATTATATTGAGATTTTGTGATTATTGATCATCTCTCCTAATTGTTTTTTATTTGTAGTTCTTAACTATCATTTGACGTAACAACTTTAAAGCAACTATCATTTTTAATAATACATTCCTTAATTATGTTGTTTCGGGTTCAAATCTTATAGTGTATAAATTTGATTGATTATTTTCGTGTTAATAGAATTGTTCTTAAAAAAAATATAACCGCATTAACTTTAAAATTAATATAGAATATTATAATCCTTAATTATAATAAACCTGAAATAATCACTACTTAAAGATCACGTTTTTTATTATTATCGACGGCTAGATAATTTATAACACGTACGGAACATAGACGCAAAGTTAACACATTTCAAATTCGATCCAAAACCCCTTTTCTGTCGCATAAAGCAAAAACCGACACAAAAATTATTCGATCGTGAAGATAACGCAGATCACAAATTCACATCGATTCTCACCATTTCTTCTTCTTATCGATCTACAAACTCTTCGGTGATCGCTGTTTTCCATAGATCAAACAAGCATCAACACTGTAGTTAAAACCCTAATTTTGATTTGTTATAGATTTGATCAACAAAGAGAGAAATAAGAGGATGAAGATCACAGCGTTGCTGGTGTTGAAGTGCGATTCGAGATCGGATGGATCGGATCCCGTGATACTAGCGAACGCGACGGATGTGAGTCATTTTGGGTACTTTCAGAGGGTTACAGTTAAGCAGTTCATCGTCTTTGTTGGCCGGACTGTTGCGAAACGGACGCCTCCTGATCAACGACACTCAGTTCAACATGAAGGTTCTCTAATTTTGTTGTGTAGATTTGTTTATTTTTCTAAATCTGTTGCGTATTGTTCTTTTCTCGTTTGATTGGATGGTATTTCTGTTAGGGTAATGATTGCCAGTTTTTGTAGTTGGGTATTTAGGAAATCATCCAACTAATCATGTGATATATATTTAATTAATAACAGGGAGGTTTGGCCGTTTGGGTTCAAGTCTTAGTCTGAGTAAACGTGTTTAGAGTTAAGCCTCTGGGTTTTTTCGGTTATGGGTTTTCTCTTTAGGTCCGGAGGGGGTTGAGAGTGTGGTGCCAGCTAAAAAATAGATAGGCGAGCCCAATTAAGATAACACATATCCTTCGAAGTAGGGTCCCCAGTAGCAACGGTAGCGACTGCTATAGCGCGCTACATAGCGTATAGACATTTTCCTGCTATTTGTGTTTTGCGATCAAATAAGAACAATAGCGGTTTTTTGTTTTATTTTTTTATTTTTTATAAATATAAAATCAACCCAATTTAGCTATTTTGGTGGTGTTTGCTTAAATTTTCTACCACTTTATCGCTATACATGTTAATTTATTGAATGTAAAATATTTCTTAATTTTTCTACTACCTTATCGCCTAACACAAAATAGCAGGCGCTATTTAACGCTATTTGTTACATAGCATATATTTTGCTTGTCGCTATTTACCGCTATTCGCTATTGACAACTATGGCATGGTCGTACATTCGCCGTTCAAAAAATGCTGGGCATTAGATTCGATTTTATTGGAGCTTTGGAGTACAAAAGGATAGACTTGGTTATGAATTGTAACAATTGTGATCATTATGTATTTGATCTGCTTGAATGCAAGAAACAAGTTTTGAATGTTTTTGCTGAATTAAACGGTGATTTGTTTTGTATTTGGACACATTTGTTTTCTGTTATCTAATTGCATTTGTTCATTTGGTTATAGAGTATAAGGTGCATTCGTATAACAGAAATGGTCTCTGTGTGGTGGGCTTCATGGATGATCACTATCCTGTTAGAAGTGCATTCTCTGTACTGAACAAGGTAACCTCATTTACTTCAGTCGTTGAAACTCGATTCACGATCTAATGGCATTTGAGAATATCATGGTGCCCACAACTCTACTAGATGAGTAATCTATGAAACGAGAATTTGTTAGTGAATTGTTATTAGAGTCTAGACGTTTGGAGGATATCATATGATCAAGTTGACGATATTACTATCGATGTAAACATAAATATTGATCAGGTGATAGATGAGTATCAAAAAAGTTTTGGTGATTCATGGAGGTCCATACAAGCAGATAGTACTCAACCATGGCCTTATCTTAATGAAGCTTTAACTAAGTTTCAGGTATATTATGATTTTTGAGTTTTACTTTAATCTTTGTGTTACATAAATTAGGACCTTTTTACTATGGTATCAAGCTTTAAGGCTTATCGTGTATGGTGAGTATTTGCTTCTCTTTAGTTTGTCATCATAATTTGTTTTCAATTCTTTCAGGATCCTGGAGAGGCAGATAAGCTGTTGAAAATTCAGAGGGAATTAGATGAAACCAAAATTATTCTTGTAAGCATTAATGTTTTATTGTTTTGTTGTCATAAGTGTCTACAAAAAATTACATATATTTGCCCATACGGCTAAAAGAAGTTATTGTATGGATAGTTTTGGTATGTTCATTACCTGTTATGATTGTATGGTCAAGGATCATGTACAATTTCTAACTCTGTTTTGGTCACACCTTGAATTAATCAGGATTGCCAGCTCTAGAAGTTGAACTTCCTTTTTAATGTGTTGTGTTATCTTAATGACGTATATCTTAAATAACAAAACAGCTAAAATAAGAAAAAAGTTAGGTTAACAAGAAATGGGTCAAGGATGAGAAATTGCCAAAACTAGCCCAAAAGCGTATTTTAATGCTTCAAACCTTCTAGAATATTTTATTGGAAAAATATCGGTTATTGTTAAAATAAAATAATTTTAACTTTAGACAAGTATTCTGGTTGAATCTAGTAACCTGATACTTATCAAAGCTTACTTATTTTGACCTGTTACCCAAGTTTCCAACATTTATTCCGCTAACAATTTAAATAATTTTACATGGGTTTGGTTATGGTCATGGACATTAACATTATCATATTTTAGGAGGCTTATTCATCTTTTTAATTATTTAGAAACTTGTTTTAAACTTTTACGTGTGAGCTGATGTTAATTCTTAAATATCTCGTTCTGTCTGCACAGCATAAAACCATTGACAGTGTCCTTGAAAGAGGCGAAAAACTCGACAGCTTAGTTGAGAAGAGTTCAGATCTCAGCGCAGCTTCACAGGTAGCTTTTAACCAAAAATAAAGTTCATGATATTTAGTTATTTGCTTCTGTATGAACCTTATTTGTATTTTGTAGGTATAGTGGATACAACATATATTACGTACTGTAGTTGCTAACAACTTGCAATCTTACCACTATGTTGTTAGGCATCTTTACGCAGCGGAAACAAACACAAACACACGTACGCACACGAAAGCAATAAGAATACGAGAATTTATAGTGGTTCGGTCAAGATGACCTACGTCCACTCTCTGCAACTAGGTATTTTATTAAGCTCAAGGGACTAGATTACAATACAATGACATGCTCTATATATAGAGATAAAATTAGGGTTTCAAGAAGCTTCAATGGGCCAGGCCCATAACTCCATCCAAAAGCCCAAAGGCCTTCACACCTCAACAATCTCCCACTTGAAGGCCTTGCGAATACTCCAGCTAGCCATCTAAGTACAAAGCAACCCTGTCATCAGTAATCTTCAAGTAACAGAAATCCTCCAAGCTTTCAATTCCAAAGAACAAGCTAAGATTTCAATCCAAATTCCCTAGTTGCAGAGGCCCCTTTTCATCAATTACTTGAAAGGGCCCGTTGAAGCTCCCCCGAGCTCCAACCCAGTCGTGGCAAATTCCACCAGCGACCCATCCTCTGTCTCAACTGGTTTACACGATCCACCAGATTCAAAGATACACCGAGAACCACTAACACTCTCCAAATTCAGCAAACAATCACCAGGAGAGAATTTTCCAGTCTTAGTCTTCAAAACCTAACGATTCTTCTGACTGTACCCGGAACATGCCCCATGCTCCCACTGTCACAAAATTCTCTGACTGGTTTAGACTTCTGACCCCATTCAGCTACAATCTCTGCTCCAGACTTCATGTTTGCAAAATGAACTCTCTTAGCAGCAGATTTAGCGAACCCGACTTTGACTTGCTTAACCGGGTTGATCAATCCCTCAGCAGGTACCTCCACCATGTACAATGACCCATGCTTATCACCACGAGCAATCACCCGTTTCCTATTGATTACCCTCCATTTACCAACACCAAACTTGACTTCCAGTCCTTGTTCATCCAGTTTACTAACAGAAATTAATTTCTTCTCCAAACCCGGAATCACCTTGACATTTTTCAGGTTCCATGTAGTTCCCATTGGAGTCACCAAATCAATATCACCCATGCCCATTACATCAAGCATTCTGGCATCAGCGAGACGTACCTTCCCAAAATCGCCTGTTTTCAGATTCACCATCATTTCACCGCTGTGTACGGCGTGAAACGAAGAACCAGAATCTAGGATCCAAGAGTCCACACTGTTTTCAGCCTCAAGAATTAACATGTCACCATCATTGACATCCTCAGCAGCAGTGTTCAGACCTTTCTTTGGACATTGACTCTTAACATGTCCATCTTTGTTGCAGTTCCAGCACCTCACATTTTTCCGAGTCCGAGTTGAACTCTTTCCCCGACTCCCACTGCCTCGGCTATTTTCCCTTCCCCTGCCAACATGTAACATCTCAGAAGATGATCCAACATTTGCACTTTTTAGACGTGTGTCTTCACCTATCACAATGTCTCGGGTCTTTTCAAATGTCATTTCGTTAGCCCCCATAGAATTTGTAACAGCAGTTACAGTCCCGAACCAACTATCAGGCAGTGAAGATAGCAACACCAGAGCTCGAGTCTCGTTATCGAATTTTATTCCCGCTGATTCTAATCTGGTAAGAATAGACATCAGATCATTAATGTGAGAGGTGACTGAGCTTCCCTCTTTCATTCTCGTCATGAACAGTTCCCTCATCAAGAACACCTTGTTAGCAGCAGACGGCTTTTCAAACATATTTGACAGAGCCAACATCATACCACTTGCAGTGTTTTCTTTCATGATGTTAAAAGCAATGCTCTTCGTCAAAGATAACATAATAGCCGCTCTAGCTTTCTTGTCTTTGGAATTCCAAACTGCTTCTTCAGCTTTCTCCATACTCTCCGGTTTCTTTTCCAGTACCATATCCAAATCCTTTTGACATAATAATGCTTCTATTTGCATTTTCCACCAACCAAAATCAGTGCCATTGAACTTTTCGATCACAGTCTTCCCGTCTTTAGCCATAATAGCAAAACAGAGATAAAAACCAAAAGAAACAGACACGCTGAACAGTTGATAACCAGTCAACAAAAAAGATAGACAAACCAGATCCGGTACTTCCAACCAAAACCCTAGGCGGCGGCGCAGAAACCCTAGGCGGCGGCGGCGACGGCAGAAACCCTAGGCGGCGGCGGCGACGGCAGAAACCCTAGGCGGCGGCAGCTGCTGCGCAGAACCCTAGGCGATTGCGGCGGCGGCAGCCCTAGGCGGCGGTAGAAACCCTAGGTACACGGCAGCGTGTTTCGTACGAAATCTTCAAGAGCCTGATGCTCTGATACCAGTTGTTAGGTATCTTTACGCAGCGGAAACAAACACAAACACACGTACGCACACGAAAGCTATAAGAACACGAGAATTTATAGTGGTTCGGTCAAGATGACCTACGTCCACTCTCTGCAACTAGGTATTTTATTAAGCTCAAGGGACTAGATTACAATACAATGACATGCTCTATATATAGAGATAAATTAGGGTTTCAAGAAGCTTCAATGGGCCAGGCCCATAACTCCATCCAAAAGCCCAAAGGCCTTCACACCTCAACATATGTTTCTAACTTGAGTGATATAATTGCTATATTTGCTGACACACTTGCAAGTTCACCTTTCACGATGTATGTAAGATTGGTCATAGTCTAATAGAGTACACGAGTTTAAAGTTATGGTATTCAGGAAATAAAATGAAACAAATCCCATAAATTCATAATTAAGAGCTTGGGGATGGTGTAATAGGAAGACATGGGATATTGTCATATTATCTTAGTATCATTGGTGTTTTATAAGTGAAAGTTTAGAAAGGACTGTTATACCCTTGAAGAGGTCGTTTGGGGCATATGGTTTAGGAAAAAGTTAAAATTTTTTTCTTAAGTGCGTGATCTCAATGGTCCCAGGTTAATAGATAACAAAGGTTGTAAAGGAAATATGGTTTCTGAATTATGATATAGGTCCCAAGGTAAGGATATAGGTCCCAAGGTAAGGAATGACTAGTTACACCAAAAGATGCAGTAAATATTGCCAGAACCACACCTGTAACCCAAGTTAATTCGCGCGGTTTTTTAAATCCACCAGTAAGATATACACGAAATACGTGTAGGATTTTCATTTAGAGAGAGAGATGTATAGGGTATGTATAATAATAACAATAATTTAATAATCAGGTATGAGAAGAAGATCTTGTATTTTGTTTGAGCTTATGATCAGCGGGTTGCAACATTTCTTCAGGCATAATACTCAGTAAATAACCATTAGTCGTTGGGGTTAGCTGTTTCAACCCATTCACTGAAGAGTAGGTGGAATTGAGTTTTTATTTTATTTAGCTATAATGGTAGATGGTCAAACCGGTCTGAAAGTTGCCAAAATATATTTTATATACATACGGTATCCTAAACTGTTTTCGTGAAAGATTTAGATGATTACCATAATAATGTTTACATTGAACACATTTATATGTGTACGAATGGAGGAAAAGGTGTTTGTAGGTCCACCCAAGCACTTTGCCCCGACCTGTCAACTTGTCAAGTCCTAAAAGTTATCCATTTGCATAACCGCTACTTGTTTTCGGCAACTTGTTTGATCCTTTTGTATATTATCTTCTAATAATTGCTAAATCTTCCTCAAATGGTAGACAAATAACAAGATATCATCCGTTTGATTGTTGAAACAGATGTTCTACAAACAGGCAAAGAAGACGAACCAATGCTGCACAATATTATGAGAAGTTCCCGTGAAACTAATATTTCTCATTTTCATGTATTAACAGTTTATGGAGAGAAACATTGTAAACACAATATTGATGCTGTTATGCTTTGCTTTGTTTGTTTGTTGTTATCATGTATCAATATTCATGTTTATGTTATTTAGTATCATTTCCAGCCTAGAATGCTTGATCCAGATCTATCAAAACTTGCTTAAACCAAAGTGATGGTTTTACCAGTTTAAAATCTACAGTGATTTGGCTCATGGCTTGAAATTCAAGTTTATCAGTTTGGTTGGTGGTTTAAAACTTAGGTATGATCATTTATCTTTAATTATTTAGTTATTTTTTTCACAATTAGACTACCAATTTATGTTATTTAAAAGAATTATATTTTTCCATGTTAAATAAACAGATTTCCTAAAACGTAGGATAATTTCAACACAAAGTACATACAAGGCGTCTGTAGTCGAGACCACAATATAAAGCTCAATTTTAAAGATAAAGTGGATTCCTTTCTTTTCTTTTCTTTTTATTTATTTTTCTATCTTTTTTTTTTCTATATTTTCTTCCAATTCATTTTAAACTTTCATTTTCCTTCCGTTTCTTTCAGAAACACAATTTTTTTTTACCTTACTTCCGTTTTCTTTTTAAAAATTAAAAAAAAGTATGTAACACAACAATTGTTTTCTTTACTTTTAATTCCTTTATTTTCTAAGGCATCAAGAAAATATCAGAAAAAAAAACAAGTGAAAAAGGTATTGAATTAACCACTCTCATGAACCAAAAGAAGAAATTCACCTTTTAAGAATGGACACAAAGAAAACAAGTTTTTAAGATTTCAAGTAACCATCAATGCGAGATCAAAATGAACGAACATGGAATTCGCTAATCATTAATCATGCCTTGGTAACGCCCAATAACTGGTTAAATCCAAACTAAGATCCGAATTCTACATTTGAATGAATTTAAACATATGAAAACAAAAAATTTGAACAAACAAGACTCAGATTCGCCTTTATTCAGACATGAATCAGCGGCAGCGACAACAGTCATGGCTGCGAAACCGGAGTTCGCCACCCTACGACCACCGTCGCCGCCGTGTCTGACATTTTTGCATATGAATCGATCCTCACAGTCTCCATCAAAACACACACACACACACAATTTGACTTTGAGATGAAAGATCATCGGCGGAAGAAGAAACCAACAAGAATAATCTGTGTGTGTGTTTTAGTTCTTCCGGCCTCATACTTAAACTAATGAGATTTTGTTCGCCGTTTTCCGGTGGTGTTCCCTGTTATATATAGAGAGAGAGAGAGAGAGGTTATCTTGTTCTTAGACCTAATGCTTTTTGGGCCTTATTCCACCAAAGCCCAACATTAGTTAAGAAAAATGGACGGATAAAAATCTCAAGTTCTTAACATGGGCCTTGCGTATGGTAAACCCGGTTGATGGGCAAAATACCCGGGTACAGGTACGACCCGGTATAGGGTGTACCCGGTTTGGACCCGAAAAAAAACGGGGGTTGCAACCGGGTATAGGTTTTTAGATTCATTCTGAACCCGACCCGAGCCCGACCCGATTGTACCCGGTTCATACCCTGTTTTTACCGTTTTTTTTTTCCCAAAAAACTAGCCGTTTTTAACGGTTATATAGCCGTAACCTTTGATTTGTGACCGTTTTTGGGCCATTTTTGTCCTATAAGTTAGTATAAATAGGTGTGGGTTGATATGGTTTAGTACCCAAGTCCCAAACGCAAAAACATACGCAAAAAAACGCAAAAAACGCAAAAAACACTCTCGTTTACTCTCGTTTTACACTTTCACTCTCTCGTTTTACACTTTCACTCTCTTCAATCTTGATATGGCTCACTCACAATCTTCCGTTGGTCAAGGTTCGTCCAACGCTCCAACCGTCGTTATTGTTCTTGCACACAATCGTAACATGGATGTTTGGTGCAATTGGGATATGGTTGAGTTGAGTGACGGGTCTGTAAAGGCTCGTTGCAAGTTTTGTGGAGCTTTGCTTGCTAAAGATTCTAACATGACTTTAAGCAAACACATTAACAAGAAGTTTTGTAAGTCGTTGAAAAGTAATCCGGATTCGCAACAAACACAATTGGGTTAAGACGGTGGAATCTTTAATTACGATGTTAATACGGTTCTAGATCGAATGGTGAAGTTCGTGATTTAAGAAGCTTTGCCTTTTAGTCACTTCGACAATCCTCGGTTGACCAACTTAATTCGAGAGACGCTTCAACCTCGTTATACCCACGTAAGTCGTACTACACTTAGACGTTATTGTTTAAAATTATGAAAACAAGCAAAAAATGATTTAATTGTATTATTTGAAAATTTAAATACCGGTGTAAACTTAACTAGTGACGTTTGGTCGGCTCCACACGATTTACCCGAATCGTACCTTTGCGTCACCGCTCATTGGGTGGATCCCAATTCATGGCAAATGATGAAACGTACGATTGCATTTGATCTTTTTCCGTATCCACACACCGGAAAATTTTTGTTTTACTTTTTAGATAATGTAATAACTACTTTTAAGTTACAAAATAAAATTTTTTTAATTGCATTTGATAACGCCTCCAACAACACAACCGCAGTTGAAAAACTAAAATTAAAATATCTTTCGATTGCAAACGGTGATTTTTTCCATACTCGTTGTGTTGCACATATTATTAATTTAGTAGTGCAAGACGGGCTAACCGTGGAATTTGTTGATAACTTTATCAAAGCTTTTCGATTTATGTTATATGACGTTTTTAAAAAAAGTAGAAAAAGATATAAAGATTATAAACAACTTTGTAAGGATACGAAATCTATTTTTAGGTCCTAATTGGGATGCACCTACTCGGTGAAATTCGACTTGTCACATGCTTGATTGTGCTTTAAAACAAAAGGGCACTTTAAAAGCTTTTCATAATAGTCTTTCGGATAATGGTAAAGCAGACCTATTTCCGGATGCGGGTTGGAAGAATGTTCAACGTCTATCCGAGTTCACTGAGGTATTTAAAAACTCAACAACAAAATTATCGGGAGTTTATTATCCCACTAGCTATTCGGTGCTTCAAGAATTATATTTCATGGCTTTGAATTTTAAAAATTTTCAAAATAAAAATCATATGTTTAGCCAAATGATAGAACCAATGAAAGAAAAGTTTAAAAAAATATTTTAATGAGTTACCACCCGTTTTTACTTGTGCCGCCGCTTTAAATCCGATTTTAAATGTTGCGGGGGTTGAATATTTGATAGACGGGATAAATGACAATTTGGATATGCATGACGAAAACCCCAATTTTTCAAACGAGGCAAAAGTAAATTTTAATGAAAGTTTGAAAACAATTTATAATTTTTATTTAAATAGATATGGGCCTAACGTAAACATAACCATGCCAAGCGAATCAACCTCAACTGCTAGTACCTCGCTTAAAGACCCGGTTTTAACTATGTTGAATGTTGTTAGGCATGTGACGGCCAAACGACAAAGGGGTAACGCCCCAACAAGTGAACTCGGTAGATATAGTGGAACGGATTTTATTTCCACTATGACTATCGAAGATTATCGTGGATTCGATATTTTGGCTTGGTAGAAAGGAAAAAAATCTCAATTTCAGATTCTTTCTGCTATGGCCCGTGATTTACTAAGCGTCCAAGCTTCTACGGTAGCTTTAGAATCTGCTTTTTCTCTTAGTGGCAGGGTAATATCATTACGGAGAACAAGACTAACTCCGGAAGCCGTAGAGATGTGCATTTGTTTAAAGGATCACTTAGACGCAATGGATCGTATACAAGACCAAACAAGCCTCGAAGACGAAATTACACTCGAAGCTAAAGTGCACGATGAAGAGGTAGAAGAAGGAGTATCTTCTGGCATATCCGATGAAGAATTAACATTTTATCAAGCATCTCGTAGAAAATAAAATTAGACGATAACTTAAATAAAAGTTTTATGTTATTTTTATTGATTCATTTATGTATTTTTAAGTTGTTTTAATATTGTTATAGAAATACATGACGATTAATCTGATGTTTTTTTTATGATTATTGAAGTATCATTCAAACATATTGTAAGGATCTATCTGAAGATTATGAGGCTGATGCAACCAAAGATCTTCTAACATGCACTAAGGAACAAGGATGAACTTGCTGCGGAAGCTTTACACTCTCTAAAACTCTAAGTGTAAAGTCTTTCGAAGCCAAAAGTTCAGAAGAAATTACTTCGGAATCTCTACACTTAACAGAAAATATTCCAAGTGTAAAAAATTCCAAAGCCAGAGGCCAAGTTCTTCCGAAGCCAAAGATGAAGTCTTCCAAAGCTTCAAAGACAAATTCTTCCGAAGCCATTTTGCTGTGAAGACTGTTTTCTTCGGAAGACAGAGAAAAGATGTTTTCTCTGATCTACTTTTGATAAAGCTGACCAACTTTCTGCTGCAACTCTGATAACTCACCAACTTATATGAGTTGGTGAAACTTCCATGCTTTAGTGAATAGTAGATAAAGTCTTTGTCTATAATTTTCTTCTTTTGTTCCTTTAGACTTTTTTGTACTAGGAAAAATCAGTGAGCTATGGCATGTCATAGTCACTAGTCAAAAGGCAATCTGCCTTTTGACTCTAGATTGATTTTGTTGTCTAGATCAGTCAATTCCAACTGTCTTTCCAAGTATTGACGGTTGTAGGTTGTAGTATAAAAGAGTCTCAGGTCCTTGTATTTTATATTATGCTTTGAACACTTGTAATAGAATTTGAGATCAATATACAACATCCTTGAAAACTAATACTTGTGTTATTGTTCTAAGTTCTGTTTTATTGTTACTTGTATTCCTTGTATCTTTAAGGTTTCCTGTTCCCTATTTGAACTGTTAAGTGATCTAAGATCACTTCTCATATGAAACTAATTGTAGTTAACACCCTAACCCGGTCCTGCACATACTTTATCGAATTTATACGAAGGTATGGAAATATAGAATCATATATATTCAGTCTACATAACCATAACCATAATCATATTCATTACTAGAATCATACATGACGATTAATAATAAAACAATAACAAACAATAACAAGTGAAGCAAGTTGACAACGACATCTTCATAAGTCTGTCAAAGTATGTGCAAGACATACTTACAAGATTCAACATGACTAAATGTAAGGTTGCTAAGACACCCATAGCCAGAAACCACTCCCTAGGACCTGATCTTGAGGGGGAGTGGTGGATGAACATCTTTACAGAGCTATGATTGGGTCTCTTATGTACCTAACAGCCAGCAGGCCTGATATCATGTTTGCCACATGCATTTGTGCAAGATATCAAGCCAACCCCAAGATGTCACACCTGGTTGCTGTCAAGAGGATTCTTAGATATCTCAAAGATGCTCCCAAGCTTGGCCTTTGGTATCCAAAGAGTTCTGACTTCAATCTGTATGCTTATACAGATAGTGACTATGGTGGTTGCAACATGACTGCAAAGTCTACATCTGGGGGATGTCAATTCCTTGGTGGAAGGATTGTCTCATGGTAATGCAAGAAACAATCCTGTGTCTCTACATCAGCTGTTGAGGCTGAATACATTGCTGCTGCAAGTTACTGTGCTCAAGTGCTTTGAATTCAGAATCAGATGCTGGACTATGGATTCAACTTCAAACAGACTCCCATCCACATAGACAACAACAGTGCTATCTCCATTACAGAGAATCCTGTGCAGCACTCAAGGACCAAACACATCAATATCATTTATCATTTGATTAGAGATAATTTTAAAAGGGGATTAATCAAATTAGTCAAAGTTAACATAAATAAACAATATACTGATCTGTTCACTAAAGCTTTTGATGAACAGAGATTCAAATATCTTGTATCAGCTATTAAGATGATTAACTTTGAGTAATTTTTTTTCTTAAAAACTTAAATCAACTTTATTTCTAAAACCTGTGTGTCCTAAGTTGTCTATTTTATAATCTTCATAAGCCCAGTTTATTTTGGAAGAAAATTTTTAATGATATTCCTTAGATTTTTGAAAATTTTTCAAAACATATTTTCTTTCGGAAGATTTCAAATCGCATTCGGAAGAAATTTATGTCTTTAAATCAAGAACTACTTATAAGAAATTTACCTTCAAAACAAATTCTAAGAATATCTTCTGAAGCTTAAATATGCTTTAAGTACTTGCATGTATTTAAGGACAAATATCTTTCGAAAGCAATTAAGTCTCGGAAGATTTATTCTCTATAGAATAAAACTCCCAAGACTTAATATCTTCCGAAATCAAATATGTGTCAGAAGAAAAACTCTCTAAGTATTTTTCTTCCGAAGCCAAATTTTCACATTTCTTAAGAATATATTCCGAAGCCAAATTAGCTTTGGAAGCTTTTTTCTCAAAAAAAAAAAGCTTCTGAAGCAAAAATTACCTTCGAAATATTTTCAACTTCAAGAAAACTACCTTTTTGGGCGCTTTTTTCGGAAGTGGGACCTACTTTCGGATTTCAAAGTTTATCATTTTGTATTAAGTTTGTCTTAAATCCATTCCATATATATTCTCAACGGTTTCCCTTCTTCTCAGTCTTTTCTTCTTCCACAAATTCTTGACCTAAAATTCTCCCAAAATTAACCTTCTTCTTCACCAACAAACTTCCTTCATGGCAAACATTGATCGACGAAACCAATCGGGTTTTACCATGCACCATCACAGACAACACAATCAGGTTGCTCTGTTATACTCTGAGAAAGATCCTCATTTCTCAGAGGTCCGTCGATACCTTTCTGCATCTCACTACTTCACCTCCCTTACCATTGATCCTCCTCTTTATGAGGATCAGTTACTTGCATTCTGGAGGACCTGCCAAGAGGTCACCATGGATGGGGAGAAGGCACTATCTGCTATAGTGCAGGGGAGGACAATCTTCATCACTCTGGCCATCATAAGGTCACACCTTCAGCTGGATGATAAAGAAGGTGAGTTGTCCTTTTCGAAAGCTTCTGTCAACCATTCTTTTCAGCAGATGGGCTATTAGGGTGCTTCTCAGTCAAAACCTTCAGGAAGGGGAAGATCTCATCCAATACCTCCTCCATGTCATCATACACAGTCTCTCCAATAAGCATGGAGGATGGGATCAAGTTCCAGATGACCTCTCCTTCATAGTCCATGGAATGGTTCAGGGGGTCAAATATAGGTACTCTCAATTTGTCTATACAAATTTACTTGCTAATTTAGACTCCTTAGAATACTACATGTTCCCGCGATATGTCCAGCATATTCTCAACTGTAAACTGGGCTCACAGTTGAGGGAAACAGGTAATATTCTTAAATTGGGACAGATGAATCCCAACATCTTTAAAATACTGAGAAAGCCTACTGTTGGTTTCTCCGGGGTAGAAACAATCCTGGTTCCAAAAATGTTTGAGCTCATTGCTCAGGGTGGCAACCTAGCAGCACCAGCTAGTGTTGAACCCACACCCACCTCAACTCCACCCCCACAGCCTCAAATTACCATCACCTACAAAAGAAAAACCAAACGAACCCCTGCACCTGCTACTGAGCATGTGCAGGTCCCCATATCACAACCCATACTGAAGGAAGTGGAATCTCGAGCTCCCACTTCCCTGAGGAGCAGACTACTCCCATCTCTCAAATGATCAGTGCTGAGGTTCCTCATGCTCAGCCTGATGAGCTCACATCCCCAACATCCTTAAGCCATCACTCTGAGTCTCAACACTCAAGTGATCAACCTTCAGGGGATGGTTACCACCCTCAGCCGCTGGACTTAAACCACCCAATTCCCAGCCTTGATTTCTATAATGATGAGGACTTAGGTTTCAGTGAGTACAACGAGTCTCTCCTTTCTTCCCACACTCAAGGAGAAATAAGTACTCCTGACTCACCCAGGTCTAGCCCACATCATCTACCCACAATTGAGGTGGGTGTTCCTAAACATGTTCAGGAGATCCATATGGAAGAGGCTCTTACTTTAGAAAGTGATTACATCAATAAGACCTCAACCATGGCAACCCAGTCTCTTGATACTTCTTTGGAAGTTTTCATGATGTAGGGGAAATCCAGCAGCCAAGAACACTATGCTGGTGATAAGGAAGAAGACTTTGGTCCAATTCTCTCATCCCTCAGTGATTCTTCAACTGAAAATGAAGGGAGTCTGAAACATAGGGTGCATAAACTGACAAACACCCGCACCTATCTAGTTTTAAAGATAGTTCACCTGGAATCTCAGGTGACTATCTTGCAGCAGAGGGTCAATGACCAGCAATTTGAGATCACCGATCTCAAGGGCCAGTTAGCTGAGAAACCCTTAAGGAGGACCCAACCAGGTCCACAAGAACCTGTGGAAGTGATGGATGACACCCCCAGCTCACCTATGCAAGAAGGTGATGCTACCAAAAAGGGGGAGAAAGTCCTCACAACCACAAAACCTGGGAGTTCCTCCTAGAGTATGGACATAGAGGAGTCACCAACCTCTCTTGCAATTATCCAGACTCAGCAACCTCCTCAAGTCATGAATATATACTTACTCATTCAACACTTGTTTGAGGAGGGAATTCCAAGAGCAATGTCTGCTCCCTCTGAGAATCCAGTTATGGGATGGGGGTATGACACCAACAGAAGAGCTCTTGTGATCTCTAGAGCTCAGGGTCAACTAGAAACCTTCAACTTCTCACACCTGAGTTTCTATGAGTGCATCAATCTAGTGAATCTTCCACTTGTCAACCTATGCCACAACAGACAAGCTGAGAGATTAGCAGACCGGATTCATAATAGGGTGCTAGAGGAATTCAAATTGAGATCAAAATTATATAGACAGAGGCTAGCAGGTGAGATCATTGGTTAACTGGATGTTGAGGTGGACCTTGAGATTAGCTTCGAAGGGAAAACTTTGACTGAAGGCACAGAGGTTGAGCCTGTGAACCTTGAGACAGGATCTCCCTCTACACCCAATACCCTCAGTGAGGCACCAGCTGGTGAAGGTGTCTCACAACCTCTCTTTGGCTAGAGCTTGATTGTTGAACCAAGAAATAAAGGCCAATGTTCTCTCCACCCTGAGTCACCAAGGCCAGTGGTTGACAAAGGGAAAATGAAATTAACTCTTGAGGAGTTGGAGGAGGAGAGAGAGAGAGAGAGAGAGAGAGAGAGAGTAAGAAGAAGCTGAGGGGAGAGAGTTCAAGTAGGTCCCCAGGCTTCATGGAAGCTGCAATCCGGGCTGCCCATAGGCCAAATACTCAAGAAGATGATTAAGGGCAGCCAGGCTAAACTACCTGGGGACCAGGAACTACAACATAGATGAACTCATCTCTCTCACCTTAGAAGAGTTGAATGAGCTGGCTGACACTGAGCTGTCAAAGGAGAGGAAGGAGGCAGAGGATGCAGCATTGCTCCTCAAGATTAAGAAAGAAAGGAGACTGAAAAGGCTCTACAAACATGCTCCTGTCCTCACCCCAGTTCAAGAAAGTCCTGAGACAGAGACTGTGGCATAGGCACAACCTCAGGTAGATAGGGTAGCTGAAAGAATGAATATGATCAACTACCTGAGTGCCACGGGACTCTATCAGGCAGCTGCACTTCTTTCCTTATCCTTTGAGTACATAGAGTTTGAATATCTCAAGCAGTTGGAGGAACAAGCCACAAAAGAAAGAAAAGCTGCTAAGAGAAAGCTAAGGGAAGAAGCTGCAAGGTCAAGGGCCATCATCCACAAAAACCAAAAGAAGTCTGAAGATAGACAAAGGATGATGAGCTTTTGAAGCTGTATGGATTCTCCGGAAGGAGGCTTGGTCCTATGTATCTATCCACAATGGATGAGCATATAAGGGTGATCAAGCAGAAGATCAAAAGGGGAGAGCTTGTGGACTTACATTCTCCACCAAGTCCAGCTCAACCTGAAGTTGAGGTAAAGGTTAAACCCACTGAGACAACACAACCTGAACCTAGAGCTGCATCTCGGCCAACTTTATCTTCTGATCCATAGTAGGGTCCTCTTCTCTCTCCTTCTGAACCTGTGAGAGAAGAGAACCCAACTGAAAGGGACACTACTGAACAATCTGGTGCTGAAGACCAGTCCTCTCAGTTGAAATCATCAAAGAGGAGACAAAGGATGGAAAGAAGAACCCCTATAAAGAAAAAGAAAACTAAGTCATCCACCTCTATACCTCAGGATGAGTCAGAACATCCTGAGGAAGTGCATGAAGAGGCTGCTCAACCAACTCCCATCAGAGTAGAGCCTCTTGCAGTTAGAAGACCCATCGAGCCCTGGAGTTTTGCTGACAATCCAGATAGATGGTATGTCACTAGATATCATGGAGGTTAAGATGTCTACTTTCAGCAAGACATGCTTGCCCTTCCTTTGCATGATCTCTATGACATGAGAAGATTCTATGAGAGTCTGAAGGATCCTAACCATATGATGAAGAGAGGTTTGCTGCTGATCCTAATGAGGACTATCAACATCTGAAGAATCTCTCTATTTGGTAGCATCAGCCTAGGGAGAGTTTGTAAGAATCTATATGAAGATTATGAGGCTGATGCAACCAAAGATCTTCTAACATGCACTAAGGAACAAGGATGAACTTGCTGCGGAAGCTTTACACTCTCTAAAACTCTAAGTGTAAAGTCTTTCAAAGCCAAAAGTTAGAAGAAATTACTTTGGAAGCTTTACACTTAACAGAAAATATTCCAAGTGTAAAAACTTCCGAAGCCAGAGGCCAAGTTCTTCCGAAGCCAAAGATGAAATCTTTCGAAGCTTCAAAGACAAAGTCTTCCGAGGCCATTTTGCTGTGAAGACTGATTTCTTCGGAAGACAGAGAAAAGATGCTTTCTCTGATCTACTTTTGATAAAGCTGACAAACTTTCTGCTGCAACTCTGATAACTCACCAACTTGTATGAGTTGGTGAAACTTCCATACTTTAGTGAATAGTAGATAAAGTCTTTGTTTGTAATTTTCTTCTTTTGTTCCTTTAGACTTTTTTGTACTAGGAAAATTCAGTGAGCTATGGCATGTCATAGTCACTAGTCAAAAGGCAATCTGCCTTTTGACTCTAGATTGATTTTGTTATCTAGATCAGTCAATTCCAACTGTCCTTCAAAGTATTGATGGTTGTAGGTTGTAGTATAAAAGAGTCTCAGGTCCTTGTATTTTATATTATTCCTTGAACACATGTAATAGAACTTGAGATCAATATACAACATCCTTGAAAACTAATACTTGTGTTATTGTTCTAAGTTCTGTTTTATTGTTACTTGTATTCCTTGTATCTTTAAGGTTTCCTGTTCCCTATTTGAACTGTTAAGTGATCTAAGATCACTTCTCATATGAAACTAATTGTAGTTAACACCCTAACCCGGTCCTGCACATACTTTATCGAAATTTATACGAAGGTATGGAAATATAGAATCATATATATTCAGTCTACATAACCATAACCATAATCATATTCATTACTAGAATCATACATGACGATTAATAATAAAACAATAACAAATAATAATGATTTATATTAATTAGCAAGTTTTATTAAAACGTAAATGATGAAAACTACAAGTGTTGAATATATGTAAAAAGTCTTAGGCGCATGACAACTATGAAGGCACATGAGGCTTAGGCGCATGAGCACTGTTCAGGCGCATGACAACTGTGAAGGCACATGAGGCTTAGGCGCATGAGCACTGTTCAGGCGCATGAGCACTGTTCAGGCACATGAGGCTTATGCGCATGAGCACTGTTCAGGTGCTTAGGCACTGTTCAGGCGCTTGGGCACTGTTCAGGCACATGAGGCTCAGATGCATGAGCACTGTTCAGGTTCTTGGGCACTGTTCAGGCGCATGGCTAGACAGGCGCCTACACTTGGAATATTTTCAACATCGCCACACGCCTACATTAAATCTTCATATGCATGAGCAGGTTTTAACAACCAAGTTAAACAGGTTTCGACCTAACTATATAAAAAATTAATTCCTACTTGAAATCACATATTCATATACTGATACAAAGGCCTAATAGGCACAATAAATATTTAGAACTCAGGGTTCGACCTAACTATACATAAAGTTTGTATAAAATGTATACATAAGTTAATTTGAAAGTAAAACAAGTAACGTTCAATAAATCATCAACATGATTACAAATAATAATGATTTATATTAATAAGAAAAATAAAACCCGGATTGTACCCGGTTATGGACCCGACCCGGACCCGACCCTACCCTAATCGGGTATATCGGGTAGGGTTTGGGTGAATGTAAACCCGACCCGGGTTCGTACCCGGGTTCACCAATACCCGGGTACAAAAAAACCCGGTTGGGCCCAACCCGGTTTGTAGCCGGGCCCGGGCCCGGTTAGAGCTGTACATGAATAGAACATTTGGTGTAAAGTTCGTCCATGTTCGTTTCTTTAATAAATAAACGGGCACGAGCAGGAAAATTCTGTTCATTAAGTTAAACGAGCGGACATGAACAAAGGTAGTGTTCGTTTGTCTATGTTAATGAACGTTCGATAATGTCTTCGTTTTTATTCGTATGTGTTTGTTCATTCAAGATTTTATAACTTTTTTGTGTTAATTATATTTATGATAAATATATTAAGTATGTTTGGATAATCAATTTATGTTAAAGTTTGACAAGCTTTCGTTTGTGTTCATTTATGTGCATGAAGATTTGTTTATGTTTGTTTATCTTTGGTTGTGTTTATTTATGTTCGGTAACTGTTCATAAATAGTTTATTTTATTAACGAACGAGCACGAACAAAAATCTTGTTTGGTAAGTGTTTGTGAACAGTTTATGAACAACTTTATTTTTTTTATAAACGAACATTAGCAAGCCATGCTTGGTTTTGTTCAGTTCATTAACAACCATATGACATTGCTCGTAACATGACATGACGTATCACATAATTAAAATTAAAATAAAAAATATACAATGGTTCACTACAAGATTTGAATTCTATACTTTATGGGAGGAGACATCATATAACATAGTAGATACCACTAGCCTAGATGTCGTTTGGGTTGTTCATTTGATGCTAGTTTCACTGTTTGAACGTTTATTTATTTAACATAAAAAAAATCCTTTTCACTTGCATGACACGATATAGTTCACTTTTCATTTTTATGTTAGGTATGAAACATGAAATACATTTCATCAATAATTAGGGCTGTAAACGAACCGAATCAAACTAAATGAAATTTTGTTCGTGTCCGTTCATTAAAAATTGAATGTGTTCACGAACACATAACGAACAAAAATTTTTGATCATGTTCGTTCATTAAGAATTTGAACTAGTTCACGAACGGTTTAAAAACACATAAGCAAACGGTTAACAAGCACATAACCGAGTGTTCGGGAACAAAACATTTAAAGTTAAGCACATAATATAATGATCATATACATGATTGTGAACGAACATATTACCGAACACTAACGAACACACACATATAAAGTACACATATTAGATTAATTAAAATAACAAAACATATAAAATTAGATAGTTTAATTAAAATTAAAAACGAAATATATAAATATTTATTGAACAAACATAAAATGAACAAAAATAAACGAATATAAACGATCACCTTACCGAACGTACACGAACACAAATGAACGAACGCAACCTGTGTTCAGGGTCGTTCAACGAATACAATTTCTTGTTTGTGTTTGTTCATTTATTATCAACCGAACGTGAATGAACTTTCTATTTAACGGTTCACAAACTATTCGATGATCGTTTAGTTCGTTTACTACCCTAAAAATAATAGATCTACACCAAAATTTAAAACAACTTAAACTTTTTAACCTCATGGTGTATATTGAGAAATTCCACAAGGACCTAACAAGTAACTTACCCTCAAACACCTGCTCAAAAGCCACACCTCAACACAGTACTCAAACCCACGAAGTTAGGGTTTCTACTGTAAACAAATTATTATTATTCCACTCAGACAAGACGATGAGGCTGTTTCAGAGGTGGTTTCTGAAGGTGGTTGACCGCCTCTGTTCAAACCGAAGTTCGATTTTGACTTTATTCAGTCAAAACCCCTCTTGGTGGCCGATGATTCTCTTCACATTTCAACAACCCCTTTGTTGGATTATTATTATTATTATTATTACAGAGTTAATTACAGAATGGTCCTTTATATCTGAATCCTTCAACAACTTCTTCTGTCAATGAGGATGGGGAAACATGTGAATGCTCTTAGAATCATATATTCTTTTAACAGCAATTACTCCTTTATTGCAATTGCTTATGTTAGGGGTGTTTGGGATTGCTTATTACATACAACTGCCTATTATTATTATTTTTTGGTTAAGAGGCTGTGATGATGTATCTCTATGTGTCTGAGTGGATTGGAGCAATGTTGAGATTATCCGCATCTTGGCGGGGCAATGCGGATGGTTATGTGATTCTTTCGCATTGCAACCGATGTACTTGCAGCCATGGCGGATTGATCCTTCTTTGTTCCATTGTTTACAGATCTGAGCCTCATATAATCGTTTTCTCCTGTTTTATTATCAACTGATCTGTTGTATGGGACTGGATAAGTTGTTGATTACATAATTAATCTTCAAGTAGAAAATTACATCATTTCTCAATATTATGTAATTTCTTAATAAGTTAATATTGGAGGTTACTCATGTATCTCAAACATTAGACATTAAAGATTACTCATTTTATCAGTTTATTCGCCCGTCATTGTAGTGCTTATTTCCTTTGCTCCAGAATCTATGTCGTTTTTCATCGTGTGGGAGGTTTCATCAATCCCTAATAGTATTACAGTTGACGAATTCTTGTGGCTGTAAGTGGTTGTAGATGAGATTTTATATAGGTCACCCAAAGAAATCAACCATTAAGAATCAAGAAGGGTAAATTTTTATTCAGTTAGCAATAATTGCAGGTGCTGAATCTAATATAACAATGGTGGTTTCTTTCATGGACAATTGGTGACCTTGGACCTGGTCCCGGGCCCGTATTTGTACCCGAGTCATACTACTGGTGCATGGTTACAACTGCAAGAGCTTCATGGCATGAGGTATGTACCAAATAAGTTATGAATTGTTACATTTGTTCTTTAATAGAATAAAGTTTAGCTAGTTAGTGAATATCATCTATATGGAGACACTAGGAATGGTTTTCAATCAGGATTTTGGAGAAGGAAGGAGAAAAATAGATGTAAACAATAGTTAAATGGCTGATGAATTATTGTCACTACAGTTTTTGCAGCAACAGTTACCGTATTACATGAAAGCTATAAAGAAACAGGCATAACTTGTTCGAAATTACCTGTGTTTACTGTTTAGTAAGGGTGGTAAATTCTAACATGCTGAAAACCAAATGAAAATTATTAAGTTTTGGTGTCCAAGCCAATTTAAGCCATTTAATATATATATGTAGTTCTTTTGGAATGTACTATGATTATATGTACAATTCATGTAACTTGTCTTCATCATCGTGTTTAAAAGTAAAATTTTAGAAGATTATCATTTTTATGTTCACTTCATTACCCTCTTTAAAACATTATGGCATCTTGTTTCCAACCCTTTTATCTATTTACAACTTGATCACTACTCATTTGCAAACTATCAACATTAATAAATTATAAGGGTTATGTCCGGGATACATGGTTTTAAGTGTGTGGGGTTCAGGTTGAGGTATTTGTCACGAATACATACATGGGTTGTGATCCGGTTCATCAGTTTCAACCCTTGACTTGAACATGCTAATCAATCAACCTCTTTGCAGTATCCAGTTGAATCTGGTGTTCTTATCATTCTTGACAAGTGTTTTGCCGAAAAAGATTTAGTAACTACGACGGTTGATTTTTGGTTTAAACAATTGTGATGATGGTAGCAAAGAGTTAAATCATAAATTTTCTTATCATTCTTGACTAAGAGTTTGGGTGCCCACATGTACCATCTAAACAATTCCTTATTAGGTTTGAAACATTATTTACTCTGAAGAGGTATTACTCTTATCACTGAGCTAATAGCGCGTGCAGCTTATCATTAGATTATATATCATAAACCTTGATTCAAGGGTGGACAAGGCAATAGCAACACATGAACCTTGGTTACTGCTGCCTGAGAGTATGGTGTAGAAGAGGGTTTGGTTGCATGATGTCTACAATATTATTGCTGAGTTCAACAATTCAAGATGTCAGCTAGCCTGTCATCTGCGCCCCTTGTTCTATTCTTGACACATCCAGTCCTGCTACTTTACAAGTATACGTTATTAGCATATTCTGATGAAATTGTTGACAAGATGTATGTTTCATCAAGATGGTATAGTTGAATGATGTTACAATCTTCAAAATATGTTACATTTTTTGTAGGGTTAGTGTGTGATAGAGGAATTACATGATTACATCCGTATGGAATTAAACCCAACTAGTTTTATCCCCTCCTTTCGTTATGACGGGGATTCGTTTTGTCGTGTGTCATACGCGTTGACAATAAACTTCTTTATAGGTGGCTTAAAATCCATGCCTTAAGCAGTGTTACAAAAAGCCTGGTCTTGTTTTTTCATCATCTTGTCAGTTTGGGTATCTTGCTTTCTCTATATCACTGAACTTGTTACCTACATATGAAATGGCAGATTAATATGAACATTGATATTGCAAAAGGGTTTGACAGTTTAAAAAAGGGCATGACACTTTTAATATACCGGTGGTGGAAAGAGAAGTTGTGTTGCCGCTGAATCGCATGATGTTCCTGTTGGTTGTGGTGGTTGTGGTGTCTGTGGGATCATCATGTTTGTGCCTGCATGCCCGGTTGATCACGACCTAACCCACCCCCTCCGTCGAGGTATGGTGATCGATGTTGACGTAATTACGATGGTGATCAAATGGTATTTTAGTCCATGGTATGGTAATTGCAGGGGATTTGGGTGATGGTATGGTAACCGATTAATTAGGGGTTTTGGGTGATGGTACGGTGATGGTGGTTAGACGACGGTGATGGTGGTGGTTGATACGCGTTAGTGATGATGGTGGTATGTTGGTGGTCAGACGATAGTGATGGTGGTATGGTGGTGGTCAGACGACAATGATGTTGGTGGTTAGACGTGGTGGGTGGTGTGATTGAGCCGGCGGTGGTGTGCCGGCGGTTGAGAAAGATGACGAGGAAGAGGAGGGGTGGGTTGGGTTTTAACTCATAAAGTTTGTTCATAAATTTCTTTTATATAATATTAATTAAATTTTGAATATTTCATTGTGATATGCTTAATTCATTTACATTTGGGTATAAATTTTAGGTAAAAGCTAGGTTGCGTGACGCATTATTTATTTATATTTGTTGTCCGAAATCCCACCGTAACGTGTGGGGGGTACTAAATATTGTGTATGTATATGTATATATATATATGTCTTGTAATGTTTTTCTATAGTAAAAGGGAACACAATAACAATCTTTAAAATCTCTTTCTATTATTGTAAAAGTGTATTTCAATTTAGTTTTATCATTTTGGTATGGCATTTGAGCCGCATAGATAAACCTACACCTATATGATCACAAATCAGACACCAAATCTTAATTTTAAAAAGGTACAAAATTTAAATTGGATATTGACTTTAAATTATAAAAAGCGGAGTACAAATCTCTGCAAAGAAACAAGAAGCGTGAAGATGAAAAGTCCAGCAGAAATAAGGAAAAAAAAATGTGAAGACGCTAAAGAACGAGATTAGGACAAAGCATCAATAAAGAATATAACTCTGGCATAATCCTTTAGATGTTCGTCTTAACTATTTGCTTCTTATTAAAATTAGGTTTTTGTTATTTGTTTCAACCTAAATGTTACGTCTATGTTTAGTTTAAAGGTATATTTTAAAGAATATGTATCATTGAAGTATTATTATGTAGTTTAATTAATTACCAAGTATTGGGTTATACTAAGATGTAACGAGTTATGGGTGAAAATTTCGTTCATTATTCTGATCAGTATTCTGTAGCTTAGGATATGCAGGTAGGTTTGACATCTCGAGCTGTATTCTTAAAATTATACAAACAATTCACACATTTTGTTGTGATAAGCACGTGTATAATTGATGGAGTCAACACCCATAAGTCGGAGAAGACGTTAGACAATGGTTAAACACGTACAAAGAGGCTTGCAACGTTCAGGAAGACTCATTCTTTGAAGAATCCCGAGATATCCGGGATATGGCCGAGGATATCGATTGACCATAGTAGCTAGGTTTAACTATAAAATGAGGCTTAGCTGATCGTTTTAAGTCAATTATTCACGTTCACACATCTGATCTCTGTTCATAAACACTCAAAACTCTCAAATAATCATTGTAACAACTTAGATACGATCATTCAAGCTCTTGAGTTGTACTTGTTTTTCGTTATTAATCAAAGGACCGGCCACCGACATTTTGTCAGGCGCCGAGGGGTTTTTTGTGCCGGATATCACTTTGATCAAGGGTTTTTCCCCTTCAAAAATTCGTTGTCTTTGTTCTTACTTGATTTGATTGTTCATTTCTGTAATATCCTGATCGATATTCTGGTGTTAGTCAGATATTTCAGCTAGTATTCTGATATAGCACACTACCTAACTTGACTAATTTGTTCATTAATTACCTTGTTAATTTTTGACCAAAACAATTTGGCACCTACCGTGGGGCTAGTGACGCTATAATCTTCGAAATCCTTCCAAACATTTTTCATTTATTCAAGTCTTTCATTCATTTTTGTTTTTTCAAAAAAAAAAAAAAAAAAATGGCTTCTCAATCAAAGCAATCTTCATCTCCAGCTCCCTCTTCTTCCATCTCTACTGCTTTGAATGCGCCTCTTCCTCCTCCCCCTAATTTTGAAACATTCCAGAGGAGTAAGGATAAGGCTGTCACCAAAACTGCTACCTCTGTCTTTGAAATTCCCAGGTCTAGGAATACTGGTGGGGATTCTGCTCTAGTTTCTGGTGAAGAATTCCGCTCGATAGTGTCCATGATAAAGCAGCATATGGAGTAGCATCAGCAGACCAACAAATTGGTGATGAGTCAACTTATGGAGATGGAGTCAGCATCCAAAAAACCGACCCAAAATGAGGAAACACCATTGCGCCCTAGGATACTTAACTTTGATTTTGTAGGATCCTATAGGGTGCAAGACGATGATATAATCTCGATGTAGAATAGCGTAGCTGGACCATCTGTTTCAACCAAGACTACAACGACAAGGGAAATGGGATTTTCCTTAGGATTCTCCTCAGGACTTACCTCAGGATATCCCACAGGATCTTTTTATGTAACCTCAACTGATAATATTCTTACAAATAGAAACCCTTCAGTTAATAATAATTTTTAAATTATGTAGGATACGGGGATGAGTACTGCTATTGCTAGAGAAATCCAAAAACTTAAGGATATGATCTCTAGTGTGCCGGATGTGATAAAGCCCATCCCTGAAGTATCCGATGCTAGTCATAGGATATCCTACTTTGCACCATCAATTTGTGATGCTGAAATCCCGAAGAGATTCCAAACTCCTAGCATAAAGCTCTATGATGGTTCCACTGATACTGAGGAGTATATTGCCCAGTATAGGGAGAGGATGGAGATTAAACCTGTCCCTATGCACATGAAAGAAGCCTGTTTTTGCAAAGGATTCGGATCAACATTGACAGGGCCAGCCCTGAAATGGCTGCTTAATCTTTCACCTTATTCTATTACCTCCTTTGCTCATTTAATCAATTTGTTTAACAATCAATTTTCTTGTAGTAGAGCATTTGAAAGACTAACAACTGATCTATACAGGGTGGTCCGCAATCGAGAAGAATCTTTAAGAGATTATGTCAACAGGTTCAGTAAGGAGGCTCTAGACATCCCGAACCTTGATATGCTGACGGCAGTGCAGGCTTTCAAAATGGGATTGCCGAAGGATTCTGCATTCTACGAGGATCTTGTGATGAATTCCTTGTAGGAATTTGGATGAAGTCAGAAACAAAGCTCTGAGGTTTATAAGACTCGAGAAAGTTAGAAAGATCAAGCAGAGGATCGATGGATCCTCAGAATATGAGAATCCCAACAGGAAATCAGAATCCACTTCAAAATATTACCGTCCCAAACCATATTCATAAGATGATGGCAAGAAAGTAAACTTTGTTGAAGATGATGAGGATGATGAGCAGTATCCTAAACTTGCTGATTATTGTTTCTCAGTGTCTACTTCAAAATAAATATATGCTATGCAGGGTCTCGAAGAGAAAGCTAGTGGCCTCGAAAGAATGAGAAGAATCCTGGCTGGAAAGACAAGTCTAAGTGGTGTGCATTTCACGAAGACTTTGGGCATATCACTGAGGATTGTATTGCTCTTGCGCAAAGAAATAAGTTACTTGTTGAGTAAAGGACACCTGAAAGAACTACTGGGAAAGAAGAAGGCTAAGCACCAGGATACTGATAGGAATCCTGGAAGAAATCCTGAAGGAAATCCTAAGAGAGCTGCATCTCCTCCCCCAGATGCTTCAATTGTTTACTTTATTTCAGGTGGATCTGACATATGCAGAACATCATACTCTGTTACCAAGAGACATGCAAAAGAAGCCAAATCAAAGAAAGGAGATAGGCTGAACTCTAAAGCTACTTTGACTCAAGGAAAAACCATATCTTTTGATGATGATGACATGGATAATGTATAGGATTCTCATCATGATGGTTTAGTTATAACTCTATATGTTGCTAACCATTTTGTGCGATATTGATAGATGGTGGGAGTTTTGTGAACATAATCTAGCTACAAACTCTAAAGAAGATGAACATCCCAAACTCAAAAATCACCATAAAATCCTCGATCCTTGTGGGATTCAGTGGTGAAACAAAGAGTAATATTGGAGAAATCAAGCTTCCAGTCTATGTAAAGGGAGTAAATTCTTTGCAAAAATTTTGTGTAATGGATTGTTTGTCTTGTTATAACATCGTTTTAGGTAGGCCTTGGATCCATGATATGAAAGCCATACCTTCAACATACCAAAAGTGTGTAAAGCTCCCTACACCTTGGGGTATGGTCAAAATTGAGAGTGACCAGCAGGAGGCCAAGGACTGTTATACATCCTCAATGAAAGCATCGGCTCAGAATAAGGGAGCATAGCAATTACAGAATAAACTTAGGGATGTTTTAGAGAGTACATATCAGGATATCCAGCAAGATGTGAAAGAAGTAGCCTTAGATCCCGAAGACCCAGAGATAAAAGTGTTGATAGGAGCAAATATCTCTTAGGATATTGAGCAGGATATGATCTCCTTCCTAAAGAAAAGAAAAAGCATATTTGCTTGGAGATATGAAGACATGAAAGGTGTCTTCAAGGATATTATAACTCATAAACTTAGTTTGGATGAAAATTGCAGGCCGATTCACCAAAAGAGGAGGAAGTTTGCACCCGAAAGAAATCGAATCATCCAAGAAGAGGTGGAAAGACCACTGAAATCTAGGATGATTAAAGAAGTGAAGTTTCCAAGGTGGCTTGCAAATGTGGTAGTGGTCTAGAAAAAGAATGGAAAATGGAGGGTGTATGTGGATTATACCTACCTCAACAAAGCTTATCCAAAAGATCCATTCCCATTGCCACATATTGACTCCATGGTAGATACTACCGCTGGCCATGAAATGCTGACTTTCATGGTTGCTTCATCAGGATTTTAACAAATCAAAATGGAGCCCTCGGATCAAGAAGACACAACCTTCATGACCCCAACAGGTATTTTTTGTTATATTGCCATGCCTTTTGTTCTTAAAAATGCAGGTCCTACATATCAAAGGTTGGTCAACAAGATGTTCAAAAGCAAGCTAGGAGACACCATGGAGGTCTATATTGATGATATGGTAGTCAAGTCAAAGAAAGCCGAGGATCACCTTCGGGATGTTGAAGAAGCTTTCGATATCCTGGACTAATTTAATATGAAGCTGAATCCTGCCAAGTGTCATTTTGGTATGGGGGGCAGGAAAGTTCTTGGGATACATGGTCACCAAAAGGGGTAGAGGCCAGCCTAGAGTAGATCAAAGCTATCATGAACCTGAAATCCCCAACTAATGTCATGGATATCCAAAGGTTAATCGGGAGAGTTGCAGCCCTAAACAGATTTATATCAAAATCCTCCGAGAGATGCAAAGAATTCTATGATATCCTGAAAAAGAATAAGAAGTTTGAGTGGGGACAGAAACATAAAGAGGCACTTCAAGCTCTTAAAGAATACCTTGCCTTATCCCCTCTATTGATGAAGCCCAAAGATGGAGAGCAACTGTCATTATACCTGGTAGTATCCCGACCACTGTAAGTGTTGTTCTTGTTAAGGATCAT
The DNA here is from genome assembly GCA_025506505.1 of Flaveria sonorensis. Classification (NCBI taxonomy): domain Eukaryota; kingdom Viridiplantae; phylum Streptophyta; class Magnoliopsida; order Asterales; family Asteraceae; genus Flaveria; species Flaveria sonorensis. Next base: position 42,071,605 of record CM046426.1, on the reverse strand, counting down.
GATGGAAATCAACATCCTGTGTATTATGTAAGTAAAAGTCTACTTGATGCTGAAACTAGGTATTCTCATTTGGAAAAACTTATTTTAGCTTTTGTTAGGGATAGATCTCTTGTATAGGTTTAGATGATATATATCACTCTTGTAATCATAATTGTAATTATTATTCTTAATGATATAATATGAATATGTTTAATTATGATTGTGTTTATGAATTGAGAAACATTATTTTGCACTTCATTATGTATATTTATGTATTATATAACACACTTCAGAATGTATGTGTGAATGTGCAGAAAACATTAAACTGTGTCAATTTGAAAAATTGACTAAGTGTTGGAACAACTGCGGATGAAGAAAATGTTCTTCCGTAGATGTGCTCGGGAACATAACTGAAGAGTGTACATCCGTAGATCTTCTGTGGAAGAACAACTTCAACTGAACAAGAAAAGTGAAGCTATCAAAGGAGGGATTGCTGTGGAAGACAAGAACTCTTACGTAAGCACAAGAACAACAGTTGCTACAGAACTGACTACCTGCGGAAGAGTAAATTCCTGTGGAAGGCCAATTAACTCAGAAGTCAACATCAAGTCAACAAGTCAACAACATTAATGACGATTGAAGACGTTTTATTCAAGCGGATATTCCACGTCACATCAACAAATTTTATCATCAGTAGAATCATTGTAAATCACGAATTCCTAAGCCGATAAACATAGCGAAGATTCGGATAATGATGATTAGCTTAATTATAGCAACAAAATAACTAGCAATATAATAACATTAGATCTCTATAAATAGATACGAGATCATCAACAGATGTAATCAGAAAAAAACAGTTAGATCATTAGAATCAACAATATCTGAAGCATTGTATCAGCAATATCAATAGGATTAAGAAAGCATTACGTTCAACGTTCTTGAGTATTCACGGTTTGATTATTCTTATTTTTGTGTGATTGCGTGATTGAATTCGTAGATTAAACACCAAGTATTGATAATTCCGCAATCAATACTTGTTCAAATCAAGTCTGATAATTCCTGATCGATCCAAGGATTCATAGGTGGTATCAGAGCTTGGTGCTCACTGATTTATATCAATTGATCTATCAGCTTTGATTAAGTTTAATCGAATTCTGTTTTAAAACAAAACCTCTGTTTTTCAAAATTAACTATCATGAGTAACTCAGTTGTTGGTTCTTATCAACCTCCTAAACTGGAAAACAAATCTGATTTTAAAACCTAGAAAATCCGGTTCAGGAATCATGTTAATTATACAGATTCTGACTTATGGGCTTCGATTACCGAAGGACCTTATATTCCACCTGCCTTAGGAGCGGATTATAAGGATAATAATCATCCCATTAGTTTAAAGAATCTATCACCTGATGATGCCAAGAGAGTCAAGATTGATATCAAAGCCTATAGTATGCTTACTATGGCTTTGCCTGAAGAACTCTTGATCAGTGTGAATTATACAAAACTACTAACTCGTTATGGAAAATCTTGCACACTCTGTGTGAAGGCAGTGACGAGATTAGAAGTATCAAAAAGGACACTGTCCGTGCATAATATGAAACCTTCCATCATATTCCGGGAGAGTCAGTCCCTCAACAATTGCATAGATTTATGCAACTTGTTACAGAATTGAATATTCTTGAACTTAAGTATAACAATGAGGAATTGAATAAAAAGATGCTTCATTCATTACCAAAAAACTGGACACAAACTGTGTCCAGGTTTAAAAATACTATTGATCTAAAAACAATAGGACTAGATACATTAGTAGCTAAGGTAGAAGTGTTGGAGCTAGATGAAAAGATGAGAAACAAAAGTGTGAAAGCACCTATAGCTCCTTATCAATTCAAAGAGCTGAAGAATACTGGGAGTGCATTCATCTGCAATGAAGGTGAAGGCAACTCAAGTGATGAAAGTGAACGGAAGAAGAAACAAGTTTCTATGCAGCAAAGCCTTAAAAATCAAGATCTCAAAGCAAGCAGAACAAAAAGGAAAAAGGCAAGGCTGAAGAATCCAAAAGCAAGAAAATCATCAATCAAGCGGAACCAATTACGATGGTTCTAGAATCTGAAGAACAGAAAGCCGCCTTTGAAGCTTTCAGTTCAAGTTTTCAGGCATATCTAGGAAGCACCTTGACTCCTGCTCATTTTTGTCAACAAGATCTAGAAGAACTTCATCCTGATGAAGTAGAAGAGATGGATCTGCAATGGCAAATGGCAATGATTGCCTATAGAGCCAAGATGTATATGAAAAGAAACAAAGGACTATCTGTTGGAAGCAGAACAACAAAACTTAGGGTAGATAAGTCCAAAGTAAGACGCTTTAAATGCAATTTGTTTGGAGACTTTTCAAGGGAGTGCAATAACAACCGACAACAAACAACTGACTCAAGACAGCCCAGTCAAAGGAGTTTCACACACCCACAACTAACCAATGCATCCCCACCAAACAATACAACAGGTACCTCTAACACTAAAGAAACTGGTTTGATTATTTTGCAGGATGGTACTTGTGATTGGAGCATGTATGAGAAGGAAGTGCTTGCTGAAAATCAAGCTTTAATGGCCAACATGGAAAACAAAGTGCCTCCAATGGCCATTGAGGTAAGACAAAGGTTGTGCTCTCCCGCTTGCATAGATGAAGTAGAAAGATATAGATCTCATGCTCAACAATGGCTGATAAAGTAAAAGAAACCTTACTTCTAAATGAATCTCATGTAAGAGAACATAAACTTTATCAAGTTAAAATTAATTCTTTACAAAAGGATTTAGATAAACTTGTGTTTGAAAATTACAATCTAAAAGCACAAGTTGAGCATCTGACTACATCTTTAACCAAATCTATGTCAGAGCATGCATCTACTAAGGTGAAACTGCATAAATTCCAATTGTCATCAGAACAATATGAGAAATTGTTAAACTCTCATATTGAGTCTAAGAACAAATCAGGATTGGGATTTCATGCAGTTGCACCACCAGTTAACAACAATTACATTCCTTTACCTGAGTCAATGACCAACAGTTTCACTAATCACTTTGTATCCAGTAACAACCCTGAGACATCAGATAAACATGATTTGTCTGAGTCATCTGAATCTAATTCATCTGAATCAGAATTAGAATTGTCAGAATTTTATTATGACAACTGTGATGACTTAGATGAAAAGAAGGAAGAGCTGAGTTGGGTAAAGGTAAAATTATGTCAAATGAATACTCAATACAAAGGTCTTAAATGAACTTAAACTACCCTATCCACCAAAACAAAGAAACCTTTTCAAGACAATCCACACAAGGATTGAGCAATTAAATGAAGGAATACATGCATTCAACAAACTAAATGTAGAAAAGTCAGCAAAAAGAGGATCAGAAAAAGAACATAACTTCCGCTGATCATCTGCGGAAGAAATCAGAACAACACAAGAAAAAGGTCACAAAAGATGCAACACAAGAACCTTTTCATATCATGTCTGGAAGAGGAAAAGACTCATCAGCAGATAAATTTGATAAGGAATTAAAGAAGCAAAAACTAATGAGCAAGAAGAAGGCAAAGAAAAGGAATGAATCTGAAAGTGAAGATGAAGTTTACTGTATATGGTGTGACATGCACAACCACATCACAGAAGAATGCTACTTCAGCAGCTATTGCTCAATATGCAACATGAACAATCACATGACTTCAGATTGTTACTTCAACAAATATTGTGCAATATGCAACAAAAACAACCATACTACAAAGGAATGCTACTTCAACAAGAAGAACAAAACAAAGATCATCACGACAAAGAAAGTAGATACCTCTGAGTCAGACTCACAATCTTCTGAAGATGATAGAGATTCAAACCAAAACAAACAACAACAAAAACAGAAAGTTACTAAGAAAAACAATAAAGTTGCTGAGGTGAAATTAAAGAATAAGAAGGAGAAATCACAAGTGCAAAAGAATGCACCACATAAAAAGGTAGCACTTGAGGAAGAAAATTTCTTTGATCACTTTGACAAAGGTAATGATGTGCCTAAGTCCAAAGCAAAGGATGCAAAAATATTTTCTGGCAATTCCTTATCATCCATATCAAAGAAGAAGTCTCAACAAAATTGACTAACCAAGTCAGTATGAATCAAGAAGACATCACCTCAACCTCATCAACCATTACATCCTCACCCCAAACTAAACATAATGAATTAACTGACTGTACAGCTAATCTAGAAACTTCAAGTCTTATTCATGAGAAAATTGATACATTAGATAACAATGTCAAGCCCAAGACCAGCAAGGCTTGGGCTCCTAAGTCTAACTAAATTCATTTTTGTTTACAGGAACATCCAAGGAGGGCTGACAACAAGTGGTATATTGACACTGGCTGTTCCAGACATATGACAGGAGACTGCACCCTCCTACAGGACTTCAAACATAAGAATGCTTCATATGTAGTATTTTGTGGGGATAAGAAGAGAGGTAAAATTACTGGTGAAGGAATGGTAACTAATGGAGTTTTAAAGTTTGAAAAAGTTAACTTTTGTGAAAACTTACAGTTTAACTTACTAAGTGTATCACAAATCTGTGACCAACACTACACTACCTTCTTTGATAACTTTGATTGCTACATTCTTAAGCCAGGATTCAAAATTCTAGAAGACTGGATCCTTCTTAAAGCACCAAGAAAAGGTAACACCTATGTGTTAGATATGAACAACACAACACTAACAAGCAAAGAAACCTGCCTGATCTTTAAGTCATCAGAAGATGAAGCTCAACTCTGGCACAGAAGGATGGCTCATTCCAACATGAAAAACATGAATAAACTGGTGAAAAATAACTTAGTCATTGGTGTCCAAAGAAAGAATTTTACTGTTCTAATCACTGTTTATCATGCTATAAAGGCAAACAACATAAAGTATCACATAAGTCAAAAATAATTAACATAAACACAACACCTCTAAAGTTACTGCACATGGATCTTTTTGGTCCAACCAATGTGTTAAGCATTGGTAAAAGGCAGTACTACTTGGTGATTGTTGATGATTTCACTAGATTTACTTGGGTATTTTTCTTAAAACATAAAAGTGAAACATCAAAAGTTTTATGGAGTTTATCACTAAGATAGAAAATCAACTTGATCTAAGAATTAAGATACTGAGAAGTGATAATGGAACTAAATTTGTTAATTATGTATTAGATTTATTTTGCAGGGATAAAGGCATAGCCAGGCAATTCAGTGCCCCAAGAACTCCACAGCAGAATGGAGTTGCTAAAAGGAGAAATAGAACACTCATTGAAGCAGCAAGAACAATGCTGGCTGACTCATATTTGCTAATAACATTTTGGGCAGAAGCTGTGAACACAGCCTGCACTGTTTAAAACAGAACCTTGATTGTCAAAGAACATAATAAAACACCCTATGAACTTCTGTTTAAAAGAAAACATTTTGTTGGAGCTGTACAAGATAGTCTATATTATCAACATAGTCAAAGTCAACAAAAGTCAACGTCTCAGTCAAGGTCAACGGAAAAGTCAAACGTCGAGTTCGTGACGAAGAACCGAGTGAAGATATTGAAGATATATTGTGTTTGAGACTTTATTGTATTAAATATATTTTGTGTGAACAAAGTATATTTTATCTTGTTTTAGTCTTGTTTTAGTCAAGTTTAATAGTCTAGGGGGCTAAATGTAAATCGTGAAAGTTATCTAGACTATAAATAGGTTAATTGTAATTAGAGTTGGTTAATGGTTGCATGACCAATTGATTGAGGATTTACTTGTAAACAATATTATTAGCAATCTAATTGAAGATCAAAGGGGTTTTGATTGGGTTTATCATATTTTGATCTATAATCTTCATGATTTGATTCAAGTGTGTTCAACCTGGGTTAACAATTTGGTATCAGAGCCATTTTTGATCAAATTCATTAAAGATTTGAAGATTATTAAAGCTGTTCATCAGATTTCTAGAGAGAGAAAGTGGGGGTTTAGAGAGAGAAAGTAGATCTGAGTTCAAATTTGTACAAATTCAACATCAACAACATCAGATCTATCATTATCTACAACATATATTGGATCTACATCATCTGTTATACAAGAAAAATCAAAGAATATTCAGATTTGAAAATTTCTCTCACACACACTAGTGTATGTGTTCTTGGTGTTCTTGAGAGCTTCAAATCTTCAAGGGGTGAAACTAGCATCATTCTGAACGAAAGTTCAAAGTTTCCGGTGAAATTACAGTTTCATCCGGCGAAACTCCGGCAAATTTTCCGGCGAAACTAAAATTCCGGCGAAACTAGAAATTCCGGCGAATCTATAAAACCTGTGAAATTAATAAATTCAAGCTGCGAAAAAAAAAATGTTCATACTCTTTTCAAACAAAACCTACCACCACTAGTCGACCACCACCACCACCGTCCTCAGCCGCATCCTCAACACCGCCGCCATCAACACACCAACTAAAACCATCACCGGAAACCCAACCACACCACCACCACCACAACAACTGTTGACTACACCTACTGCGAAACTTACCAAAACCTAGCAGTCTCCATCGCCTCACCTTAGGCAGCCAAAATCCTAGCTGCCGTAACCCTAGCCGTCGGAACACTAACCACCACAACCACCTTCGACCTCCACCAAACAGCCTTCAAGACGTCTACAACCACAGCCACAATCACCACCGCCTTAGGCGGCCTAAACCCTAAGCAACAACATTCATAACCGCGACAGCCATCAACTTCACCGCCGGAACACACCAACCTTGTTGTGCTTTGATCGAAACCATCACCATCATCGGACTCTAGGAGTCGAGGTCTATCCGGAGACACCTACTACTCATCGCCGGAGAGCTCGCCGGAAAGGTGGCTCCCCGAAGAGGTGGCTCGCCGAAACCCTAGAAAGGGTCTTCACTCTCATCCGTCTCTCTCTTTCTCTACACACTTAAGTGTGTGTGTTTTGTATGTGTTAGAGTTTGAGTGTGTTAGGGTTTGATTATGTTAAATGGACTTTTGGCTTCTTGTGGGCTAGTTAAAAGATTAAAAATTGGGCTGATTTTTTAAAAAATGATGTGTGGGTTAATAAAATAAATCAAAGAAAATTGACTAGTTTGGGATTAATTGATTCCATCCCGATGAAGAAATATTCAACGATTTTAAAAGATTGCATAGAGTGACATTTAAAAAAAAATATTCTTCCCGGGGGAGAATTATTTTACAATTTTTGGGAAAAATACCTTTGAGGCATTTAATTGTTCAAAATTTTTAATAAAATGTCGTCTTCAGAAGACTTTAAATCAGATAATCTCACAACAGCAGAAAGTCAGTTTGACTCTTTTATAGCAATGAAGGGAGAGAAATTGTCAGATTTGATTGAACGATTCTTAAAGGTGGCAAATAATCTAAAGAAGCATGTTCCAGATCTCAGTAATCATGAACAAATTCAAAAACTTCTTGACTCTCTTCCGTATGAATGGAATCATCAAGTTAAAATGCTAAAGCAAGAAAGAGGTTATGTTGACACCAAACTCATGGAAATGATCAACAAGCTAAGATCTCTCGAGCTGGACATCAAAAGAAAGGAATTTCAGCAAGCGGTGTTCCCACATCAAACCAACATGCTTAATACTGATCTTATCTCCTCTGTAACAAGCATACTTGATTACAAAACAGAGATGATTGAAAAGTTGAAGTTATTGAGAACTGATTCGAATTTAAATATTGAATTCAGAGATACTATTGAAGAGAACTGTGAAGCTTTGAGAGTTGACAATGACAGTAAACCGAAGTCGGTGAGAACCAATGATGATAAGGCTGGAAAAGCTGATAAAAGAAAGAAAGAATCTGAGGCTGACGAGACGCTGAAGGTCAAAGAAGAGGAACAACAAAGAATCACAAAGGTCTGCGACTGTGAGAAGAGCTTAGCTGCAGAACGAACTATCATGGGTCTTCCTTATGAGACTGTTTAGGATATGTGTTCTTCTTCCTGTAAAATCCGGTTATTTGGGATTTATAAGGCAAACTGATTGTTATTGGAAAATGAAAAAGAACTAAAAATAATTAATCAGGAATTAAAGAAAATGAAATTGCTTTTTCAAGGAAACTTAATGAAGCATTGGCTGAAAATGATCTTTTAAGAAGAACAATTTTGGAGCGTAATGTTGAAATTAATATTTTGAGAGAAAGGGCTGTTTTAGCTCAATTTGAAACGACACAGCTTTAAACAAAACTTGATAAATGGACCCTTTCACACATGAAAAAGGATGAGCTTATTGCTAAACAACAAGGGGCACGGGTAAAACATGGGATTGGATATCATTCAGATGGTGAAACTGTATTTAATTCAGTTCCACCTCCATCTACTCTATGTTACTCTCTAATTCCCAAACTTCATCCAACCAATGATTTAATTGAAAAGGATACTAATAGTTTGCACGTAGGTTTAGCAGGAGTGAATCTTAAAGAGGTGCGAGATGATTATGATTCTACAATTGGTATGGGATACAATAAACCGAATGCTGACAGTCTAGATAATGATTGTTCAGTTCCAGTTGTTTGTAATTCTGTATCTACTGTTTCTTTTAACTTCTTTGATAAGTTTAAAGCAGATGAAATTCCTACCTTTGAGCCGGTCAGGATTATGAAAGAAGAGATAAATCGGTATCACCTAATTATCAAGCTCCAACAACAGCCACACATCATATTCATGTCAATCAAGATCCATTGGAAGTAGATCTGTGTATACGAGACTGGACAAGCTCAGATGATGAATCAAACACAGAGGACCGTGTCGGTTCCTCAAAGATCAAGATATCATCTGAATTTGTCAAGTCTCAAAAGTTTCCAAAAGCTGAATCAAGACCAATACGGATCTTTTCTCCATCTGCTAAACAAGCCAGTCAACCAGTGAAGATCTCATTCACTGTTCAGCACAGGAAACTTCAAAACAAGCAAGAATTTGCAACAACCTCAAAGCAATCTCCAATTCCAAATGCTTCACACGGGTCAGTCAAGCATCAAAAGCCTTTCAAGGCTTGTTTTGAGTGTGGAAAAGATGGTCATGTGGTAAAGAAATGTCCTCAAAGACTTGCTAAGGATGGTAAAGGCAAAACGAATTGCTTCTCCGGATGTAAGTCTACAAAGAATGTTCCAGACGGTAAAGGCAACACGGGTTGCTTCTCTGGTTCAAAAGGTAAAAAGCACTTATCTTTGAATAGTTGGATGAAAAATCCTTCATCTAAACCTTTTCATGTGAAGCCGGTTTCACATGATTCAAAGATGAAAAAGACCAAAGTTTCTACACCAAATTCTTTTTCATCCTGTCTTAAACAGAAAATGATTTCCAAATTTAATTTTCTTCAAAACAAAATTGATTAAACCAAAACAAATTGGCAAATTAAAAAGAAGGATACAGAAATTCCTGATATTTCAACAGATTGTGTGCTGAATCAGGTTACTTCTACCGTTGAAAAAGGAACTCAGGACTACGATGGTCGGGGTTCCTCTTTCCGACTAATCTGTTTATGAGTGCAGGAACAATTCAGGAGGACTGTTAGTAATCCGGTTTACTGACAAAGATTGTTTCTATTTCAAAGTTGAAGCGAACAAACAGGTTACGGTCATGGTATTTTATCCATAATCTGAATTTTTATCTGCACAATCACAGTTCTCACTTCACAATCCCTGCGTATTTCTTGATCATTCATTTCTTATCTTGTTATCAGTATAGTTTGGAAGATCATCTTTGGTAAATTTCTATTTTTGCATAGTTTTATAAAAAAAAATATATAAAAAAAAATTTAATAAAAAAAAATTAAAAAAAAAACAAGGGTTTGCAAAAATATAAATTTAGGGGGAGAGTATATTAAATTCAATAAAAATGATGAAAAGAGAACTGGGAACTTGATTCGAGATGACTGAGAAATGATTGTATATCATCTTGAGATACTTGTTCTTGCATGGCTTGCGCTTTAAAATGAGAAATGATAGTAACTGATGCTGTTATTTGATATCACATCTAATTTCAAATTGAAAATTTAACAATCAAACAGATTTGTTAATGATATGCTTGGTAGGCTCAGCCTGAAGAATAAAGTAGACAGCAGCATAATGATTTAAATCAAAATCTATGCTTAAGGATGTCTGGATATATGCAATCATTTTGGCCTGCACGAAAACTGAGTCCCGACAAAAATTGGATTGAGAATTGATCTTTCACCCACCATGATACAATTCATATAAGCTATATCTTTGAGCCATGTTTGGTGTAGTTATGTGTCTTGTGTTTGTGCTAATCTCCTCTGTTGTATGGAAGTACTGACCTGGAGTGATGATCTCCTTTGCTGTACGATAGTACTGACCTGGAGCTCTCATCAGCACATGTTTAAATGGTCATCTCCTTTGTTATACGTGAGTATAGACCTGGAGCTCTCACCATTTTGGTCTAAGTTGTGTCAAATCATCTAACGATGAATTCATCACAGAATGCAATATTCTGATGATAATCACTTGCACACTAATGCACAAGCCTTGCTCTATAAAGATCGTAACCAAATTCAAGAAATCCTGAGGTTGGGTGAGGGTTTTTGCCAAATGATTTGGGGTCCTAGCATTCTAAAGTATTTAATCGAACCTTAACGAATCATCAACTGCTTGTTGAAAAAGATAGGGCATGGGTTTAAATGGACAAACATATCAGCAATTGTTATTGATCTGTTTGAGAATTTTCAAAATCTTTCAAAAATTATGATTAGATTCAGTTATCAGTGTGATCTCATTGCTTGTCGATGTTTAAATTCATCTTTGTGCTAAAGTATATCTTGAGGATGTGATCTCTTGATCAATTCAGTTTTCGGTAATTAAAATATATATATATATATATATATATATATATACAAATAAAATAAAAAGAATATATATAATAAATTTTGATTTCGAAATTCTTTTGGTCTTCCATATTATGCTGTTACAATTTTATCAATTTTTATGCATTTCACAGAAATTGCATACAAACGAACACGGCTTCGCTTGTTTTCTCACACAGATAAACACGGGTTTATTTTGTTAAAATGAAATGATCTAATTAGAAATATTGAGATTGTGTTTGTGATTGTGTTTCAGATTTTTGCTGTAAGTGATGGCCATCATCAGTTAAGCAGTGTACCTGATCAGAGAACCTGTTCCTTAAGTTTGCAGAAGATACCGAGCTAGGAATCCTCCTCCTACATCTTCTAAAGCACTCGAGATTAGAGATTTGGGAAAGCTGTTCCAACATCTTCTCAAAGGATGCACTCGAAAAGGGGGAGCATATAAATAGGGGAGCTTATGAGATGAATAATTTTTCTCATCAGTTTCAGAAAGATTAAATTTGAAGATCTTTCTATGGTTGACTTCTTGGTGCTGAATTCGTTTAAAGACGTTGACAATGATAGACTAAGGGGGAGTATTGTTGGAGCTGTACAAGATAGTCTATATTATCAACATAGGCCAAGTCAACAAAAGTCAAAGTCTCAGTCAAGGTCAACGGAAAAGTCAAACGTCGAGTTCGTGACGAAGAACCGAGTGAAGTTATTGAAGATATATTGTGTTTGAGACTTTATTGTATTAAATATATTTTGTGTGAACAAAATATATTTTATCTTGTTTTAGTCTTGTTTTAGTCAAGTTTAATAGTCTAGGGGGCTAAATGTAAATCGTGAAAGTTAGTCTAGACTATAAATAGGTTAATTGTAATTAGAGTTGGTTAATGGTTGCATGACCAATTGATTGAGGGATTTATTTGTAAACAATATTATTAGCAATCTAATTGAAGATCAAAGGGGTTTTGATTGTGTTTATCATATTTTGATCTATAATCTTCATGATTTGATTCAAGTGTGTTCAACCTAGGTTAACACCTTTTATAGGATATCTTAAAGCTTTTGGGTGTCATGTATCTGTACTAAACACAAAAGAACAATTAGGAAAATTTGCTGAAAATGCCTATGATGGTTTCTTTGTTGGTTATTCATTTACATCTAAATCATATAGAATCTATATTCCATATGACAACATAGTGGAAGAAACTCCTAATGTATCCTTTGATGAATCCTTATTCCCACAGTCCGTGAAAGGATCATCTTGGCTATTTGATATAGATGCATTAACTAACTCATTTAACTCTGGTTATCTTAATGTGACAGGAGATGCGGATACATGCTACCCCTATGTTCCTCCAAATATAGGTGTATCATTGACAGCTAATCCACCAAGAGTTACTGCTCCAGATAACCAAAGTGACAATGATCCTGGTACATCAGCACAAGCACGCAAAGATGGCTCAGATGATTTTACACAATGCACATCAGCAGCAGTACCCTCTACTTCAGTAGATGTCTCTACTTCCGTAGATGTTTCTACTTCCATAGATGTCCCTGCTGCAGATGTTGAACAAAGCCCCCCCAAAAATCAAACCACATCAGAAATTCACCCCCCTCCAGTATCACACATAGATATGTCTTGCACAGAGACCATAGTTGATCAGGTACCAGCTATGGAAGACATGTCCACTACCCCGGAAGACATACATGTTCCTACGGAAGCTTCGACAGATGCACCAGAAAAAGAGATGAACTATTTTGTTGACTCTCCATCACAACTACCCTTATCTCAAACAACCAACATCACAAACCTGGATTCATCCATCCAAATTAATGATGTACCAGCAGTTAGAACGCATAAGTATCACCCAATTGATAACATGATAGGTGACCTCAACAGCAGAACTACCAGAAGACAAGGGGGAGCTGCAAACACTTGTCTATTCTCCTGCTTTCTATCTCAAGTAGTTCCACCCAACATAACAGAAACCTTGAAAGACAACCGCTGGATTGAAGCAATGCAAGAAGAATTTCAGCAATTTAGGAAACAGAAGGTGTGGAATCTAGTTGATCTCCCTGAAGGCCAATATCCTATTGGCGCAAGGTGGTTATTTAAAAACAAGCTAGATGACAGGGGAATAATAATCAAAAACAAAGCAAGGCTAATTGCTCAAGGCTACACACAAGAGGAAGGCATAGACTATGATGAAGTCTTTGCACCTGTTGCAAGGATTGAGGCAATTAGAGTGTTCTTGGCATATGCCTCATATAAGAAGTTCACAGTTTATCAAATGGATGTAAAGTGTGCCTTCTTATATGGTAAAATTGATGAAGAGGTCCATGTATCTCAACCACCAGGCTTTGAAGATCCTGATTACCCTCAAAGGTGTACAAGCTTGACAAAGCTCTATATGGCCTTCATCAAGCACCAAGAAAATGGTATGAAACACTGTCCAAGTTTCTTCTAAAACATGGATACAAGAGAGGAACAATTGACCAGACACTCTTCCTCAAACATGAACACCAAGACCTCTTAATTGTTCAAATATATGTTGATGACATCATATTTGGATCAACAAATAAGAGACTTTGTGAAGAGTTTGAAGCCTTAATGCAATCTGAGTTTCAGATGAGTTCAATGGGAGAATTAACTTTCTTCTTAATATTACAAGTTCATCAGAAAATAGATGGCATCTTCATCAATCAAGAAAAGTATATCCTTCAAACATTAAAGAAATATAACCTTGCAGGCTATACATCATACAAAACACCAACATCTATTATAGATAAAATTATACCAGATCCAACAGGGAAGTCTATTGATCAAAGATTATATAGATCTATGATAGGATCCATAATGTACTTAACTGCTAGTAGACCTGACATAATGTTTGCTGTGTGTGTGTGTGCTAGGTATCAAGCAGATCCAAAAGAGTCTCATTTGAATGCAGTAAAGAGAATATTCAGATACCTCAAAGAGAAACCATCACTTGGACTATGGTATCCCAAAGAAGGAGACTTCAAGCTTTACTCCTATTCAGACAGTGACTACGAAGGATGCAACAACAATAGAAAGTCAACAACAGGAGGATGTCAATTCATAGGTCCAAGACTTGTGTCTTGGTAGTGCAAAAAGCAAACAAATGTTTCAGTATCCACAGCAGAGGCTGAATACATAGCTGCTTCAGCAGGCTGCTCCCAGGTGCTATGGTTACAAAATCAATTACTTGATTATGGTTACAATTTTCTCCATACACCAATATATATAGACAACTCAGCTGCTATGTTTATACTGCTAATCCAGTCCAACATAGTAAAACTAAGCATATAGAAATCAGATACCATTTTCTAAGAGATTGCTCAGAAAAGGACTAATTAAGTTGATCAAAGTAGATACAACAAATCAACTTGCTGACTTATTCACTAAGGCCTTTGATTCAGTAAGATTTCAGTTCTTAATTGAATCCTTAGGCATGATCAACTTAGAATAAGTTCAAAACATTAACAACAAGTATATAGACTCATTAACTGACATCATATGAGGATACAAAATAAACTTATATGTAAGGCATTTGATAATCTAAGGATATGATAGTATGCTATAAACATGACATATATCCTGCCTGCACCCAACCAACTAACTATTGATCTGATGTGTTGAATATGTGAATAGGTTCATCCTGAGTGGAATATAAGTTATGTCATGCTTAACATAAAGCCAAGATGACTTAGTATGGACAAGTCACTGTGAGGAGTTGACAAGTAAGACTCATCAGAAAGTACACAACTCATCACTCATACACACTTACTATGTTGTAACACCTTATAAACTCTATCTTTACGCATCATGACCCTCTGTTTTGCGTGAGCAAAGACCTGGGTCAAAGGCCACCTCCGTTTTACGTAAGTAAAGACCTGGTGACCTGATGTTGATCATTAAAAGTTCCAAAAGGAACTGCTCTCAAAAGAATCCTAAAGGATCAACTACATAGTATTACAAGAGCATACATAAAAGGCATTAATAAGACCTCAAAGAAATCTTAAGATAGAGCTTATAATCTACGGAACATGGTCTGTGTGATAAAGTGATGAATTGATCACAATCTGGGAGACAGACTTTCCCATTCCTTGCATGATGCATTCATACTTGTTTATCTTTAATTCTACCAAACATGATAACTACCAGGACATGCCCACTATACACTCTAGATTGAACTTCTGCGGATCACTATATTCGCAATTTGCACTAGATCTAGTAGGCCTTTAACTCACCCAACATAAGTAGGAATGTGTCTGATTAATAGTAAGCTTCTTAGTTTCTCAACCAATTACATGACACGGCACACTAGACTCATATGATTTTCAGTTACACATATTCACTAATCTTGCGATTTCCTTATAAATTTTTGATAAACTCATCCGTAGATGATTAATCACAAATTTAGGGGGAGTAGTACCTCGTGAACTTGAGTATAACTGATCAATTAGTTCCCTTAATCTGAACCTGAGTATAACTGATCTATTAGTTCCCTTAATCTGAGTAGCATATCTGATCAATTAATTCCTTTCGGAACAGATGTCCTATGGAAGATATGAGCTAACTTCCGTAGATTAGATGGTTTATGGAAGATATGAGCTAACTTCCGTAGATTAGATGGTGAAATATGCTCATCCGCGCGGAAGACGCATGGGTCCGCAGCCGTAGATAAAAGTATGGAAGAAACGGAACTATGCTTTGCGTAATCAGGCATTGTTAATAACCTCGGAGGGGTAAAAAGTGTAAAAGGGTCCCACATCGGAAGGATAAAAAGTGTAAATGGGTCCCACATATTAGACAGCCTGTCCGAAAAGGTATATAAAGGCACTTCGACCTTTGGCCTTTCTATTCATTTTCAAAACACACTCTGACCTAAAAACTTTTCATCCAAAACCCCCTTCCACCTCACCAAAATCAATCACTGTAAACACCAGTCATCTCTGCTATCATGGCGAACAGATTCGTAAAGGACCACAATGTGTGTGCTTTCTTGAACCCAGATGTGGATGACGAGTGCAGGGTCATTATACAATACCTGAGGAGAACACGACTCCATTACGCACTAACAGCAGACCCCCTCATCTTTCAATCTCACATGATCAACTTTTGGAGCTCCGCACAAGTAGGAAATGAGGGAGAAGGATCATCGCATTCATAGGGAATCTACCATTCTGGATAGACGAAGGAACAATACACAGAGTATTAGATTTAGGAGATGAAGAAGCAGGGCATCCTGATGTATTCGATCATGAATACATTCAGAAAGTGTTTGCCCTTATGGGGTATGATGGTGACTACGAGCACAGAGAGATCAAGAAGGGAAGATTATGCAAGCCCTATCGATTTTTATGTCACACGTACCTCAAGTGCCTATCCAACCGGAAATCTGGTTTAGACAGATTCTCAAGGCACATATCTTCCGGAATCATTGGCATATTTGAAGGGAGGAAGTACAACTACGCCAAGTACATCCTCAATTGCCTACGTGACCACATAGGAGTGCAAAAAGAGAATAAGATGTTTATGTTCCCAAGATTCATTCAGCTCATCATTAATGATCAACTGCCGGGTGTGGAAAGAGAGAGAGATATTCTAGTACAAACACATCTAGGAAGATCCCTGCTCAATAAAATGAAAGGGCAGTATGAAGGAGGCGGTGTGGACATGTTCACTCATCTATTGGATGAACATGAGGACATTCCTCAGGAGCTGCTGTGGGAAGAAGAACAACCAACTGCTAGCTCATCAGCGCCATCAGCTACTCACTCACAGCCTCAAACACCACCACATACCTCACCCAAATCACCCCAACAAGAATCACAAGCTACCACCATCACCCATCCACTTGACATCTTCAAGTGAGAACACTGAACCCATCTCCCTTGGCTAATCACCAACTTCAATCAATACTGCCTCAACTGAAGTAGTTGGTCAGGATGAGACTGAACCTTCACTCCTACAGTTACCAAATTCCATTACATCAATTAATACTGATGCCATAGAACCCATATCTCTTCCTCCACCAACTGAACCAATCATCTCTCCTACTCCCACTGAACACATTGTCAGCCCAACTCAAACAGAAGAGCTTAATCTTGATGAGAAAGAAGTTGAGGTTGTGAATGATGGAGAAACTGAAGAAATCTGCAGTGAATCAGCAGATGTAGGTGAGGAAGTTGCACAGGATGAGGGTGCTTACACTGATGTAATTGCTTACAAAGAAGATGACTTGGAAGAAGAAGATATTAATGTAAGCAAACGCTACTTGGTGGCCCAGTACAACAACCTTGTACTAAAGAGTAACAAGAGGATGGAAAAGCTGAGAAGGATGAAAAAGGAGTTGAATGAGAAAGTTGAAGCCATTAGAAGCCAGGAGAGCAGAGTAAAAAAGCTGAGGGAAGATGAAGTAATGAACAACGAAGTAATAGATGCTTTAAACGATCTGGTAGATGAGCAAGCTGTAAGTCTGAAGCTGAAAGATAATGAGATTGAAAGTTTAAAGAAGAAATTGACTGAGGCTGAACAAACTAAAGGTGAAACAACAATGATCACCTGTAGCAGAAAAATGAAGTATTTGGGGAAGTTAACTGATGCGTCTGGAGAATCATCAAAGAAGATCAAAATAGATTCTCCTGAGTATCAAACTCCATTAAAACAACAAGTAAAAGAAAGTGACCCTGAATGGGAAGAGTTGACTAAAGAAGAATCTGATAAGAGCAAACAAGAAGATCTACTGTCAACCAGAGACATCCTAGAGAAAAGACCCTAATCTGCCATGTTCATGGACCTAATAAATAATGGTTTTCCATATGACATGGTAGAAAGGATGAATATGTCTGAACTGATGCAGACAATCAAAGAATTTGATGCAGTGAGAATGATGATCCCATTGTGTAATTATGAATCATTCTCAAAATTCAAGACAATAGAGAAAACTAGAAAGGAATTGGGTCACTGTGACACATCCAAGCTGACAAGGTACAACATGGTCTGTTGGCTGCAAAGCCACAACCAAAGCCAACATGAGCTTAAAGGAAGATCTGTTGGAGAATTAAGGGCAATGATGGATTATGTGATGAAAGTAGAGCTGGAAACTGGTGTTAAATTCAGATCCGAAGCCCCCAATCCTGCATATCAACAATGATCACAAACTCCTGCTGAACCCACCATGGTCAAAGCCAAAGATATGTATAAGGGAAAGGAGAAAATGGTCAGAGAGCCAAGGGAGTTAGTCCCACACAAGATCTGGCCTCTAGGCACTGCTGTGAGAGAGATCACTAAACAGAAAACTACACTGATTCAATTCTTTGATGTAATCACAAAACCTAAAAAGGCAGAGGACCATCAAATAATAGTGTGGAAGTATGATGGTGAATGGGACTGTGCACTGATCAAAAGGACATCTGGCATGATGAAATACTTCCCACGAGTAGAACTTTTACTAGCACTACCAGATGTAGACCTTCATTCACTTCAAAACATTCCCATCACCAATTACCCCATAAGTCCAAGAGGAAGAGACTTTTCCGGACTTGTGACCAAACTGAGTCACAAGTTTCAGGGAGATGTTCTCAGGGAAGCTAGACTGGTGGATGCAGAGCATATAAAGAGAAAATTAAGGAAGTCTCAGCCCAAGTCTTAATTGGTTGATAAAGAATTTTTGAAAAGGATTGGTGCTAAAGACTCAGCTAATGCATCAGTTAAAGTGATTGTAGGAAATCAGTTTACATGCCCAATCACAGAATAGGGGTATGTTGAGAAAACAAAAGAATTGGTGCTACAGAGGAATGATCCACAGAAAAGGGGACAAAGTATCAGATTATTTGATCCTGTGAAAATCAAACTTCTACACCCGAGCTACACCTCATATCTGTATGATAAATTTTTCCCGAACCTGCAAGATCAAACGACTCAGAATGATTTGTGCTTATATGTACATCTTATCCAAGTCATAGACAAATTGCATGCCAAGGCTAATAAAAGGAGGAAGTATGAAGCAGGCCAGCTAATAGGATCAGAAATCAAGCAAATCACTGAACTAAGAATTTCAGAACAGGATGACTTGGAAGTGATGTGCAATAATAGTGTTGTTGAAACACTCACCACTGAAGAAGATATCCTGGGCTTGAAATACAAAACTTTGAAGAGAATGAGCCGAAGGCAGATTAGTTTTAAATATAAAGATCAAAAGGTGCTGCTGACTACTTTAAATCAAAAATTTTGGCAAGAGTGAATGAACTTAGAGTGCTAAACCAATGATTACTAGAGTCTAAACCTAAGGGGGAGTACTGTTAGGGATAGATCTCTTGTATAGGTTTAGATGATATATATCACTCTTGTAATCATAATTGTAATTATTGTTCTTAATGATATAGTATGAATATGTTTAATTATGATTGTGTTTATGAATTGAGAAACATTTATTTTGGGCTTCATTATGTATATTTATGTATTATATAACACACTTCAGAATGTATGTATGAATGTGCAGAAAACATTAAACTGTGTCAATTTGGAAAAATTGACTAAGTGTTGGAACAACTGCGGATGAAGAAAATGTTCTTCCGTAGATGTTCTCGGGAACATAACTGAAGAGTATACATCCGTAGATCTTTTGTGGAAGAACAACTTCAGCTGAACAAGAAAAGTGAAGCTAATGAAGGAGGGATTGTTGCGGAAGACAAGAACTCCTGCAGAAGCACAAGAACAACAGTTGCTACAGAACTGACTACCTGCGGAAGAGTAAATTCCTACGGAAGGCCAATTAACTCAGAAGTCAACATCAAGTCAACAAGTCAACATGGCAGAACATCAACAACATTAATGACGATTGAAGATGTTTTATTCAATCGGATATTCCACATCACATCAACAAATTTTATCATCAGTAGAATCATTGTAAATTACAAATTCCTAAGCTGATAAACATAGCGAAGATTCAGATAATGATGATTAGCTTAATTATAGCAACAAAATAGCTAGCAATATAAAAGCATTAGATCTCTATAAATAGATACGAGATCATCAACAGATGTAATCAGAAAAAAACAGTTAGATCATTAGAATCAACAATATCTGAAGCATTGTATCAGCAATATCAATAGGATCAAGAAAGCATTACGTTCAACGTTCTTGAGTATTCACGGTTTGATTATTCTTATTTTTGTGTGATTGTGTGATTGAATTCATAGATTAAACACCAAGTATTGATAATTCTGCAATCAATACTTGTTCAAATCAAGTCTGATAATTCCTAATCGATCCGATTCACAGCTTTGATAATGGCTTCTACTAAGCTTAGACATTATTTTGAAACACATAGAATATGTAATAAAACAAATTATCCGATTAATAAAGTGCTTAGAAAACCTGAAATGTCGGGTAGGATGGCTAAATGGTCGGTAAAGCTTAGTGCCTTTGATATAATATATGAGCCTAGGACTGCTACAAAATCTCAAGCCTTAGCAGATTCTGTGGTAGATTTTGGTCAGGATATTCAGCAGGAAGTAGACTTAGAAGTTCAGAACTTGGAATCTAATAATGAAATATGGACCTTGCATACTGATGGAGCATCTAATATAAAAGGAATAGGACTAGGAATCATCCTAAAATCACCACAAAAGGACATACTACCCTAAGCCATTAGATGTGAATTCCAGGCTACGAATAATGAATTGGAATATGAGGCCCTTATAGCAGGATTATAATTAGCTAAAAATATGGATATCAAATACATGCATGTTTATATTGATTTCTTATTATTGACTAACCATTTTAATGGATCAAATGCTGCAAAAGGGGATAAGTTAGTTAAATATCACCAAATTGTTAAGAGATTAGCAAAATGTTTCAAAATATTCTCCATAGAACAGGTACCAAGAGAAGATAATGCTGAAACGGATTCTTTGGCCTATCTTGGATCATACCGGAAGGGGTAAAGATACCTATCACCCATATCCTAAAACCAGCTATAAATGATGATGAACTTGTTGCTAAAGATGTACAGGGGGTGATGACCACTAAGGATGAAGAGCTTCAGGATCCTGGTCAGGATACCAAATCCTGGACTCGTCCAATCTTGAACTACATAAGGAATGGGGACATCCCGAAGGAAGAAAACCCAAGAGCCTTCAGAGCCAAGGTGTCCCGATACACCATTATTAATAATATATTATATAAGAAATCTCTTACAGGTCCTTATCTGAGATGCTTGGAGGATCCCAAAACCAACAAAGTGCTTAAGGATATCCATGAAGGTGACTGTGGGAATCATTCTGGAGGCAGGTCATTATTCTCGAAGGTATTGCGAATAGGATATTACTGGCCTAATTTGAGGAAGGATGCCATGATATATGCTCCAAAATGTGATGCTTGTCAAAGGCATAGTAACATTTTTCATCAGCCTGTGAGCCTATGTAACCGATTGTATCCCCATGGCGTTTTATGAAATGGGGAATGGATATTGTGGGAATGTTGCTAAAAGCTCCAGGAGGAAAGGTGTTTATGCTTGCAATGACAGATTACTTCTCCAAATGGATTGAGGCAGAGGCATTTGCTCAGGTTACCGAAAAAGAAGTGGTATCTTTGCTCAAGAGAAATATCATGACAAGATTCAGAATCCCGGGCGAGATAACATATGATAATGGGTCCTAATTTATAGGCAAGGGAACAACAAGTTTCTGTGAAAGCTGGGGAATAAAGTTGATAACTTCAATTCCAGTCAATCCTTAGGCTAATGGACAAGCAGAATCCTCAAGCAAGATCATCCTCAACAACTTGAAAAAGAGATTGAAGGAGAAAAAAAGCAAATGGGTAGAAGAATTACCATTTGTACTTTGGACACATATAACTATATCTAAGAATGCAACAGGCCAAACCTCTTTCTCATTAGTATTTGGGGCTAAGGCCATGATCCTGACTGAAATGACCATCCTGACAGCAAGATCCAGCCTGCAATCCACTCAGGATAATGACCAGAATATGATTGATGATTTCAAAACCCTGGATGAGCTTAGAGATACTACTAAAGTCAGAATAGTAGCTCATCTGCAAAGAATTATAAGAGCCTACAATAAGAACTTGAGAACCAGAAGATTCCAAGAAGGTGATTTGGTGTAAACAAAAGCATTCCAGAATACTACTAAGGCAAGTGATGGGAAGTTGGCACCGAAGTGGGAAGGCCCTTACATGATTGATTCTGAGGCTGGAAAAGGAGCATATTGGTTGGCTACTGATGAAACGGGTTTGGAATGATGTTTATCATGGTTAAGTGGTTAACTTTAATGTATTTTACGTGTTTAAGTAGAAGAAATTGTATGGAATAAGTTAACTACGATGATTTGGTGTTTTATAGGTAAAACAAAATCATTTGATGTGTTTTGAAGAATTCAAATGGATGATAAATGAATATCATGATAGATGAGGTGATAGAGAATTCAATTACGAGAACGTGGCCGTAAACGGGGAGGAAAACGGAGTCCGAACGAAGAAGTTACGAAGAAAACAAGAATAAAAAAAGCCCCCTAGCGTAACCTACGGTGGAAACAGGTCCTACGGTATAAGCCTCTAGAGTAACTTACGGTGGAAACATGACCTACGGTTCATCAGTTCAAAAATTGAGTAGAAAGCCTCTAGCGCAACCTACGGTGTTCAAGTGACCTACGGTACATGATGTGCTGAAATCACTTATAAGACGGAAAAATTAGGTTTTCAGGTCTATCTTTCATTCCAAGCCATCCCCAAGCCCTAGGAACGAACCCAAGTGATACAAAAGGCTCCTGAAGGTGATTTCAAGGCTCAAGATCTTGTTTTTTTCATTCGGTTTGAATCTTTAATGTTAGATACAATGTTTACCTTCTATTTTGATTTGTTTTTAGTTTCCAGCTCTGGCTAATCCACACGTGATCTTCTCCGGGTGTTAGGGTTTACACTATGACTTGTTTTTGATGATTTTGGTTGAGTTAATGTTTGAACATGGTAGTTTAAGCTGAGTAACATTATTTATTGTTTAGAGATTCTAAAATACGTGTGTTGCTTTCAATTCAATTGTTCCTGTTTGATTGTTTTAGATTTCTTTTCATCTGGAAACATCAATTTTGGATGGGGTTGGGTAATACAAATGTAGGATATGATTCGAGTAGTTCATTAACAACAGTCTCATTCAATCTATTGTCTTTAACCAAATCAACCCGGTTATGTCTATGTGACCACTTTTAACTATCAAAGCAAGCCTAAGTTGTAAACCTTAACCCGGAGGGGATTACTCTTCCCATCATTGTTTACAATCAATTTTACTTTTCAACTTCAACTACTTTTGCAATTTAGTTAATTCACAAGTATTTTCAATAAAGCTTTTAACTTTATGAATTGAACCACACTTTCCACATATTCCCTATGGATCGACCCGACTTACCCTAGCTATCTTAGGTGAAGTTTGGACCGTTATAAATTGTTTTTGATTAGGCTTGACAACCCGCATCAAAATGGCGCCGTTGCTGGGGAATTAGTGCGTAAAGCGTTTTGTTTGATTTTTAGTTTGTTTTGCTTATTTTATTTATTCTCTTTTCTTTGTTACGCTAGGTGTGCTTGTGTGTGCAGGTGACAGTTCCGTGCATGCATACCCGGTACACAAGGAACAAATCTCCGTTAGTGTTTGATCCCGAAATTGAGAAGAATGCTCGAAAAAATCGAGCACAATCCAGAACAAAAACTTAATCAACAAGTGTAGCCAAAGAGTGTAAGATGGAAAATCCAAACCCACCACTACCACTTAACCAAAATCCACCTAATGACAAACCGCCAAATCCACAACAAAACCAACCGCCACCAAACCAACCCAATGACCCATTAGCATATCCAAATTTACAACCACAAAACAACCCACAAAGACAAAATCCACTGGCTCAAAACCAGCCACCTCAGAGACAAAATCCCTACCCTCAACAAAGACGAAACCCCTACCAACAAGGACTTCCAAGACAAAATCCAAGACACCAAAGGGGGGTTAAAAGGTTCGAACATGAAGAGGAGAGATTTGAGAAGTTGAGTAATCATACTTGGGATGATGAGGTGGATGGACAGGATGATGGCTATGAAAATGAATATCATGATGAGGAGATTCAATACAATGAACCCAATAACAGCCAAGGCCGATACAAACAAAATGATCCACCAAGGCAGCAAAGGCAGAATCAGGCCCAAGGTCAAGGTAGAAGGCAAGAATTTCCTCGGGTGAATCGAAACCCAGGGATTCAACCTTACCAAGCTATCATTCAAGGGGTTGACAGCCATTTTCGTCCCACCATAACTAGAGCTGCATCACCTATAGTTAGACCATAAGTTAGAGGGAGGTCATTCGAGATTAGATCTAACAGTCTGACTATTCTCCCAAAATTTCATGGGTTGTCTAAGGAAGAACCTTATTTACATCTGAATGAGTTTAGTGCCATCTGCGAGACCATTGGGGCACAAGGCTTTACACCAGAGGAAGTGATGTTGGTCCTGTTCCAACTTACATTGAAAGGAAATACGAAAAAGTGGTTCCACTCACTACCTGCGGCTAGCATTTATACCTGGGAACAAATACAACAGGCCTTTTTAGAGGAGTATTATACCCCGCAGAAGACTAGTGAGGCCAGAACTGCCATTTGGACATTCAGTCAACAACAAGATGAGCCGTTTCATGAGGCTTGGACAAGGTTCAAGGAGTTGTTGAGAACCTGTCCATATCCTGATATTCCCCAATGGGAACTGATTTCCTCTTTTTATGATGGGTTGTCTGCTGAAGATATGAGAAATTTGAACTCGACATGTGCAGGTACGTTTATGACAAATACTGAGGATGATGACGGGGAGTTACTTGAATGGATGAGTATACATTCAAAAAGACAAGCTCAGTCTCGTAGGAAATCGAGGAATGCAGTTGATGATTCGGATAGGAGGGCTTCAAGGTCAGGTTAGTCGGCAGGTAAGGCTGCAGTGAAGGCCACAAGCTCTTTTATTATATGCTAGGGATGTGGTGAAGCTGGACATACTGCTAGAGATTGTCCAGAGTTTGATGAGGGGTTGAAAGATGTGAGTTATGTACAGGGTGATAGGCGGCCATACAACAACACCAACAACAATACCTATCATCCCGGTTTAAAGAATCACCATTTGAGGTATGGTAACCCTGACAATCAGTTGAACCCAAATTTTCAAGGTAATTCACAATCATAAGACCAGAACAGATCAATGGGTCAAGGTGGTCAGTTCAATCGGGGAAGCTATAACAGGGGTGGTCAGAGGAACTACCAGAATAACCAAGACCATGGTGGGCCAGGAGGAAATGCAGAGCCAACAAACAGGGAACTTCTGGAGTTTATGAAAGAGATGAAGAAATCTAATGAGATTCGAGACAAGAGTCACGAGGCTTTGACCAAGCAACTTAGTCAACTAGCAGAAGAAGTGGCAGCTCTTAGAAAAGATTCAGGCAAGCTACCAAGTGATACGACCACGAACCCACAACATCAAGGGACAAACATAAAGAACATGAGAAATGTCCATGTTAATTCAGTTAGCATCCTTTCGAATTCTAAAATTTTCAATAACGACTTTACTTCTTTTTCAAAACAAGTTGCAGGTAAGGAAAATGAAGTCAATGCAGTAGAAGAGAGTGACCCAGGAGCAGCCATCATTCCAATCAAAGTAGGAAAGTTCAAGATAAAAAAGGCACTCTTGGATTATGGGACAACTGTTAGTATCTTGCCTGGTGAGTTATATGATCAATATGAGTTCGGCCCTCTACAGAAGGTTGAGACCACCATGGTGTTAGCTGACTTGACCTGCAAACATCCTCGGGGGATGGTAAGAGATGCGATAATCAATTTGGGAGATTTCTACTACCCGGTGGACTTTATGGTGCTTGACTATGCACCAGTGAGAACAAACGAGCAACCAAAGGTTATTTTAGGTCAACCATTTTTGGCAACTGCCAATGCTCAAATCAACTGTCGGGATGGAACAATTGATATGACATGTAAAACCCGTAAGTTATGTTTTGATGTGTTTTCCAAGTCGATCACTTATTTTATTAATGACAAACGTTTTGAGGAAGATGCGACTAACGTATGTGTTCCTTCCTACATATCACATGTAAGTGAGCATATAAATGTTGAGAATGGTTTTAAGTATGATAGGGCTAAGCAGGTGGAATTGAAAGAGTTTGTAGATTCAAAAGAAAATACAGAGCCAGTGATAGAGATGGAAATAAAGCATGAGAAGCCAAAATGGAAGAAAAAAGTTAGTGACGCACCTGATCCAAAAAATGCTCAAGTTAAGACAACAATGTTCATTGCATGTTTGGATGACGTTAGGAACCCACTAGATTAACAAAAACAAATAGTTGTAGAACTCTCAAAAGGCAAGAACCACTTTCGACTACCATGAGTGGTGACAGGTACGGTCTGGCTGAAGACCTAAAACTTAGTGCTACTTGGGAGGCAACCTGAGATATTTGTAATGTTTTGTTTTTTTATGATCTTAGTTGTTTTGAACTTTGTGGCTGTGTTCACTAAAAACCCTCACGAGACTTCACTCGTCCACTCGGGCCTACCGAGAGGTTTAAAAGGCTTGTTGCATATGCTAAATGCAACTGTGATTCCTACAAAAGTGAGTTTTATTATTTTTTAGTTTTTGTTTTGTCTTTTTAGTTTTAATTAACCGATGCAAACGTGAAAGTGTGGGAAAGCACATGGAATTTTAGAGGCATATTTGATGATGTGCTTGGCCGGTTTACCTACAGTCTCCACATAACAATATTGAAGCACTATCTGATAATCTACCATCAGGTCTAAGTGAACTTTCTTTTACTTTATTTGCTATTTTTGTTTTGCACTTGGGGGTTTGAAACAACTATGTGATCAGGGTGGAATGATTCTATTGTTTAGGACTATGGTAGTTTGTTTAATCATGTTATATTATGTGTTTGGGTATAATGGGTAAAGTGAAATGTAAATGGGTATTGTAAAATGAATCAACTCATACATTAGGAACAATGTATCCCAAGTGTGGGGATGGAGAAACCCAGGCAGACACATTTTGGAGAAATGGAAATTTAGACAAAATTTGAAAATTTTTAAAACAAACCCGGTTGGTTTGTGAAAGTTGGAAAGGGAACGCCTAACTAGGGGTGGCAAACTTTATGTGTAGTAAACTTGCACATGTCACGTTGGTAACCCGAACCCATTGTTTTCATATGTGAGAATCCTATTCTTTGATAGTGTTATATATATTTTTTTGTTTGAGTGTGCAGTGTTGTTTTCTAGTGGTAGAACTTGTGGGGCGCGTGCATCTTGAGACTCGAGACTGGGATTCACATCAAAGTGATTGAGGCATTAGGATCAACCATAGAATAACCCCATAGGACCCACCTACCCGACATCTATCTCCTAGTAGCCAAGTTTGTGCCTTTTTCCTATTCATTTGTTTAACCAAAATTTTTGTCTTAGTAGCCTTTTTTTATAGCCTATTCATTTGTTTACCCGTGTGATGGAACTTGAGTTAATTAGTATTAGTAGTGTTAAGTTGATTTGATATCATGTTTTGAAGTTGTAGTTGGGATAGTTAAGGTTAGTGAATTCCATTGTGTTTTTTTTAATTTATGTTCTTTTGTTCAAAAAAAAAGAAAAAAAATGAAAAAAAATGAATGAAAAGAAAAGAAAATTTTGTCGAAATAGTTAAGTTTGAGAGACTGAATTATTAGACAAGAAAAAAAGATTGTGCTTTGAAGTAAGTCGTAGTTAAAGTGTGTGAAGTAGTTTGTTTAGTGTTGGATAAAGTAGTTAACTCAAGCCTCCCATCACCCTAGTCACTATATCCTAAATTACTCCTACCCGAACCTAAGCCTAACATTACAACCTTTGAAAAGCCCTCATGATTGGTGTGGTATCTTGTGTTAGTGAGTGGAGAGGTGATTGTCTTACAAGCCTATTGTCATGACCTGCCTAAAATCAAATCGTGTATCTCGAATTCCGGAAGTTTCCGGAAACATACGGAGGCATATAGGGCTGTCCAGAAGTCTCCGGAACAGCCTAAAACGTGTTGGACCTTGAAGGAACATAAGTGGGTATCCAAAACAGTCTTGAATCATCAAGAATGATCAAGATCTTCACTTGGAAATATCTAGGAGTTGGGTTCTCATGAAAGGTCTAGAATGGCCTTCAAGGATCTCTCAAAATATCATGTAAATATTGTATTATTAGAAAACTCTAGATCAAGAATGATCTAGATACATGAGACTAGTATAAATAGGTGATGAAGTCCTCATTTGTAGGTACCCAAAAACCCATACAAGTCTAGTGTAAAGCACTTGTAAAGCACACTTGTAAACTACCTTGTAAGCAATACAAAGTCATTTGTATTACGAGCTTGCAAATGCTTCCGCATCGTAACTTTAATTGTTACTTCGTTTGGGTCACAAAGGATGAACTTAGAAGGATTCTAAGTGCCGCACGAGAGTTGGGAAATCACTCCGTGACAAGTGGTATCAGAGCCACGTTGGTTCATTTGGGATGGCAACTGAAGCAAGCAAACTTGCAGCTACCGAAGATAAGCATGCTCGAGATGAATCCCAAAAGGGATCAAAGAAAGAACGAAGTATGTCCAAGGATCGTACCGTGGAAAAACGAGTAATGACATGGAGACAGGCCTTGTTCAAGTGGGTTCACAAGTTGACCTGTGTCTCCAACGATTAGACGCATTAGAAGAAGACTTCAATGAGCTCCGAGATGGACTCAAGGCTGCTATGGAATTACTTCGAGATGAAGTAAAGTTGATGATCAAAGACACAATTGGAGACGCTACGACTAAGCTGCGAAAAGAGATGGATGATCTATCTAATGACATGCATCGCAGCTTACTTGGCATGGAAACCAAAATAAACGATTGCAACCAAGCCATGATCACAACAGGAGGGAACGTTGTGAACCTAACACCGAGAGTTGAAATTCCCAAACCATCACCGTTTATGGGAAAACGAGAAGCTCGAGCGGTTGATGACTTTATCTGGGAAATGGAGCAGTACTAGGAGGGGTACAAGTCTTCGATGACGCCACCAAAATAAAGACAGCAACGATGTATTTGAAAGATATGGCAGCGCTGTGGTGGAGACGTCGAAGCCTGGATATCGAACGAGGTACGTGTACAATCAAAACTTGGGCTGAATTTGTTCAAGAACTCAAACGACAATTTTATCCGGTAAATGCTGAACACGAAGCGAGAAGTCGACTTCGTAAGCTCAAACAAACCGGGACCATCAAGGACTATGTTAAAGAGTTTACAACACTTGTCCTTGAGATCCTGGACTTATCGGATAAAGACTCCCTCTTCTACTTCCTCGATGGTCTGCAATCATGGGCCAAGATAGAACTAGAGCGAAGAAATGTTCAAGATCTTGCTTCAGCAATTGCAATAGCTGAAAGCTTGATCGATAAAGAAAAACGACCATATAGGCCCATGAATGAGGAATGTGATGAGGAGAAAGGTGGGGGAGTTAAGCCCAATTATGATCGGAGGGTGGAACCAAGGAAACCACCACGATACGAGAACGAAAAGCGCACTCCAAAATCTTGCTTCATATGCGATGGACCGCATAATGCACGGGATTGCCCGAAGAAACAAAGTTTACAAGCCATGGTGGTGAGGAATGATGATGCATCCCACGAAGACAAGGAGGTTCGTCTCGGGGCAATGCAACTACAAGTTCTAAACGCGTTAACGACACATGAAGGGAAGCCGTTAAAGTTGGCTAAGTCGCGCCCACAGAGAGACAGGGCAACATCACGAACACGGAGACAAAAGGACTTCGGTTTGTGAACATAGAAGTGAATGGACGACTTGTAAAGGCACTGGTCGATACCGGAGCAAGTCATAACTTTATCACATGTGAAGAAGCTAAAAGACTTGGTTTAAGAATCTCCACACGTGATGGATTTCTTAAAAACGCCAATGGTGATGCAAAACCGATCGAAGGAATGTCATGGGCTGTCAAGACTAAGATCGGGACATGGCAAGGTAAGCTCGATTTCTCGATAGCACCATTGGGCGATTACAAGATCGTGCTCGGGATGGACTTTTTCAGAAAAGCAAAAGCCGTTCCAGCAACTTTTCTGAACACCTTGTACATCATCAAGGACGATCAAGTGCACACTGCAATGCTGGAGTCAAGCACCAGCCACAAAGGGAAAATGTTATCCGTCTTGCAACTCGCAAGAACAAGCCAGGGGAAACTCAAGAAACACGACGAGGACGTAGTGGGTTTAGGTGGGGGAGAATGTCACGACCTGCCTAAAATCAAATCGTGTATCTCGAATTCCGGAAGTTTCCGGAAACATACGGAGGCATATAGGGCTGTCCGGAAGTCTCCGGAACAGCCTAAAATGTGTTGGACCTTGAAGGAACATAAGTGGGTATCCAAAACAGTCTTGAATCATCAAGAATGATCAAGATATTCACTTGGAAATATCTAGGAGTTGGGTTCTCATGAAAGGTCTAGAATGGCCTTCAAGGATCTATCAAAATATCATGTAAATATTGTATTATTAGAAAACTCTAGATCAAGAATGATCTAGATACATGAGACTAGTATAAATAGGTGATGAAGTCCTCATTTGTAGGTACCCAAAAACCCATACAAGTCTAGTGTAAAGCACTTGTAAAGCACACTTGTAAACTACCTTGTAAGCAATACAAAGTCATTTGTATTACGAGCTTGCAAACGCTTCCGCATCGTAACTTTAATTGTTACTTCGTTTGGGTCACAAAGGCTGAACTTAGAAGGATTCTATGTGCCGCACGAGAGTTAAGAAATCACTCCGTGACACTATGCTCGCTAGTTTGCATTATTGTTTAGTGTTCATAAATTACCGGCACAACTTTTGCCGAGTTCAGAAATTAAACTGAGTGGAGAGTTTCATTATGAGGGGTGTGGACATGTGCAAGGGAGCCACTTTGAGTTTGAGAGTTTTAGTTAGGCAATCAACGGTTTAGAGGTTGTGCGTTTGTAAATGGGGTCTTGATTATCAAGTGTGGGAATCGGGTATGATTTTGGAACTTAATCGAGTTTAGTATTTGGGTGTCTGTGAGTTAAAATTTTTAACTTGAATTATTGAATTTTAAAAGCAACCTCGCTTGAGGGCAAGCAAGAAACAAGTATGGGGATGTGATGTAAGGGGTTTGGAATGATGTTTATCATGGTTAAGTGGTTAACTTTAATGTATTTTATGTGTTTAAGTAGAAGAAATTGTATGGAATAAGTTAACTACGATGATTTGGTGTTTTATAGGTAAAACAAAATCATTTGATGTGTTTTGAAGAATGCACATGGATGATAAATGAATATCCTGATAGATTAGGTGATAGATAATTCAATTACGAGAATGTGGCCACAAACGGGGAGGAAAACAGAGTCCGAACGAAGATGTTACGAAGAAAACAAGAATTAGAAAAAGCCCCCTAGCGTGACCTACGGTGGAAACAGGTCCTACGGTATAAGCCTCTAGAGTAACTTATGGTGGAAACATTACCTACGGTTCATCGGTTCAAAAATTGAGCAGAAAGCCTCTAACGTAACCTACGGTGTTCACGTGACCTACGGTACATGATGCGCTGAAATCACTTATAAGACGGAAAAATTAGGTTTTCAGGCCTATCTTTCATTCCAAGCCGTCCCCAAGCCCTAGGAACGAACCCAAGTGATCTAAAAGGCTCCCGAAGGCGATTTCAAGGCTTAAGATCTTGCTTTTATCATTCGGTTTGAATCTTTAACGTTAGATACAATGTAACCTTCGATTTTGATTTGTTGTTCGTTTCCATGTCTGGCTAATCCACACGTGATCTTCTCCGGGTGTTAGGGTTTATACTATGACTTGTTTTTGATGATTTTGGTTGAGTTAATGTTTGAACACGGTAGTTTAAGCTGAGTAATATTATTTATTGTTTAGAGATTCTAAAATACGTGTGTTGCTTTCAATTCAATTGTTCCTGTTTGATTGTTTTAGATTTCTTTTCATCTGGAAACATCAATTTTGGATGGGGTTGGGTAATACAAATGTAGGATATGATTCGAGTAGTTCATTAACAACAGTCTCATTCAATCTATTGTCTTTAACCAAATCAACCCGGTTATGTCTATGTGACCACTTTTAACTATCAAAGCAAGCCTAAGTTGTAAACCTTAACCCGGAGGGGATTACTCCTTCCCATCATTGTTTACAATTAATTTTACTTTTCAACTTCAACTACTTTTTGCAATTTAGTTAATTTACAAGTATTTTCAATAAAGCTTTTAACTTTATGAATTGAACCACACTTTCCACATATTCCCTATGGATCGACCCGACTTACCCTAGCTATCTTAGGTGAAGTTTGGACCGTTATAAATTGTTTTTGATTAGGCTTGACAACCCGCATCAGCTACCTTGGAAGGAGATATTCTACCTAGATCTTGGAATGTAATTCATCTTAAAGCATATTTCATGTGAGGTTAACCAAGATTCCTTGGAATCAAGACTGGTACGTTTGCTATCCTTGCCAATATTCTCAATCATATTCCTGGCTATATCCTGATGTATATTCTGTTTTAATTTTTGATTATTATTCTCAAAATCATTACTGACTTAAGCATCGGAGGGGTGTTAGCCTAGCTAACACCCACCTTACCAAGGTTTGAAGTGTTTTGAAGAAAACTCCTAAGGATTTTGCTCAAGATACCGGTTCAAAGGATTAGAGGATTGGCCCCCTCTCTACGTTTAAGATATCCTAGATATCTTCTTAAGGTTTAAAGGTTTTCACCTTTCTTAGAAATTGAGTTTAAACTCTCCGCCTGGAGCACACGAATATTTGGGTGTATTTTAGATTGTGGAATCAGTTCACGCTTTAGTGGCTGGCAAATTCATGATCCTCACTTAAATTCCGAATCGGACAAATAACGTTTGAACACGTTATCTATTGGTTTTAACACTTACGTGTTAACTTAAGGCTTAAAGGTATTCACCTTTTATCCGTGGCTTGTCCCAAGATATATCCTAAGTTTGGCTTGGCCCATATTATTCTGGCTTAGCCCACGTTATTCTGGATTGGCCCACGTTATTCTGGCTTGGCTCACGATATTCTGGCTTGGCTTACATTTAAAATGGCATTGCCCATGTTTAAATACTTAATAATGGTTTTTGTCTATTCGCTTATTTTTTTGTAGAAGTAATACATGTTGGATTACCAATCTATATCTTGAAGCATATTCCTAGGCGATATTGGGGACAATATCCCGAAGGGTATTTAAAGACTCAAAGGTTATACTGAATCCTATTAATAGACTAAGTCGAAGATTTCTGGTATGATTCTCCTACTTGTTTATTTTTGGATATTGTTAACCTATGAATCGAAGGTATTCTCAAATTTTTCTAAGCATTTTTGAAAGGTTTTTCAGAATATCCAACCTTAAAGCATCATTCACAACAAGCAAATAGTTTCGAAGTAAGAACACAAAAACATAAGATAAAAGAAAAAGATATTATATATCTAACACCCTGGGTTTCACCCTGAAAAAGGGCCCATCCACCCAGGATGTCAGCAAAAAGCCGATATCCTTGACAGGATATCCCAAGTCATAATGGTTAATATTCTGATCAAGAATTGGGGCTTCATCTTGGAACCCAGGATCCCTCCACCCTAATTCTAGTTCAAAGTGCGAGAAATTAAAATTTTCAAATGCAGGAAAAGTAATTGTTCAGGGTCTACAACCATATCGAATAAGAAAGAACCACAAATTGAACCAAGGCTCAGGCTTTTTCATCAGCGCCCTAATTGCCTTGGGAAACCACCATAAAGTCTGAGCTCCCATCTACCTCCAGCTTTCCCTTGCCCTTCTTCTTAACCTTAGTCGCCACCGTGACATCCTGCCCAAGATCCTCTTCAGCCTTTCCCTTAAGCTGCCTTAGCCTCTCCACCCAGCCTTTAATGTTCCAGGAGATCTTGTCGAAATTTTCATCTTTAGCCTCCTCTACCATTTTGATCCTAGCTTCCAGGACCAATATGGCGATTGACTTTTTAGCCTTTTCCTGGAACAGAGCAAGCTTCTCGGCATGATTGGCTTTGATGGTTGCTAGTTCTCCCTTTTGAGAATCCAGGTCATGATGCAGGTTGTTGAGGTAGAGGTCCTTAGCATGAATGGCGTTCTTCATCTGGGCAATAGTTTGGTTGGCTTCCTGAAGACCCTTTATCAGCTCCTGACATCCCTATATTAGAATAATTTTTAGAATACTGGGCAGAATATGTACAAAAAATGCTGAATATTCTTAGAAAAATCCTTACTAGACCAACAAAGGAGAGCATCTTGCAGTGAATTTCATCAGGGCTCAAACCATCATACAGGTAAGGCTCGGGAGCTTTCTTCTTCTTCGAGGCACTGGCCTGGGCAATCATGGAATTCAGGATAGCAGCAGAGGCCTTGGGCTTTTCCTGGGATGGTTCCTCTTTAATGTTGATATAGTTGTCGATGTCATCCAAGACGATTTCAGGGGTAGCCTTGGTAAAGCCTACGAGACAGGTTATTGTAGGACTGTTTAAGGGATGGTCAATACAATCAGTCTCATAATGAGGAGAGTTTTAGAACACTTAACAGATCAAATGGGGAACCGGGTTTATGTAAATGATGCTAAGAAATCAAGTAAACAATGAGACAAAACTACGAACAAGAATAGAGTAATATGGTTTTCAAGAATATTGTATATTGCTCTCAAGTTCTTTTACAAGTGTTACAAAGCATAAAAAGAAAGATAAGGACCTGAGATACTTTATACTATATCCTATAGTAGGCCGTACTTTGAAGGCCAGCTGGAAATACTAATCTAGACAACAAGATCAATGTAGAGTCAAAAGGCAGATTGCCTTTTGACTAGTGACTATGACATGCCATAACTCACATCCTAATATATTATAAAAGGATAAAAGGTACAAAGTTGGAAGTTACAGACTAAAGACCATAATCTACAGTTTACTAAAGCATGGACCTTTTCACCAACTCATGCAAGTTGGTGAGACTTCAGGGTTGTAGCGGAAAGTAAGTCAGCTTTATGAAAAAGTAGATCAAAGAAAGCATGTCGTCTCTATCTTCGGAAGAAATCAGTCTTTTCTTCATTGGCTTCGGAAGACTTCATCTTTGGCTTTGGAAGATTTGGACTTTGGCTTTGGAAGATTTTACACTTAGAATAATTTCTGTGAAGAGTTTAAAACTTCCAAAGTAACTTCTACTTTGTACATGAGTTCATGCATGCAGGAAGCTCCTTCATGCATGCAGGAAGACATAATATTCTTCCAAAGGCAACTTGAAATCTTCCGAAGACATAATTGTCTTCCCAAGACAACTTAATTGCTTTTGGAAGAAAACTGTCCTTCAAATACATATAAGTACTTAGAAGCATATTTAAGCTTCGGAAGATATCTCAGAATTTCTTCCGAAGGTAAATTTCTTATAAGTAGTTATTTGACTTGAAGACATAATTTTCTTCCGAAGGCAACTTGAAATCTTTCGAAGGAAAATATGTTTTGAAAAAAAGTTTTCAAAAAGCTAAGGAATATCATTTTCATCTCTTTTGAAATCAGCTTTTAAAATGTTTAAGGACTCAAGAACAGTTCTCATCTCTAAGTTATAGGACCTATATCTGTTAACTTTAGTAATACATTTAGGTGTACAAAGATGTTCCAATACCTTGGCTTCTTCATGATCTGCCATCGTTGCTTGGTTTGGAGATGCATCCTCAACCTGAAAGCTCCAGTCAAAGCCTCCTTCTTAAACAACAACTACAGCTTGCTGCTTGGGCTTCTCATTCTGGGGAGTTCCATCAGCGTAGTTTGGTCTGGTTTGTGCTTGGCCACCACTTGTTCTTGGTGCCTTGCACTTTCTAGAAAAGTGTCTTATTAGGTTATAGTTGTAACACTTCACTTTGCTTTTGTCCAGTCTAAACTTTCCACTGGTTGTATTGCTAGGAAACTTCCTCCCTCTCCTCTTATAAAACTTCATGGCTCTATTAGTAAGAAGAGCCATCTGCTGGACTATTTCCATATATTCCAGATCATCTGGATGGATACAGTCCAGGTCTTCAAGGGTAAAGAGAAAGTTGCCTGTGCTTTCATCAGTAGACACAAAGGCTTGTGAAGAGCTTGTCTCTTGGAATGAGCTTCCTTGGATGTAGCTCTATCTTGGTGTCTCCGGGAAGGTGATGAAAGGACCCTTTTATGAGTTGTCAGGGTAGTAGATGAGATGATGCTGCGGTTCTCTGCAATCCCTTTCAACCACATGAAGGGCTGAACTCTACTGATTGTTGGAGTTACCAGATGGATTTTGCATGTTCATCTCTATCTGGTAGCCATTTAGAATACCATACAACTCAGTGAGAGTAAGGGTCTTGAGGTTCTCAGTCCTTTTAATGACCATACAGTAGTGTGTCCATTTTCTGGGAAGAGAGGACATGAACTTCCTCACAATGTCCCTGTTCTCAAGAGTTACTCCAACATCCATTAGAGTATCCACAATCTCAATATACCTGAAGTATTGTTGAGTGATGGTTTCACCTGTCTTGAAGGTGAAGTTCTCAAACTACTGCTTTAAGAGGTCCTTCTTGTTCTCTTTTGCTTCATTTGACCCCTCATACATCAGCTTCAGTGCATTCCATATTTGCTTGGAAGTCTTGCACTTCTTGAAGCCTCTATAGATAGAGTTTGGAAGAGCAGTTTGGTGGGCGATCATGGCCTTCTGATCTATGTCTATCTTCTTCCAGTCTTCTTCAGAATAGTCAGCCACTTCCTTTGGTATCATACCACCAGCAGCAGCAGCTAAAGAGGTGGATGGTACATGAGGTCCAGAGACAACAGATCCCTATATCCTGGAGTTTTGAGACTTGATGAAGCCTTTCATTCTTTGGAACCAAGTATCAAAGTCATTAGGAGTGATCAGTGGAGACTTTGTCATAGTAGCAGTTTCCATATTAGTCTTTGTGATGGCTGCCATTTGAGATATTAAGTGTTTTGTGAAACTGAAGGGATTTAAGATGGTGAGATCTTACAATCAAGAGCCTAAAAAGCTCTGATACCAATTGCAGGACCGTTTAAGAGATGGTCAATACAATCAGTCTCACATTGAGGTGAGTGTTAGAACACTTAACAAATTAAATGGGGAACCGGGTTTACGTAAATGATGCTAAGAACACAAGTAAACAATGAGACAGAACTAAGAACAAGAACAAAGTAATATGGTTTTCAAGAATATTGTATATTGCTCTCAAGTTCATTTACAAGTGTTACAAAGCATAAAAAGAAAGATAAGGACCTGAGATACTTTATACTACATGCTACAGCGCCATACTTTGAAGGCTAGCTGGAAACACTAATATAGACAACAAGATCAATGTAGCATCAAAAGGCAGATTGCATTTTGACTAGTGACTATGACATGCCATAGCTCACATCCTAATATATTATAAAAGGATAAAAGGAACACAGTAGGAAGTTACAGACTAAAGTCCATAATCTACAGTTTACTAAAGCATGGACCTTTTCACCAACTCATGCAAGTTGGTGAGACTTCAGAGTTGTAGCGGAAAGTAAGTCAGCTTTATGAAAAAGTAGATCAGAGAAAGCATGTCCTCTTTGTCTTTGGAAGAAATCAGTATTCTCTTCATTGGCTTTGAAAGACTTTGTCTTTGAAGCTTTGGAAGACTTCATCTTTGGCTTTGGAAGATTTGGACTTTGGCTTGGGTAGATTTTACGCTTAGAATAATTTCTATAAAGAGTGTAAAACTTTCGAAGTAATTTCTACCTTGTACATCAGTGCATGAATGCAGGAAGCTCCTTGGTTGTTTTGGCTTCTTTGGTTGCATCAGCCTTCTAATATAACCTTACAGTTATGTATTTTTAGTTTTCCTTATAATTTTCATATATATTTGTTATAAAATACTACTAGGCGAATTCATT
Source organism: Flaveria sonorensis (assembly GCA_025506505.1). Taxonomy (NCBI): domain Eukaryota; kingdom Viridiplantae; phylum Streptophyta; class Magnoliopsida; order Asterales; family Asteraceae; genus Flaveria; species Flaveria sonorensis. Next base: position 42,033,716 of record CM046426.1, on the reverse strand, counting down.
GGCTTACCTGACATGGGTGTAGCTGATGAATGACTAACTGTTGAGGATTGTGAGTTTTCAAGATGGTAGGTCCTTTCTACTACTGGTAAATTCAGGATGGCTGAGATCCTTTCAAGAGCTTGGGGTGAAGGGGGAGCTACGTCAGAGAATTTCACTACAATGATATAAATCAGAATATTAGTCAGAATATGGTTGAGAATATTAAACCTAAAACCCTAAATCCTACCCATGACAAACCATTTTAATGGTAGTTCAGTGCCACCACAGATCGATTCTCTTTTGACGAAGAAGAATTTCATTTTCTAGCTTTCTTCATTTTTCGTGGTGTTCAAGATGAAGGGTTTTTACAGCTGATCAGTTGGAGTACAAACCGGGACGAACCATGGGTTCGGAGGTTGTAAATGATGGAAAGGTCAGCAACCTCTAAGGATAGACCGTGGGTATTGATCAATTTGCAAATGACGGACAAAATTCTCCATATTGCGGGCATGGCCTGAGCAAAACTCAGGCCGGTAACCCTGAAAGATTCCATGATGAATGGATGTAATGGGTATGAAAGTCCGATGAAAAATGCAAAAGCATAGAAACAGACCCATGATTCTAACAAAAGTTAGCGTGCATCTCGCTATCGAATGTGCGAATGACTGCTTTAGAAGGAAAGTGACCAGAAAAAAGTAGTTGTGAAATCTCCAAGTTCGAGAATGAGCAGGTTTCATCCTAAGGACGATCAATCAGTTGTTGGTCGATAAAATCATGGACAACAAAATCGTTTGAGGAGAGGGATGCTCTGGTGCATTTAGCCATGGATGAGAGGAAGAAATTGCAAGAAGAAGAAAGCAAAGAATATGGAGAGTTTTACCTGACGTTCTTCAATGCTAGATATGGATGATGGGGATATTATAGGCGGTTTAAACCGAGTTAATGGCTGGAAATTAGCCTTGAAAATCGGGGTAGATGTCTAATCAACTGAATACACATGAGCTTGTTTGAAATTTTGGAAATTATCTGCAAGAATTAAAAGGATGAGAGTTCCAATCGTCGTGGATGATTTCGGAATTGAAAAATAAGATATATTCAGGAAATCTCTCATGAATATCCTATTTTGGAAATAATTGTTATGGGTGAAAATTTCGCTCATTATTCTGATCAGTATTCTGTAGCTCAGGATATACAGGCAAGTTTGACATCTCGAACTGTATCCTTAAAATTAGGCTAACAATTCTTTGTATACACGTTTTGTTATGATAGGCACGTGTATAATTGATGGAGTCAACACCCAGAAGTCGGAGAAGACGTTAGGCAACGGTTAAACACGTTCAAAGAGGCTTGCAACATTCATGAAGACTCATTCTCTAAAGAATCCTGAGATATCCGGGATATGGCCGAGGATATCGGTTAACCATAACAGCTAGGTTTAACTATAAAATGAGGCTTGGCTGATCGTTTTAAGTCAATTATTCACGGTCACACCTGATCTCTATTCACAAACACTCAAACACGCTTAAATAATCATTGTAACACTTAGATACGATCATTCAAGCTCTCGAGTTATACATGTTTTCCGTTATTAATCAAAGGACCGGCCGCCGACATTTTGCAGGCGCCGAGGGGTTTTTTGTGCCGGAGATCACTTTGATCAAGGGCTTTTCCCCTTCAAAAATTCGTTGTCTTTGTTCTTACTTGATTTGATTGTTTATTTCTGTAATATCCTGATCGATATTCCGGTGTTGATCAGATATTTCAGTTAGTATTTTGATATAGCACACTATATCACTTGACTAATTTGTTCATTAATTACCTTGTTAATTTTTTACCAAAACAATACTTATTCTTTTCTTATAGAATGGTAGTGAGCATATATATTCTTTATTTTATTAAAATAAGAATACAATTACTTTTTATCACAACTACTTCACGTCATTGCAAATAGTTTTATATAAGACTTCTTCAATCTTTATTGTGTAAGAGCGATTTAACTTGTTATCTATCCTACCATGAGAGAATGTTTATTTTATGTCTCATTAACCACTTATTTTTTATCTTTAAAATTCTGATAGTAAGATGTATTCCTGTCAAATAAGAGGTGGAAGGTGCTAATCATATAAGTTACAGATTTAGGTGCTTAATAAACATAAATTAGAAGCTGTTTTAACATAAATTTAAAATGAAAAAGAAAAAAACCATCTATTTTTCTATACTTGAACATGTTTTTCTTTGTCTTTAGAGTTAATGGTCCTTGTATCTATTTTGGTATCAATGAGTTTAAATTTTATTCTGAAAATCTTTTAGAACTAGAAATTGAACCCGCACGTTGCTGCGGGTTCTTTGGTAACAGAGTGATTGTTTACTCGTCCAATCATAGTCTTTAGATTATTATCTTTCTCATTCTCTCCCATCAATGACGGTGAACACCAATCGACGTAACCATTTTAGTGCAATCGTCTAACCCCATTCGACCAAGACTCACCCTCTCACAATCACTTAGTTAAATTAAAAGAAAAGTTAAAACTTCAATGGAATATGTATAAATAATATCTATCTAAAAAATTGTTTAAAGTATTCTATGTTATTTATTACCTATAAATATTCTGTAAACTCAAATAGCCAGTTCTAAAATGAACAATTTAATGAAAATTAATAAATAAATTCCCAGAAAAGTATGTTTCTTTTTAAATTACGAAGGCAAAACTATGTTTTTTATTAAACGTGAAGATTAAATTTGAGTGGAAATGATAAGACATTTGTTCATTAAATTAAGGGTCCTAAAAGCGGTTATTTTTTTGGCTCACGAGTTTAATCATTAATGCGTGAGGCTACTACATCTATTTAAACATTAAGTATTTAATTAAGTAAAGAAAATTAGCCATCTAATTAAACTAAAAAAGAAACACAAAGCAGTAAAAGACAATATTTCAGCTTATCTTTTGAAGGAGATGACCGGATATGCTTTTTCAAAAAGCTCATGGTATGTTGCTCGCTCGAAAATACCTCGGAAATTGCTTAATTAAAATCGGCACGGTATACAATCGAGGCGAGCCGGCTCGACTCGGTTTGTAAACGAGCCGAGCCCGAGCCAAGGTTAGCTCGGCTTGTTGCTTGCTCGTTATATGGCTCGCTTGTGAGTAGGGCTGACAATTGTCAACCTGTTTATGACACGACTAAACTTGTTTAATAAAAGAAGTATTTTTTTTAATTTTTACATTTTTAAAAATAATTAAAATCAAAAGCTAGATTTCATTATTTCATATTCTTGGTTCATAAAAACATATAAAAAATATGGACATAATATATAGGTAGTTAAACAAGTCTTTTATATGTTTGATACGTGAGCTGCGCGCGTCATCTCTAACCTGTTAAAAACGATAAGACCTGTTTTGCCAGCCCTACTTGTTAGATCGCTCATTGGCTCTTTTAAATTAAAGGCTAATTTATTCTTTTTATAAATTATAAACCATATTTATGTCACATTATTTAAATAGATCATAAATATAAATATTTAGTCAGTTTGATACTTTTTAACAAAAACCTAAGTATAAAAATATGAATGATAGTTTATGTAATACTAATCTCAGACCATTGTGTTAACGAGTTAAAACAAATGAATATTAAAAATTTTATATTTTGTTTATACATATATAAATATTTGTAATAAATAAAAAAATTACTATTTCTTTTAAAAATAAACAATTGGCTCGCAAGTTGACTTGGCTCGGCTCATATAAAGGAGCCGAGCTCGAGCTCGAGCTCACGTTTTGAGCTCGTAAAGATAAACGAGCCAGCTCGGCACAACTCGATTTTTAGACGAGCTGAGTCGGATCCCACCCTAGCTCGGCTGAGCTTGATTTGGCCCGTTTACATCCCCATTGGAAGTCATGAAGCCACGAGTCGGAAAATTTAAAATTTAATGGTCAAAATCAAGCACTAAAGTTTTGAGAAACAAAGGCCACCCCAAGTAGCCACTTTTAGAAAAGTTTAATCTAAGATCGGGAGCCAAAGACAATTCGCTTAAGTTAAAGCCGTCACGGAAAAGTTTTATGATCAATAACCTTATTTTGACTTGGAACAATTCACTTAGCTAGTGATAGTGGATGACTTGGGAGTAGTAACCTATTTTGACTTGGAAATCCAAGGAGGGGGTCTACTCACAACAATATGACCAAGGCCCCATGATTTCTCAATTTTCACTTAAAGATGGTAGACATTTATTTTTCTCCTTTTTATCCAAATCTCGTATGCCAAAAGTGGTAGGTGCGGAAAATGATTGGTTCGTAAGAGGTTTTGATCCTAAAACGGAACCAATTTTGCAAGAACCATTAGGAACCAAGAAATCGGTTTACAATCCTATAAGTTGAAAAGGGTTTGAACCTGAATAAATCTGAACCAAACAAGTAAAAAACTAGTTTCAAATCAGTCAAACCCAGTTAAATCCCCTTAAGTATTGGTTCCAAACTGGACCGATTTGATCCAAAAACCACTATAAACAATGCCGTTTCTGAGATTTCAGGTGTCTTGTGCGAGTCGTAAAAATGAGCCCTCAAAAGATTAAACTTATGTAAATAAAAAAAATTAATAAGAACAACGACAATTGTTATAACAATAATAAAACAAAATTACAATGTCAAAATAACTTAATTTACATAATTAACTAATCATGACGCTCTCCTAAGATTTTTGAAAACAAAGTAAAAATAACCCTTAAAAGATAAACTTATATGAATGTAAAAATTGGTCTCAACATGCCTCTTATCAACATTAGTCTGGAAAACAAATTGTAAGTGTATTATAGTCAAACCATTTAAAATCAAACCGTAAATCAACAATCAAATTCAAAATTAAAGCATAAACAAATTAAAATAATCCATAAAAAACCATATATCCAAAATTAAATATATATAAACTTATACTTCTTTCGTCACATTAATCAATCCATAAAAAACATACCAAATTGTGTTTGCATTTCTTCTTCAACTCTTCTAATGCCTTCAATCTTTTTATTGATTGATGCAACTTGAGTTTGGATTTTGACGCAAATTCATTTTTCGCTTATTTAATTATGTTTGAAATATCATTTGGTCGGGTTATATGGGGTTTAGAGGGGCTAAAAATATAAAATTGGGTTTAACTTTGATTGGCAATTTAGTTTTTATAGGGTTCTTTTAAAATCATTTTGAATATAATTTAACTATACGAATTTTTATATTTTGGCCCTTATGCGGTCACATGCCCGGAACCCACTCAAGGCTTCCATGCATGAGCACAAAACTTTTACTTTAATTAATTTGCAGTTATATTTTTTTGATGCATTATTCTTCCAACACTCTTTCATGGAAAGTTGGCTGATGAATTTTCTTAATTGGAATGATAAACGCGTCATAATTGGACTTTGAAAAAAATGTAAATTCACGTAGAATCTCTATAATTTAATACTCGATAAATTAATAACCTTGATGAAATTAATAATTTGTCTGGTCCTAACTTAAGACCAATACAAAATTGGACTACAATCGATATTAAGATAATAATTTTTTTTTGAAATCCCAATTTAAATATATTGGTTCCAGCGAAACTATAAATGAATAATTATTAAAATATTCTAAAATTTTAGAATTGTCTAGTAAAAATAAATCTATAGTCACTTGTTTTTTTATGAACTTCAAATCTATATTGAGTTCATCTTTAAACCTCCCCATTGCACTTAAGAGTTGAGACACTATATTCTCCAATTGTAACAGAAAGTTATGAAGAGTTGTTGCCGCTTGCGATGCTTCTTACCGAGTGACCGGTTCCAAAGGTACCGAATCATCATCAACTTCATCCAAAATTTGAAGGTCGATGCATTATTTTGAGAGTTGCTCACGAATATAAGCCAACTTTTTTAAATTAATAATTTATTAATTTATCGATATAATAATATCTCGCTAAATTAATAAAATATCTCGGTCCCAACATTATTAATTTATAGAGGTTTTACTGTACTTAATGCTCAAACTCAACGTTTGACAGGGAAATTCTATGACTTCCAAATACATGTTTTTCGTGAAACTTACAGGCCAAAGGTCACTGGCAACCGTTAGTTTTTCTTGTTTTTTCCCGTTTAGCATATTTGCCCCACATCAATCTTTTTCTATTTTTCTTATTGTTTTCTCGTTTTATATGGTGGCGTCTTAGTTTTTCCCCGTTTTCTCATTTTTTTTTAATTCATTATTTTTAATTTGCATTTACATTTTTTATAACTAAATATACAATAAAAAACTAAACAAACTTCATTAATTATAAAATAAACAAACTCCATTAAAAATAAATTAGAATCTAGATAAATAAAAAAATTTAATTACATCCAATACGGGAACTTCCATCCCAACGTTGCGCCTTCTTCTGCTTTCGTTAAAAAACAACTTCCAACATCGGCTCATCAGACGCCGAATGGTCTTTTAAAATGAATTCCAAGTCCGCTAGGTTGTTGTTATTGTTTTTTTGTGCTTTTTATTGTTGGCGTATTAAGCCAACAAGAACTTTTTATTCCTCTTGCATGAGTTGGAACTTATTGTCTCGAAGGCAAGCTTTATGCTTGGCTTTGGTTTTAGTTAGGGTGTTGAAGCTTTCGATTTTCAATGGAAGTTCTTCCTGCGACGTCAATATATGCAGTCGATTCTTTTCCTTTCCTCGACTGCCTCTCCAGTTCTACATCCTCATCATCGTTGACGTTGGTGTTCGGAAATTGAGCTTCCAAAGATATGGTTGCCCAGATTCATTTGTTTTTTCTTTTTTAGTTGGTTAGGCCTAACTGCCCATTGTTGAATGTTGGCTCATGCAGGATGAGAATGAACAACCTTTCATGCCTACAGATGTGGAAAGCCCTTTTTTGCAAACCTTTTTCTAGTCAGAATTGGCTTTTAGAATAACGTATTTTTCACCATCGCCGCTACATCGCAAAGCGCTGGCTCCTTTTAGGTAAAAAGAACTCCATTTCTTTATTGTATGATTTAGATCTCTCCATTTTGAATAGAGTTGATCTAAACTTCATTCATTGCATTTCATTTGATTGTGAAAATACACTGTAATCTACACATTGAAAAAATGAAATTAAACCAGATAATAAAAATTAAATTCACACTTTTTTTAAAGGTTAAAAATTAACCTTCTTCCAAAAGGCGTCTCGATTTTATTCATTACCAATAACTAGATCTCCCGGACAATATATATCCGCCTTTGCTAATGTGACTTCTTCAACATCGGTCCATCATTTTGATTTTGCTTTTTCTTTTATCCTGTTTTTTCTAGTGCTTTTGTCGGTTTCTCATCTTCTTCCTCAATCTCATCCTCCTCCAGCACCTCTTTTTCCTCGCTCGACGGAGGAAGGGTTTCTTCACTAGAATAGGAAGTTTCATGCCGATATTCTTGAAAATTATTTGAATACGTTTATGACAGCTGAAAGTGTGGATCTTACAACATAGAAAAGGGTGTGTATTGATTGTAGTAGTGTGACGGTTGGAATTGCAGGTAATATGCCGGAGTGTCAAACAGGTGAGTTTGTTGATAAGTGGTTGTGAAGTTTGGTTTTTTTACGAGGCTTTCGGAATTGTTGCGTTGTTTTTTTACCAGAGTGGGATGATGAATCCATGACTAAAAATTTAGAGAGATTAGATTTTTAGAAAGTGATCTAAGGGTATTCAAATGTTGTTTCCTTTCATGAAGAAAAACTGTTGAGATCTTGTTTTTCTTTCAAAAACGTATTGGAAAATTTAATGAAAATGTTACGATTTACCAAACCTAAGTACAAAAATTTAACCTATATGTTAATTTGAAACTGAATGAATAGTGTTTTATGACTATGTGATGCGCATTATACAACCAGACAATGCATAGCTTTGCCACTGCCTTTTCTCCCCCTCTTCCATATATATGCTCACTGTCTCCGATCTCAGTTTTAGAGAGAGAGAGAGATTGGCTGTGGTTGTGCCAATGGCGACGGTGCCGTCTACGGCTTTTGGGTTAGGCGACGACCATTTAATCGCGCCGGTCCTTGCGACGGTGGTGGCACCTTCTTCTCCTTCTTGATTTCTGTCTCTTTTATAATTTCTAGAAAGATATAGAAAACTTTTTTGATGGAAAGAAAGATGAGACTCTTTGGGTGTCAGCGCCGCTACCGGCGGCCTTTGACGCCGTAGAGGCGGTGGCCATTCGATAGGATCCCGATTTGCGTGGTGTCTATCTGATTCTTGTTTGGTGGGGGTACACTGGAAAACCCCAATTTGCTAGGTTTACTGTTCCGACCATCCCTACATGACCTATTTTGAGTAGATCTGGAGATGGCCGTTATGATGGTCGATGGTCGTCGGCCACCATGATAGTGGCGGCATCATTAGAGATAGCCACCGCTTGGCCTCCCGTTTGCGATCAAAGTAGAGTTGGCGGTTGTTTCTCGCAAATCAAGGTGTCGACAGTGATGGTTTGATAACCATGGTCGCTGCTTCTCCTCTGCTATAAGGCCCTGTTCCCGGGATGCTTACAGTTGGTCAATCATCACATAAAACACTTAAAACACATCATTTTGCAGTGGAAACACATCTTTTCATTAATAAATTAAATTGTGTCAAATTATCACATCATTTCGTTTACATCTCAAAAATTGTATTAATACATTATCATTCTCAAAAATATGGATGCCAGACTCGGATCATCCCCAGTAGCTTATGCATTCATGCCTGCACCTCCTCAACATCAACAATTACTTGCCAACTAATATGCATATAGAAAGTTAGCGTTGCTGAGTGAGTTCTAGTTTATAATAAAATAAATTGCTTTTGTATAAACATATCCTTTACTTTCATACGTGATCATACATCATACATACATCTTGATAATAATTATTTATTATCTTTCATCATCGTTCATCATCGTTCGTTTTGGTACTTTCATTCGTTATCGTCTTTCACTTTTATATAGATGCTGCCATATGCTAAACCCCCATGTCATGCCAAAGCTGGTACTGCACCGGGGTTTACAAGTAAACCCCCACGTCATGCTCAAAGCTGACACAGTACCGGGGTAAAGAGACAAGGATCCCATCACAGTTTGGTCAATCTCAAGGATTAGACCCCTATGCACATCATCAAGGGTTAGCTAAACCGCACATAGTTGAGCGAACAACTACCTCATTGAGTTGTGAACCTCCATCATTTTGCTTGCAAGAATTTCATTCATTCATTACGTTCCACTTTTCATTATCGATATCTTTCACTTTCATTACATAATACTTTACGTACATATACATATCATGCCACTTAAAGTCACATCATAATATATAACATGAAGTATTATAATTCATAACAGCAGCCCACAAGCAGATAAAACATTAGAAACAAGCATAAACTTCCATTAAACATAAGTACTTAGCACTTAAATTCTATTCCCAAAATTTCAGAATAAAGCTAAGTGTTCACAGCGGATGACTTAAGTACTAAGTAACCACAACGGATAGCTAAAGTCCATAGCAGACAGCCAAAGTCCACAGCGGATGACCAAAATCCACAGCGGACGGCTAAAGGTCCACAGTGCATGAATAAGACACTAAGTGTGTCCACAACGGATGACTAAGGTTCATAACAGATAAATTAGACATTACAAGTGTCCAAAGCGGACAACCATAATCCATAGCGGACAGTTTAAAGTATTTAAAGGATCCACAGCAGACGACTAATGTCTACAGTGGACATGCATGCATACTAAGTGTCTACAGCGGACAAACAATGTCCATAGCGAAGGAAATGAATTATCCTCCCAAGTGTCCACTGCGAACATTCTAACAATGTCCAAGTGTCCACAATGGACAGTTAGTGTCCACAGCGGACAGTTAGTGTCCACTGCGGACAACATGAATTATCCTTCCTAAGTGTCCACAATGGCCATTCAAAGCCCACAACGGACAACATGTTCAACATCTATGATCCAATTTATATAGTTTCTAGTCCCATACATCATCTTAAGCGTATTCTTAACATAGATCTACCAATTACACACTTAAAACATAACAAACAACCATACAACATCATAGAATCTTCTAAAAACATATACCTCTTGAAAAACAACCATATTTTTCTTAAAAACTTAGTTTGGTTAAGGAAACCTCAGTTTAATATACATATCAGCCCCAAACAAGTAGAAAATATGTAAAAGAGGGGATCTAGAACTCACCTTAACTAGCTTTCGAGTGACCCACAACAAACCCGAGAGCAACCTAGGTTTCTAGCACCCAAACACATGAAAACAAGCAACTAAACACATAGAAATCGGTCCAGAAGCTTAAACCCGACTGAAACCGAGAAGAAAACACCTTAAAATCGTACCTTTTCAAGATTTCTTCCACTTTCTTTCTCTAGAACCGGATGGGAGCTTTTCTCTCTCTAGAACTGGAAGTTTTGAGCGTGGGAGAGGGGTATGGGCGGCCATATTTCCTTTTTAAAGCCCATTATGGGCCGGTTTGGCCCTTGCACACTTTTAACCCTTTCTTTTGGAAATAATAACTCGTTTGCTCCCTTTACTTTTCTTTTCTTTTTCTGAAATTTCCGGGTGTTACAAGTCCACCCCCCATATATAGGTTTCGTCCCCGAAACATGTCATTCCTTGAACAACTGCGGATAGTGCTGTCTAATCTCTTCCTCGGTCTCCCATGTAGACTCGGAGCCCTTCTTGTGTCTCCACTGTACTCGTACAAGTGGAACCACTTTATTCCTTAACCTTTTCTCCTTTCTATCAATGATGGCCACCGGTTGCTCCACATAATTGAGCCGTTCGTCCACCTCGATATCCTCAAGTGGCATGATCATATCTGCGTCGGCTAAGCACTTTCTCAGATGAGATACATGGAACGCTGGATGAATTCCACTTAACTCATCGGGTAGCTCCAATCGATAGGCCACCTCTCCTACTCGAGTAATGATTTGGAAATGCCCTATATACCTTGGGCTTAGCTTTCCTCGCTTCCTGAACCAGATGATCCCTTTCCAAGGCGAGACCTTCAACATAACTCTATCACCCACCTTGAATTCGATCGGTCTACGTCTCTTGTCGGCATACGACTTCTGTCTATCCTTTGTTGCCTTCATAAAGGCCTTGATCTTATCCAACTTTTCGATCGTAGCCTCGATCACCTCAATGCTCCCCAACTCCTTCTGGACGATATCGCCCCAACACACGGGTGTCCTACACTTTCTACTGTATAGCATCTCATAAGGAGGCATACCAATGCTGGCATGACAACTGTTGTTATATGAGAACTCGGCTAACAGTAGGTATTCGTCCCAACTTCCACCAAAATCAATGACGCATGCTCGTACATATCCTCCAGCATCTAAATTTTCCTCTTCGACTGACCATCTGTGTGAGGATGGTAAGCCATACTGATATGTAGCTTCAACCCCATCGCATCATGAAACTTCTTTCAAAACTTGGATGTGAACCGAGTGTCCCTATCAGAGACAATAGACACTCGCACGCCATGACGAGTTACAATCTCCTTGATGAACAGCTCCGCCAACCTTTCTGACGAGTAAGTCTCTCGGATTGGCAAGAAGTGAGCACTCTTCATCAAGCGGTCTACAACCACCCAAATGGCATCACATCCTGTCGCCGTGCGAGGCAATTTCGTCATGAAGTCCATGGTGATGTGGTCCCACTTCCATTCGGGTATATCCAAGGGTGGATCTTCCCGTATGGCGTCTGATGCTCCGCCTTCACTACGTCACGCTTCATTCCCGTCCACCAGTAATCTTTCTTCATATCCTAATATATCTTTGTAGCATCGGGATGAATTGAGTATCGAGTCTTGTGAGCCTCATCCATGATCTTCCCTCGTAGATCTCCATAACGAGGTATCCACATCTGCCCGAAGCGGGTTCTAACACCGAGAGTGTTCTCACCCAACTCCATGACTAGGCCCTTCATCCGCTCGGACTTAATTCGATCCTCCTTCAGAGCTTCGTCCTGAAATTCCTTGACCTGCTTCATCACATCAGAGGTCATGATCATATGATAAGCCTTTAATCGAATTGGCTTGGGTCTCTCCTTTCGGCTAAGGGCATCTGCCACCACGTTAGCCTTGCCCGGATAGTAATGGATCTCACAATCATAATCCTTGATAAGCTCTAACCATCTCCTTTGCCTCATGTTCAAATCCTTTTGCTCGAAGAAGCACTTTAAGCTTTTGTAATCAGTGTCGATGGTGCACTTCGTCCCGTACAAGTAGTGCCTCCAAATCTTCAATACAAAGACCACAGCCGCCAACTCTAAATCATGAGTAGGGTAGTTAGCCTTATGGATCTTCAACTGTCGGGATGCATAGGCTATAACTTTCCCCTGTTGCATCAGCACGCAACCCAATCCCAAATAAGAAGCATCCGAATAGACCACCAAGTCTTCGCTCCCTTTTGGCAACGTTAAGACAGGAGCTTGAGTCAATCTCGTGTTTAGCTCTTCGAAAGCATTCTCCTGATCCAGACCCCATACGAACTTCATATCTTTACGATTGTTAGCCTTATGGATCTTCAACTGTACTGATGCATAGGCTATAACTTTCCCCTGTTGCATCAGCACACAACCCAATCCCAAATAAGAAATCAGTCTTCACTTTATTGGCTTCGGAAGACTTTGTCTTTGAAACTTCGGAAGACTTCATCTTTGGCTTCAGAAGATTTGGTCCTTGGCTTCGGAAGATTTTAAACTTAGAATAATTTGTTGTGAGAAGTGTAAAACTTCCGAAGTAACTTCTATTCTGCACAATGTACATGCAAGCTGGATGCTCCTTGGTTGCTTTGGTTTCTTTGGTTGCATTAGCCTTTCAAGTATAACCGTACATGAGGTAATTGTCATCATCATCATCAAGATAACTAATCACCCAGTCATAAATTCTCAGACACATTACATAAGAACATCCATTTAGAATAACCTATAAGAGATCACAGAGAACCTATGGCCTTCCAACTCTAAGTCTTCGCTCCCTTTTGGCAACGTTAAGACAGGAGCTTGAGTCAATCTCGTGTTTAGCTCTTCGAAAGCATTCTCCTGCTCCAGACCCCATACGAACTTCATATCTTTACGATTCAACTTAGTCAATGGTGAAGCTATCTTGGAGAAGTCTTGGATGGATCTTCTATAATAGCCTGCCAAACCCAAGAAACTACGGATCTCGGATGGTGTATTTGGTGACTTCCATTGTATCACCACCTCAACTTTCGCCGGGTCGACCATGATCCCTTTAGGATTAACTACATGACCCAAAAACTAAACCTCGCGTAACCAGAACGCACACTTGGAGAATTTGGCGTACAACTTCTCCCTTCTAAGCGTCTCCAGCACCTCCCGAATGTGACTGGCATGCTCTTCTCCGCTCTTCGAATAAATCTGGATATCATCGATAAACACAATCACTGATTTATCTAGCATAGGCCGGCACATAAGCCAGATAGGCACCATATCCATGCCTCATACACTTCTCTGCCACAACCATCAAAATTACTTTTGGACCTTACTGACTCTATCGCCATAAATTGGTACCGAACTCCCATCGGGCGCGGTCAATCGAATCATCTTCTTTCGACACACGATGTTTGCCTCATAGGGTGCTAGCCAATCCATCACTAGAACTACATTGAATCCGTCTAAGGGCATCACAAACAACCTAGCAGAGAACCTATGGCCTTCCAATTCTATGTCACATGATTTTTGCTTCATAGGGTGCTAGCCATCAAAATTACTTTCGGGACCTTACTGACTCTATCGCCGTAAATTGTTACCGAACACCCATCAAGCGCGGTCAATCGAATCATCTTCTTTCGACACACGATGTTTGCCTCATAGGGTGCTAGCCAATCCATCACTAGAACTACATTGAATCCGCCTAAGGGCATCACGAACAACCTAGCAGAGAACCTATGGCCTTCCAACTCTATGTCACAATCTTCTACCATATCAGAAATCCTGGTAGACTTACCAATGGCAGTTTCTATATCGAAGGGCTCATCAATCTTTCTACTCCTAACAGGAAACTTATCACAGAAGGTAGCAGAAATAAAACTCCTACTAGTACGGAATCAAAAAGCATAGAGGCATAAGTTTAGTTTACTAGGAATGTACCTGACACAACCTCAGGGTCCACCCTAGCCTCCTCCCGGGTCATAGTGAATGCCCTGGCCTTTGCCCTCTACCCCTCCTTCTCAATCCCCTTCTTTGCCCCAGAGCTCTCAACCCTGGACTTCTTGCAGTCTCTGCTCATGTGCCCTGTCTCACCATAGTTGTAACACTTCACCACTCGACATTCTCTTGCCATGTGGCCCTCCTTCCCACACTGAAAGCAGAGATTTGATCCCCACTTACATTCTCCTGCATGCTCCTTCCCGCACTTCTTGCATGCCTTCTCCCTCCCTGTTATCGCCTTCCGATCATCCACTCTCATCTTCTTACCTCCAGCCACAACACGACCAGCATTGTTCCGCTTCCCATTCCCTTTCCTATCGTTGTTCCACTTCTTCTTCACATGCACCTCTACCGCTGCCTCTCGCTCATCATATAACCTCCCTGCCAGATCGACCACCGACCTAAACGTACCTGGCAGGGTGGTAATCAGATGTCTACAGATATCCGCCGACAGACTTGGATGTATCTCTTGATCTTTCCTGACACGGGCGTCACCTGATCTAGCACCAGCCTCACTATCTCACTAAACTTAGTCGTGTACTGCTGGTGTATCATAGTTCCTGCCTCCAACTGCAGGAACTCCCTCTCAATCTTGTCAAGTTTCATGTGAGGACAAAACTCCTCAATCACCAGCTTCTTTAGTTCACTCCATCTCATTCTTCTAATCGCTCTGCTACCCTCAGCCTGGACAATGTTATCCCACCAGCATATGGCCGAATCCACAAACGAATGGGTAGCAAACTTCACTTTTTGTCCTCCCTGCATTCGCTGATATCCAACACAGCCTCTATTTCCCTTACCCATCGGTGAGCAGCAGCAACATTCCTATTCCTATCAAAAGTCAGGGGTTTGCATCTCTGGAATGCCCCATAATTGCACCCTTTTGCAGTTTCCTGCACCTCTTTCTCCCCCTCATCATCACTGGAAACAACCATCTCAGTATCAGCTTGCTCCCTTTCCCCTAAACCTCCTTCTTTGCCCCCTAGCCTAATGGCATTCTTCTTTTCCTCCTCCTTCCTCTCATCTTCCCTTACCGCCCTAATAACCTTAATCACCACAGATGGCAGAATCATCTGCATGACTTGATGAACTTCCTCCACTACTGCCTCATTCACTGAAGACCTCAGATTAGCACTCCCATCACCGCCTTAATGGTGATGAAGCTCGGGCTCTTCAGGAGCCATTTCGGCAGTCTTAGCCCTGTTCCTCATGACACGCAGTGCAGCACTACGTCCACAACGTACTCCACCTCTGGAAGCCTTCGAAGATCTACCACCAGCCATCTCTAAGCGCTATAAGATTCAAACACCAACACGGTCATTCAAGGTAATAGCTCAGATTATGTCAAGTATAGTAAGTCCCTAATTACAGTAGCCAGTTGTGATTAGACACTTGCTTTACTCTTTATTCCCCAATCATTTCCTATCCTGACTACATCAGTATCCAAATCTACTAAAAGCACATAAATCACATAACACGTGCACATAATTCCTTTTTCCATTAACGTACATAAAACGTTTACATAAAACCTTTACCAGCAGGCATGTAGCTACTAGGACTGGCATTCCTTCCCTTTCGTCCCATTCCCAGTTTAAGTTTTAGGTTTTTCAAAATAATTTACCCAATTCTCTTAAACTTTGGCTCTGATACCAACTTGTAAGGCACCGTTTCCGGAACGCTTACAGTTGGTCAATCATCGCATAAAACACTTAAAACACATCATTTTGCAGTGGAAATACATCTTTTCATTAATAAATTAAATTGTTTCAAATCATCACATCATTTTATTTATATCTCAAAAATTGTATTAATACATTATCATTCTCAAAAATATGGATGCCAGACTCGGATCATCCCTAGTAGTTTATGCATCTATGCCTGCACCTCCTTAGCATCAACAATTACCTGCCAACTGATATGCATATAAAAAGTCAGCATTACTAAGTAAGTTATAGTTTATAATAAAATACATTGCTTTTGTATAAACATATCCTTTACTTTCACGTGATCATACATCATACGCACATCTTGATAATAATTATTTATTATCTTTCATCATCGTTCATCATTTTTCATTTTCGTACTTTCATTTGTTATCATCTTTCATGTTCATATAGATCCTGCCATATGCTAAACGCCCACATCATGCCAAAGCTGGTACTGTGCCGGGGCTTACAAGTAAACCCCCACGTCATGCTCAAAGCTGACACAGTACCGGGGTAAAGTGACAAGGATCCCATCACATTTTGGTCAATCTCAAGGATTAGACCCCTATGCGCATCATCAAGGGTTAGCTAAACCGCACACAGTTGAGCAAACAACTACCTCATTGAGTTGTGAACCTCCCTCATTTTTCTTGCAAGACTTTCATTCATTCATTATGTTCCACTTTTCATTATCGATATCTTTCACTTTCATTACATAATACTTTACGTACATATACATATCATGCCACGTAAAGTCACATCGTAATACATTACATGAAGTATTATAATTCATAACAGCAGCCCATAAGCAGATAAAACATTAGAAATAAGCATAAACTTCCATTAAACATAAGTACTTAGCACTTAAATTTTATTCCCAAAATTTTAGAATAAACCTAAGTGTTTACAGCGGATGACTTAAGTACTAAGTGTCCACAGCGGACAGCC
This sequence comes from Flaveria sonorensis, assembly GCA_025506505.1. Classification (NCBI taxonomy): domain Eukaryota; kingdom Viridiplantae; phylum Streptophyta; class Magnoliopsida; order Asterales; family Asteraceae; genus Flaveria; species Flaveria sonorensis. Next base: position 42,016,872 of record CM046426.1, on the reverse strand, counting down.
AAAGTCCATAGCGGACGACCAAAATCCACAGCGGACGGCTAAAGGTCCACAGCGCATGAATAAGACACTAAGTGTGTCTATAGAGGATGACTAAAGTTCATAGCGGATGAATTAGACATTACAAATGTCTACAACGGACAACCATAATCCACAGCGAATAGTCTAAAGTATTTAAAGGATCCACATTGGACAACTAATGTCCACAGCGGACATGCATGCATACTAAGTGTCTACAGCGGACAAACAATGTCCACAGCAGACGACATGAATTATCCTCTCAAGTGTCCACAACGGACATTCTAACAATGTCCAAGTGTCCACAACGGACAGTTAGTGCCTACAGCAGACAACATGAATTATCCTTCCTAAGTGTCCACATCGAACATTCAAAGCCCACAGCGGACAACATGTTCGACATCTACGATCCAACTTATGCAGTTTCTAGTCCCATACATCATCTTAAGCGTATTCTTAACATAGATCTACCAGTTACACACTTAAAATATAACAAACAACCATACAACATCATAACATCCATATTTTTCTTAAAAACTCAGTTTGGTTTAGGAAACCTCAGTTTAATATATATATCAGCCCCAAACAAGTAGAAAACATCTAAAAGAGGGGATCTAGAACTAACCTTAACTTGTTTTTGAGTGACCCACAACAAACCCGAGAGCAACCTGGAGTTCTAGCACCTAAACGCATGCAAACAAGCAACTAAACACATAGAAATCGATCCAGAAGCTTGAACCCAACTGAAACCGAGAAGAAACACCTTAAAATCTTACCTTTTAACGATTTCTTTCACTTTCTCTCTCTAGAACTGGATGGGAGCTTCTCTCTCTCTCTAGAACTGAAAGTTTTGAGCGTGGGAGAGGGGTATGGGTGGCCATATTTCCTTTTAATCCCCATTATGGGCTGGTTTGGCCCTTGCCAGTTTTAACCCTTGCTTTTTGTAATAATAACTCGTTTGCTTCCTTTTCTTTTCTTTTGTTTTCTTTTTCTGAAATTTCTGGGTGTTACATCTGCCTCTCTCTGATTTGCTCTTTTTTGTCGATTAAAATGTTAGGGTTTTCGGATCCGCCTTTAGTCTAATTGTGATCACTTATAGGTTATTCTGAATGGATGTTCTTATGTAATGTGTCTGAGAATTTATGACTGGGTGATTAGTTATCTTGATGATGATGATGATAATTACCTCATGTACGGTTATACTTGAAAGGCTGATGCAACCAAAGAAACCAAAGCAACCAAGGAGCATCCAGCTTGCATGCACATTGTGCAGAATAGAAGTTGCTTTGGAAGTTTTACACTTCTCACAACAAATTATTCTAAGTTTAAAATCTTCTGAAGCCAAGGACCAAATCTTCCGAAGCCAAAGATGAAGTCTTCCGAAGTTTTAAAGACAAAGTCTTCTGAAGCCAATAAAGTGAAGACTGATTTCTTTCGAAGACAGAGGGGACATGCTTTCTCTGTCTAGTTTTGCATAAAGCTGACCAACTTTCCACTACAATTCTAAAGACTTACCAACTTGCGTGAGTTGGTGAAAAGGTCCATGCTTTTGTAACTGTAGATTATGGTTTAGAGTCTGTACCTTTCTACTTTTTAGCTTTTATCCTTTTTGTAATATATTAGGATGTGAGCTATGGCATTTCATAGTCACTAGTCAAAAGGCAATCTGCCTTTTGACTTTACATTGATCTTGTCGTCTAGATTAGTGTTTCCGGCTGTCCTTCAAAGTTAGGCCGACTGTAGGATGTAGTATAAAGTATCTCAAGTTCTTGTATTTCTTTTATGCTTTGTAACACTTGTAAAAGAACTTGAGAGCAATATACAACATTCTTGAAAACCATTCTTATCTTGTTCTTGTTCTTAGTTCTATATCATTATTTACTTGTGTTCTTAGTATCATTCATATAAACCCGGTTTCCTATTTGATCGTTTAAGTGTTCTAACACTCTCCTCATTGTGAGACTGATTGTACTGACCATCCCTTAACCTGTCCTGCAATTGGTATCAGAGCTTTTTAGGCTATTGATTGTAAGATCTCACCATCTTAAATCCCTTTAGTTTCATAAAACACTTAACAACTCAAATGGCAGCTATCACAAAGGCTGATATGGAAACCGGTATCATGACACAGTCTCCACTGATCACTCCTGATGATTTTGATACTTGGTGCTAAAGAATGGAAGGCTTCATCAAGTCTCAAGGCTCCAGGATGTAGGGATCTGTTGTCTCTGGACCTCATGTACCATCTACCTCTTCAGCTGCTGCTGGTGGTGGTATGATACCGAAGGAAGTGGTTGATTATTCTAAAGAAGAATGGAAAAAGATAGATATAGATTAGAAAGTCATGACTGCTCTCCAAACTGCTATTCCAAACTCCATCTATAGAGGCTTCAAGAAGTGCAAGGCTGCTAATCAACTATGGGATGCACTGAAGCTTATGTATGAGGGATCCACTAAGGCAAAAGAAAACAAGAAGGACCCCTTAAAGCAGTAGTTTGACAACTTCACCTTCAAAACCGATGAAACCATGACTCAATAATACTTCAGGTATGTTAAGATTGTGGAAACTCTAATGGATGTTGGAGTAACTCTTGAGAATCAGGACATTGTGAGGAAGTTCGTGTCCTTTCTTCCCAGACAATGGACATACTATTGTGTGGTCATCAAGAGGACTGAGAACCTCAAGACCCTTACTCTCACTAAGTTATATGGTATCCTCAGTGGCTACCAAATAGAGATGAACATGCAAAATCCATCTGGTAACTCCAACAAACAGCAGAGTTCAGCCCTGCATGTGGTTGAAAGGGATTGCAGAGAACCATAGCATCATCTCATCTGCTACCCTGACAACTCATAAAAGGGTCCTTTCATCACCTTCCTGGAGACACCAAGAGAGAGCTATATCCAAGGAAGCCCATTCTAAGAGACAAGCTCTTCACAAGCCTTTGTGTCTACTGATGGAAGCACAGGAAACTTTCTCGTTACCCTTGAAGACCAGGATTGTATCCATCCAGATGATCTGGAGTACATGGAAATAGTCTAGCAGATAGCTCTTCTCACTCATAGAGCCAAGAGGTTTTACAAGAGGACAGGGAGGAAGTTTCCTAGCAACACAACTAGTGAAAAGTTTGGGCTGGACAAAAGAAAAGTAAAGTGTTACAACTGTAGCCTAATAGGACACTTTGCTAGAGAGTGCAAGGCACCAAAGACAAATGGTGGCCAAGCACAAACCCGACCAAACTAAACTGATGGAACTCCCAAGAATGAGAAGCCCAAGCAGTAAGCTGCAGTTGCTGTTGAAGATGGAGGCTTTGACTAGAGCTTTTAGGTTGAGGATGTATCTCCAAACCAAGCACTGATGGCAGATCATGAAGAAGCCAAGGTATTGGAACATCTTCGTACACCTAAATGTATTACTAAAGTTAACAGATATAGGTCTTATAACTTAGAGATGAGGTCTGATTTTGAGTCCTTAAACATTTTAAAAGCTAATTTCAAAAGAGCTGAAAATGATTACAAACTTAAAATAGAAGATCTAGAGAAAACCATTTAAACTTTTAAGCATGAACATCCCAACTACAGGACTCAGATAAAAGATCTCATCACTAAGTTAACTGAATGCCAGGCTGAGCTTATGATCAGCAAAGCCTGGGCCGAAAAATGTGTTCTTGAAGAAGAGACCTTCAAGAACATGATATCCTCATCTCTGCATGCAAAAGTTTGTTATCAGAATAAGCAGGGACTGGGATCTACTGAGATAGCTCCTCCACACACTCTATTGTCTGTAAGATCTCCAAAGTGTGGAACTTGTGAAGATGAGCTTCCCTTCATAGACCCCATTGATGAAGAGGATGAAAAGGAGATAGTGAAGGATGATTCTAAGAAGAGTGAAGAAGATCATCCTATGAACGGACACTATTCTCCTGAGGAGACAAAAGAATCTAGGATGACCAAGTCTAAAAGGAAGAACTTGATTAGAACAGCCAAGAGGAAATCAAAGAAGGCTCAAGAGATCAAGGCCACTTTCAACTCTAAGCAGAAACAAGTGTTTATCTTTGTAGGATTTGAAGTGGTGAAGGCTGAAGACTCAACTATGAACTTTAGTACCAAAAGTTTTAGTTCATGTCCAACTCATTCCAGCAAAGAGAAGAAGGCTGATCAGTTGTGTACCACTACTACACAGCCTGAACCATCCAGTTCTAAAAGCAACCCTCACCCTAAGAAGCTTGCTGCATCATCTGTGAAGATGAAGATGAAGATGAAGATGGAGGTGGAAAGTGATCAAGTTCAGTCTTTCCCTCAGAAGAAGGCTCTCAGAAGAAAGCAAATGGATTGCATCATGTATGGGAGTACTTCCCATCTTGCTAAGGATTGCATCTACAATCCTAAAAGTACTGTCCACATGATCAAAAAGAAAACTTCTGAGAAGAAGAAAGAAAAGCTAGCTTCAGAAGGAAAATCTTTTCTTTTCGAAAGCTCGAAGGTGAAGAAGAAGACAAGTGAAAACTTGCCTTCGGAAGAAAAGTTGGTCTCGGAAGAAAGGAATGCTTCCGAAGTACTGAAGCCTGCTGCAGTGATAGCAAGATCTTTCGAAGGTCCAGTCTCTTCTGAAGTTGTCAAAACTTTTGAAGTATTGAAGGTCAAGTCTAATCTTCCAAACATGGTGTGGAAGATAAAGGAAGACCAAGTGACTAAAAGTTCTTCATCAACAACGGCTGATGATCCTCAAAACTTGAACATAGGATCAATTACTGTTACATTGTCTTCAAATCACTTTGATAAGCCCAAGACCAATGAGGCTTGGGTTTCTAAATGTAACTAAACACTTCTTTCTTATGTAGGAACAGCTAAAGACCAAGAGAAATGTATGGATCATTGATAGTGGCTATTCCAGGCACATGACAGGCAATGCTTCTCTACTTTAAAATTTAGAGAAAATTAATAGAGGGCTAGTTGCTTTTGGAGGAGATACTTGAGGTTACATTACTAGAAGAGGCATTGTCACAAATGGTAAGCTCAACATTGAAAAGGTATTACAAGACAATATAGTGCTCCCAGGACTCTTCAGCAAAATGTTGTTGCTGAGAGGAGAAACAGGACACTTATTGAGGCTGTAAGAACCATGCTGTCTGAATCTAAACTGTCCATCACCTTCTAGGCAGAGGCAATCAACACAGCTTGCTATATGCCGAATAGAGTTTTAGTGGTTAAGATTCATGGCAAGACTCCTTATGAGCTATGGTACAAAAAGAGACCGTTTGTTGGTTTCCTCAGGTTATTTGGATGTCCTTGCACCATCTTGAATACCAAAGATCAAATAGCCAAATTTTCTAAGAAATCAGATGATGGACACTTTCTTGGATACTCTTCCCAAGATAAGGCTTATAGAGTATACAATCTTAGAACTAGAGTAGTTAAGGAGTCAGCTAATATGACCTTTAATGAGCACACTCCTAGTTTAAAAGGTTCTGGTCCTGATTGGCTATTTGATCTTGATTTAGTTACCAACTATTTTAACAAATCTTGTGAGAATGTTTTAGGATGTACAGGTAACTTATCAACAGGAGATCCTGACCCAAGATTTGAGCTGAGAAGACCAAGCAAGAATACTACTTCAGCTCCAGTGGTAACTAACCATGCAAGTGAAGATCCTCTTAGCACAAACATGACAAATTCAACTGATACATCTGAGATGCCTACAAATTCTAGCTTAGAGGTTCAAAACTCAGGTGAAGAAGCTTCTAATGTAGGAGGAAATGGAAGTGTGATAGTGATCAAGAATTTCTTGATGCTGATAACCAACCACTCCATAGAAGACAACATAAATGATGTCATACACTCATTGGATCAAGCCTCTCTTGATAAGTGTGCTGATGTGGTAGGTGATACTCCAGATCTAAATTTCTCAAATTTAGATCTCTCTAATCAACTTGCTATGATCTCTCAACACAGGATCCACAAGTCATACCCCACCATAAACATCATTGGAAATGTTGATACAGGGGTGAGAACAAGAGGACAAACCCATGACAAAAATGTTTGTCTATACTCTTGCTTCTTGTCCTAGATAGAGTCAAAAAAAGTTGATGAGGCTTTGAAGGATAGATGTTGGATTGAAGCAATATAAGAGTAGCTGCTTTAATTCAAAAGACAAAAGGTTTGGAACCTATGTCCTCTTCCTCAAGGGAAGACTACTATAGGAACCAAGTGGGTTTTTAGAAACAAGAAGGATGATAGAGGATTTGTCATCAAGAACAAGGCTAGACTAGTTGTTCAAGGATACACACAAGAAGAGGGAATTAATTACACAGATGTTTTGGCTTCTGTGGCAATACTTGAAGCTGTAAGAATATTCTTGGCTTTTGCTGCATCCAAGGATTTCAAGGTCTACCAACTTGATGTCAAGTATGCTTTTCTATATGGGGTGATTGATGAAGAAGTGTATATCAAACAACCACCTGGCTTTGTAGAACCAGATCATCCAAATTATGTCTGCAAGCTTGATAAAGCTCTCTATGGGCTGCACCAAGCTCCAAGAAAGTGGTATGAGACACTATCTCAGTATCTCTGTCAACATGGCTACAAGATGGGTAGTATAGATGGAACTCTCTTCATCAAAGAATAAGGGAATGACTTAATGCTGGTTTAAGTATATGCACATGACATTATCTTCGGGTCAACTAATCCAAAGCTTTGCAAAGACTTTGAGAGGCTGATGAAGAATACATTTGAAACGAGTGCCATAAGGGAACTCAATTTCTTTCTAGGAATTCAAATGAAGCAAGTTGATAATGACATATTCATAATTCAGTCAAAGTATGTACATGTAACATCCTGAGTTCCAGGGTCAAATGTAATAGTTAAAATAAAAGAAACATAAACTTTACATTTTGTATATTGTTAAACGAGGAAGTAATGAGTGAAATGACTATTATAAATTTAAAGTTTTAGACGAGTTTTAGTGTCGTAAGAGACCATTTAAATATATAAATATAATAATATATTATATTCAAACGTGCTCCATTTTTAACGAAACTTGGGTCGACTAGTAGAGAAAAATAAGCTCGTCTCAACGGCATATTTGAAATTTTATAGACCCTTATATTTTAGAAGTTATAAGAGAAAAACAAAGTAAGCAGCTGAATTAATTATAAAAATATAATAATATAAATTTTAAATTCTCAATCTTGAGATAGTAAACGAGGAGGAAGGCAAGTAAGCATGTCAAACTCATCCCACATCGACTGTTTTAAGGAATCAGTTGTAGGTTTCATCTCTATAAATAGAAGTACATACAAGGAAGTTAGAGTATCAGTTTCTTTTAGTGGGAATGCTCTAGTAAAGAGAATATCGAATTCTAAATACCCCGTTGGGTATAGTTAGTAATGGTTTTTGGAGCTCGAGTAGGAGCGCGAGTAGGAAGACTCTACATCAGATTGCCGTAGATAGGTTTAAGGTATGTTCTCATTTAAATTTATATCTAGTTAATTATTATTTATTTTAGATTATTATTATTATTAGGAGTAGTTTTAGTATTATTAGTATTATTATTTTTAGGCGTTAGGGTTATTGTTAGGGGTGGGTATTGGGTAGCCTAGCCTTAGTTAGGCATGGACTGATCACCCATGCATAAACAAGGTAGCGTAAACCAATATCCAACCATTACAAGAACTAGTTAGTTGTGCCATTATTTAACCTAGGATTACTTTAACTGTATCAGGACCTAGAGATATTAGCAGATTGTACTAGAAAAGATTATCAACTGTTGGGCAACTGCTAAACATGTGAGTTCCTCTGAACTGTTTTCTAAAACGGGATGTGATGTTCTGATAACTGGTAATAATTGAAGAGTTGACTATCAATAGCATCTGTGATATGTGGTAATGCTTGATAGGATGCTTGAGGGCTGCTTGTATGATTCTGCTTTAGCCAGTGGAGTTTGTATACATAGTCTGGTTATGTGAATTTATACTGTGCTTACTCTGTTTCTATCTATTTTTCATGGTTGTATTTGCTTGATGCAATAGTCAATACTAATATGTTTTGAATCTTGAAGAATACTATGTTCATGAACTCACAAGTTTTATACTAAGTCCCAAATGTTTTCTATGTTATGGACACACATCCTAGATGCCAAGAGATTGCAGAAATTGGAGATTACGGGCTAGTTTACGAGGAAATAGAAGTCTAGAGCGCTATTGAAGACTCGGATATCTAGTATAGTTAAACTGATGTAATGGTATTATCTAGTATGCCAGATGTATAGTATGCTATATTGTTAATCAAAGTTAGACTTCCGCTGTGAATTTATATTACTATGTGTTCTGTATATCTGATGCGTAAATAGAAGTCTAGAGCGCTACTAAAGACTCAGATCTCTAGTATAGTTAAACTGATGTAATGGTATTATCTAGTATTCCAGATGTACATTATGCTATATTGTTACTCAAAGTTAGACATCCACTGTGAATTTAGATTACTATGTGTTTAGTATATCTGATGCGTAAATAGAAGTCTAGAGCGCTACTGAAGACTCGGATCTCTAATATAGTTAAACTGATGTAATGTTATTATCTAGCATGAAAAATATAATATATGTTTTGATGTATAATCAAAGTTAGACTTTCGCTGTGAACTCAATTATTACTATGTGTTTTGTATTTCCGATGCGTAACGCTCCCTGGGATAGCCCGGGAGGCGGGCGTTATAGTACAAGACATACTTACAAGATTCAACATGACTGATTGTAAGGTTACTAAAACACCTATAGCAAAAAACCACTCCCTTTGACCTGATCTTGAGGGGGAGTGTGTGGATGAACATCTCTACAGTGCTATGATTGGGTCTCTTATGTATCTCACTGCCAGCAGGCCTGATATCATGTTTGCCACATGCATCTGTGCAAGATATCAAGCCAACCCTAAGATGACACACCTGGTTGCTGTCAAGAGGATTCTCAAAGGTGCTCCCAAGCTTAGCCTTTGGTATCCAAAGAATTCTGACTTCAATCTGTATGCCTATACAGATAGTGACTATGGTGGCTGCAACATGACTGCAAAGTCTACATCTAGGGGATGTCAATTTCTTGGTGGAAGGATAGTCTCTTGGCAATGCAAGAAACAATCATGTGTGTCTCCATCAACTGCTGAAGCTAAATACATTGCTGCTGCAAGCTATTGTGCTCAAGTGCTTTGGATTCAGAATCAGATGCTGGACTATGGATTCAACTTTAAAGAGACTCCTATCCACATAGACAACAACAGTGCTATCTCTATTACAGAGAATCTTGTGCAGCACTCAAGGACAAAACATATCAACATCAGGTATCATTTGATTAGAGATAATTTTGAAAAGGGATTAATCAAACTAGTCAAAGTTAACACAAATGAACAATATACTGATCTGTTCACTAAAGCTTTTGATGAATAAAGATTCAAATATCTTGTATCAGCTATTGGGCTGATTAACTTTGAGTAGATTTTCTTAAACTTAAATCAACTTTATTTCTAAACCCGTGTGTCCTAAGTTGTCTATTTTATCACCTTCATAAGCCCAGTTTATTTTGGAAGAAAATCTTTAAAATGATATTCGTTAGATTTTTGAAAAAATTTTCAAACATATTTCTTTCAGAAGATTTCAAGTTGTCTTCGGAAGAAAATTATGTCTTCAAGTCAAATAACTACTTATAAGAAATTTACCTTCGGAAGAAATTCTAAGATATCTTCCGTAGCTTAAATATGCTTCTATGTACTTACATGTATTTGAAGGACAATTTTCTTCCAAAAGCAATTAAGTCTTGAAAGATTTATTCTCTTTAGAATAAAACTCCCAAGTCTTAATCTCTTCTGAAACCAAATATGTCTCGGTAGCAAAATTCTCTAAGTAATTTTCTTTCAAAGCAAAATTTTCACAAATCTTAAGAATATCTTCTGAAGCCAAATTGGCTTCGAAGCTTTTTCTTAAAACTTCCAAAGCAAAATTACCTTCGAAAGATTTTCAACTTCCAAGAAAACTACCTTTAGGCACTTTTTTAGAGGTGGGACCGACATTCGGATTTGAAAGTTTATTCTTTTGCTTTAACTTTGACTCAAATCCATTTCATATATATTCTTTTAATGGTTTCCCCCTCTTTTCACTATCCTCTTCATCTGTATTTTCTCTAACCTAATTTCACCCACAAACCGCCTTTGTTCTTATCTTCCTACTCGGTAAAGCTACCTCAAATGGCCAACCCTAACCGCAGAGACCAACCCAATTTCTCCATGCATCTTCACAGGCAACATAATCAAGTTGCTCTGTTAGACTCTGAGAATGATCCTGGTTTCTCAGAGGTTTGCCGTTACCTTTCTTTGTCCAACTACTTCACCTCCCTCTCCATTGATCCTCCTCTCTATGAGGATCGTTTTTGGAATTCTGGAGGACCTGCCAAGAGGTCACCATGGATAAAGAGAAGGCACTATCTGCTACAGTGCAAGGGAGGACAATCTTCATCACTGTAGCCTCCATAAACACTCATCTTCAGCTGGATGATGTAGAATGTGTTTTGTCCTTTCTAAAATCTGCTGTTAACCATCCTTTGAGCAGATGGGCTATGAAGGTGACTTCTCAGTCAGCACCTTCAAAAAGGGGAAGGTCTCCTCTTAGTGGAAGTACATCATCCATGTAGTTATCCACAGCTTATCCAACAAGCATGGAGGTTAGGACCAGATTCCAGAAGACCTTTCCTTTATAGTCCATGGGATGATTCAAGGGGTCAAGTTCAGGTATTCACAATTTGTTTATACCAATTTACTTGCAAACTTAGACTCCTTAGAGTATTACATGTTTTCTAGATATGTCCAGCACATTCTCAACTGTGAACTGGGCTCACAGTTGAGGGGAATAGGTAATATTCTAAAATTGGGACAGATGAAGCTTGGCATCTTCAAGACTATGAGGAAACCAACTGTTGGCTTCTCAGGGGTAGAAACAGCCCTTGTCCTAAAAATGTTAGAGCTCATTGCTCAAGGTGACAACCTGGCAGTACCAACTAGTGTTGAACCCATACCTTCTACTTCTCAACCACCAATACAGCCAAAATAACCATCACCTACCAAAGAAAATCCAAACGAACCCCTGCACATGCTACTAAATTTGTACAGGTCCCTATATCATCACCCATAAGAGGAAGTGGACATTGGAGCTCCTATTCTCCTGAGGAGCAAACCACTCCTATCTCACCAATGATCAGTGCTGAGGTTCCTTATGCTCAGCCTGATAAGCTCACAACCCCCACTGCCTTAAGCCTTCACTCAGAGTCTCAAACTCTAGTGAACAACCTTTAGGGGACAGTTACCATCCCCAACCTCTTGATATAAACCAACCAATCCCAAACCTTGAATTCTATGATGATGAAGACATGGGCTTCAGTGAGTATCATAAGTCTCTCTTCTCCACCCCTGCTCAAGGAGAGATGAGTGCTCTTGTTTCTCCCATGTCTAGCCCACATCATCCACCTACTACTGAGGTGGATCTCCCAGAACCTATTAAGGAGGTCTATATGGAAGAGGCTCTCCCTTTAGGAAGTGACTACATCATTAAGGCCTCAACCATGGCAACCCAGCCCATTGACACTTCACTTAAAGCTGTCATGGTGCAGGGGAAATCTAGTAGCCAAGAACAAAGTGCTGGTGATAAGGAAGAAGACCTTGGTCCTATTCTCTTATCCCCCTGTGATTCTTCTGATGAAGATGAGGGAAGTCTAAAACTAAAGGTGCAAAAACTAACAAAAACATGCACCTATTTAGTCTCAAAGATAAGTCACCTAAAATCTCAGGTGACTGTCTTACAAAGAAAGGTCAATGACCAGCAACTTGAGATCACCAATCTCAAAGGAAAAATAGCTGAGAGACCACTCAGGAGAACTCAACCAGATCCACAAGAACCTATGGATATGACAGACCCAACCCCAAGCTCACTTATGAAGAAGGTGATGCTACCAAAAAGGGGAGAAATCCAAATAATCACAGAACCTGGGAGTTCTTCACAGAGTATGGACTTTGAGGATTCACCACTCTCACTTGCAATGGTCCATACTCAGCAACCTCCTCAAGTCTATATGAATGTGGACTCACTTGCCAAAGTCTACATGGATATGGACTCACTCATGCAAAGTTTGTTTGAGGAGGGTATTCCCAGAGCTATGCCTACCCCATCTTATCACTTTGAGAATCAAATCATGTGATGGAGGTATGACAATTATAGAAGAGCTCTTGTCATCTCTAGATCTCAGGTTAACAGGAATTTTCAACTTTTTCAACCTGAGCTTCTATGAGAGCAATCATCTAATTGATCTTCCACTTATCAATCCAACTCAAAACAGACAAGCTACAATATTAGCAGATAGGATTCAAGAAACGGTGCTAGAAGAATTCAAGCTGAGGTCAAGACTATATAGACAGAGGCTAGCAGGTGAGATATTTGGTCAACTGGATGTTGAGGTGGACCCTAAGATTAGCTTCGAAGGGGAAGCCTTGTTTGAAGGCCTAAAAGTTGAACCTGTGAACCTTGAGACATGAACTTTTCACACCCATTACCCTCAGTGAGGCACCAGCTGATGAAGGTGCTTTACAACCTCTCTCTGTCAAGAGCTTGACTGCTGAACCAAGCAATGAAGGCCACAGCTCTCTCCACCCTAAGTCACCAAGGCCTGTACATGATAAAGGGAAGGGGAAGATGACCTCTGAGGAGATCAAGAAGAGGAGAGAGAGGAAGAGGAAGCTAAGGGGAGAGAGTTCAAGAAGGTCTCCAGGGTTCATGGAGGTGCTATCAGGGCTGCCCCCAGGCCAACACTCAGGACGATGAGTTGAGGGCAGCCAGATTAAACTACCTAGGGACCAGGAACTACAACATAGATGAAATCATCTCTCTTCCTTAAGACAACTAAATGAACTGGCTGACAAGGAATTGTTCCAAGGAGAGGAAGGAGGAGAGGATGCAGTATGCTCCTAAAAATCAAGGAAGAAAGGAGACAGAAAAGGCTCTAAGCATGCTCCTATCCTCTCCCCAGTTCAGGAAAGTCCCTGAGAAAGAGGCTGTGGCAACTGCACAAGCTCAGGTAGACAATAAACTGATAGACTAAACATGATCAACTACTTGAGTGCCACAAGACTCTATCAGGCATCTGCACTTCTTCCCTTATCATATGAGTATGTTGAATTTGAGTATCTCAAGCAGCTGGAGCAACAAGTCATCAAGGAACAAAAGGCTGCTAAGAGAAAACTAAGGAAGAAGCTGCAAAGTCAAGAGCCATCATCCAAAAGAGCCAAAAGAAGTCTGCTGACAGACAAAGGATGATGAGCTTCTTGAAGCTGTATGGATTCTCCAAAAGGAGGCTTGGTCTAATGTCTCCATCCACTATGGATGAGCACATCTGGGTGATCAAGCAGAAGATTAAGAAGGGAGAGCTTGTTGACTTGCATTCTCCACCAAGTCTAGCTCAACCTGAAGTTGAGGTAAAGGTTGAACCAGCTGAGACAACACAACTTAGACCTAGAGATGCATCTCAACCAACTTCATCTTCTGATCCATAGCAGGGTTCTCTTTACTCTCCTTCGAACCTGTGAGAGAAGAAACCCAACTGAGAGAGACACAGTAGAACAACCTGGTACTGAAGACTAGTCCTCTCAGTTAAAGATATAGAGAGGAGAAAAGGATGGCCATGAAGAGTGTTCCAAGAAGAAGACCAAGCATCCACCTTAAACCTCAGGCTGAGTCAGAGCATCCTGAGGTGGTGCAAGAAGAGGTTGCTCAACCAACTCCAACTCAAGTAAAGCCTCTACAACTGGAAGACCCATCTTGTCCTAGATTGCAGGACCGTTAAAAAGGGACTTTTCACTTTAGGATCACTAACAATTCAAATGGGGAACTTAGAACTTAACCCGATAATACAATACCTACACAAGTAAAGTAAGAGCAAGAACACAAGAGATAATTTTCTAGGAAGTAGTATATTGCTTCTTAGTTCTATTACAGGTGTTTGTACTGATATGAAATACAGAAACTTTGACTCTTTATACTAAACCTACAACCGTCGATATGCAAAAAGACAGTTGGATGTGACTAACTAAAGTCAAAGCAGATTGCCTTTTGACTAGTGACTATGACAAGCCATAGCTCACTGACTTTCCTATTACAAAAAGCCAACAAGAAAAACAAATACAGAAACTTGCAGACAAAGACCTTCTACTTTATAATAAAGCATGGAAGTTTCACCAACTTATGATAGTTGGTGAACCACTAGAGCATGCAGTGGACTGGAGGTTGCTTTATGATAAAGTTGACAGAAAAGTGTCTTTTCTCTCTCTTCTAAAGTAATCAGTCTTATCTTTATTCAGCTTTAGAAGACTTGTCTCTAGAGCTTCAGACACTTCATCTTTACCTTGGAAGAGTTGAGTCTTTGGCTTTAGAAGACTGACACTTAGTGTAAAGTTTCCTCAGTAGTTTCTTTTGAACATTAGCTTCGGAAGATTTACACTTAGCATTTTACTTGAGTGTGTAAAACCCAAAGCTAGTTCTTCTTTGTTCTTAGTGCATGTTGGAAGACTTGGTTGTTTTGGTATCCTTTGGTGGCATCAGCCTCATAACCTCAGAGGTTCCTACAAAGTCTCCCTAGGCTAATGCTACCAAAACAGAGAGGTCTTCAGACTGGGATAGTCCATATGAGAATCTTCAGAATTCCTTTCTCATTAGCAGATCAGGATTCTTCAGACCCATGAAGTACCTTCTCATGTCATAGAGATCATGCAGAGGGAGTTCAAGCATGTCACTAGTGAAGTAGAATGTTGTTCTCCCTGATCTCTAGTGACATACCATCTATCAGGATCTTCAGCAAATGTCCATGATAGAATTGGTCTTCCAATAGAAGAGGCTCTACTATGATAAGGGTTGGTTGAGAGCCCTCTTCATGCACTTCCTCAGGATGTTCTGACTCATCCTGAGTTTGGGAGGTGGATGCCTTTCTTCTTTTCTTCTTCTTAGAGGATCTTCTTTTGGCTATCCTTTTTCCTCCCAGATGATTTTAACTGAGAGGGTTGGTCTTCAATACCAGGTTCTTCAGTGGATTCCCTCTCAGTTGGGATCTCCTCTCTCCCAGGTTAGAAGGAGAGGGAGGAGAACCCTGCCATGGATCAGAAGATGAAGTTGGATGTTGTGTAGCTTCAGGTGCAGGTTGTGTTGTCTCTGTAGGTTCAACCTTTACCTTAACTTCAGGTTGAGCTTGTTCTGATGGTGAGTGGAGATCCACAAGCTCTCCCCTTTTAATCTTCTGCTTGATCACCCTTATATGCTCATCCATTGTGGACATAGACATAGGACCAAGCCTCCTTCCAAAGAACCCATACAGCTTCAAGAAGCTCATCATCTTCTGCCTATCTGCAGACTTTTTTGACTTTTCTTGATGATGGCTCTGACTGGCAGCTTCTTCCCTTTCCTTTTTTCTAGCAGCTTGCCTATTTCTTTTGGCTTGCTCTTCCAGCGCTTGTTGTATTCAAACAGTATGTAATCATATGGCAAGAAGAAGTGCAGTGCCTGGTAGAGGCCTATGGCTCTCAGGTAGTTGATCATCCTTGTCTTTTCTTCTTCATTAACTACCTGAGGTTGATCAGCAGCCACAGCCTCTGACTTAGGGCTTTCTTGAACTGGGGAGAGGATAGGAATATTCTTGTATATTCTTTTTCTTCTCATTTCCTCTTTATGCTTGAGGGTCAAGGCTGCATCCTCAGCTTCCTTCCTCTCCTTTGACAACTCAGTGTCAGCCAGTTCATTTAATTCTTCTAAGGGGAGAGAGATGAGTTCATCTATGTTGTAGTTCCTGGTCCCAGATAATTAAGTCTGGCTGCCCTTAACTCATCTTCTTGAGTGTTTGGAACATGGGCAGTCAGAATTGCAGCTTGCATGAATCCTGGGGAACCACTTGAACTCTCTCCCCTCAGCTTCCTCTTCCTCTCTCTTTTCTTCTTCAATCTCCTCAGCAGTTAGTTTTCTTTTGCCTTTGTCAAGTACTGATCTTGATGACTCAGGCTGAGGAGAGCTTTGGCCTTCATTGCTGGATTCAGCAGTCAAGCTCTGGCCAAAGAGAGGTTGTGATGCACCATCACCAGCTGGTGCCTCACTGAGGGTATGGGGTGCTAGAGGAGATATTGTCTTAAGGTTCACAGTCTCAGCCTCTGGGCCTTCAGTCAGGCTTTCCCTTTGAAGCTAATCTTAGGGTCCACCTCAACATCCAGTTGACCAAAGGCTTCAACTGCTAGCCTCTGTCTATATAGTTTTGATCTCCTTTTGAATTCTTCCAGCACCCAATCTTGAATTCTACTGGCTAGTCTGGCAGCTTGTCTGTTGTTGCTTGGGTTGACAAGTGCCATATCTACCAGATTTATACCCTCATAAAACTCAGGTTTGAAATGTTTAATTTCTAGTTGACCCTGAGCTCTAGAGAGTACAAGAGCTTTCCTTTCACTGTCATACCCCCAACCCCAGATTGGGTTCTCAGAAGGGGCAGACATGCTCTTGGTATTCCCTCCCAAACAGTTGTTGTATTAACAAATGTAGATCACTGTCTAGAGGAGGTTGCTGAGTATGGACAACTGCAAGAGAGGATGGTGAGTCCTCTATGTCCATACTCTGAGAGGAACTCCCAGGTTCTGTGATTGTTAGGATTTTCTCCCCCTTTTTGGTAGCATCACCCTCTTGCATAGGTGAGCTGGGAGATTGATCCATGACATCCACAGGTTCTTGTGGACCTGGATGAGTTGATCTCTTGGTCTCTCAGCTAGCTTACCCTTGAGATCGGTGATCTCAAGTTGCTGGTCATTGACCCTTTCTGCAAGATAGTCACCTGAGATTCCAGGTGAGCTATCTTGGACACAAAGTAGGTGCAATGTTTGAGAGTTTTGCACCTTTTGTTGCAGACTCCCTCATATTCAGATGAAGAATCATAGGGGGATGAGAGGATTGGACCTGAGTCTTCTCCCTCATCACCAGCATAGGTTTCTTGGCTGCTGGATTTCCCCTGCTCTATTTCAAGAGGCTGGGTTGCCGTGGTTGAGGTCTTAGAGATGTAATCATTGCCAACAGTGAAGCCTCTGCCACATGGATCTCTTGGACAATCTGAAGGAGATCCACCTCAGTTTGTGGTGTGTGATGTGGGCTAGAAGTGGGTGAGGCAGGAGTACTCGCTCACCTTGAGTGTGGGTGGAGAAAGAGATTCATGGTACTCACTGAAACCCAAATCTTCATCAGAGTAAAAGTCAAGGCTGGGCATGGGTTGATTAAGATCAAGAGGCTGGGGATGGTAGCTTTCCCCTGAAGGTTGATCACCAGAGTGTTGAGACTCAGAGTGATGGCTTAAGGCTATTTAAGGAGGTGTGAGCTCATCAGCTGAGCATGAGGAACCTCAGCACTGATTGTTCAAGAATGGGAGTGGTTTGCTCCTCAGGGGAGTGGAGCTCTAGTGTCCACTTCCTCCTGTGTGGGTTGTGATATGGGGCCTGCATATCTCAATAGCAGGTGCAGGGGTTTGTTTGGATTTTCTTTGGTAAGTGAGGGTAATGGTAGGCCTTGATGGTGGTTAAGGTAGAGGTGTTGGTTCATTACTAGCTAGTGCTACTAGGATGTCACCCTGAGCAATGAGCTCAAACATTTTTGGGACAAGGAGGCTTTCTATACCCCTGAGAACCCAACAGTTGGCTTTTTAGTATTTTTTAAAATACCAGGTCTCATATGTGCAAGTTTAAGAACATTACTGTTCCCCTCAACTGTGGTCCCATTTCACAGTTGAGAATGTGTTGACATACCGGGAAACATGTAATATTCTAGGGAGTCCAAATTGCAAGTAAATTTGTGAAAACAACTGAGAATACCTAAATTTGACTCCTTGAACCTCCCATGGACAATGAAGGAGAGGTCTTCTGGAATCTGGTCCCATCCTCCATGTTGTTAGACAAGCTGTGGATGACAACATGGAGGAGGTACTTCCACTGGTATGAGACCTTCCCTTCCTGAAGGTCTTGAATGTGAGTCACCTTCATATCCTATCTGCTCAAAG